>CAHIKZ030002038.1:0-342197 GCA_903632075.3 Acanthosepion pharaonis | reverse complement strand
GGGTTTAAATTAGCAAAAATACAGTGAGATGCAAAGTTAGAAGCACCAACTTTTGAACCTAAATCTATTTCAGTTTTCTCATGTTAATTTTTTAAAAAAATTCTTTCTTATGCAAGTACAAATGGCAATAGGACGCTGGATGGATGTCAATGTGTAAAAAAATTTATGACAATTTTCTTGTCAAGTGGTATGATAACACATGGAATTATTTTATCTAACTTAATCTTAAGCCTTAATAATAAAAAAAAAAGCAACTCTACACTATAGGTCAAAAGTTTGGGGCCACTGTCTGGATTTAATTAGTTTCATCCTTTTGTTTTAATTGATTCCTACTAAGCTAGGATACTGAAACTGTTTAACTCCTTAGTTCATGACATCTAATTTTCTTTAGAGAGGTTTCCTAAAATTTAAAATCCACCACCCCTAAGAGTATCATTAGGCAGCAATGGCAAAAAGTGCTAAGATATTAAGGAAACTTTATAGGTTGGCTTAATTTCATTATTATTATTATTATTGAATATATGATAAAACCCTTTGGAAAAAGAAAGTTTCTTTCACCCGAAAAGAGCTAGTAAATTAGTTTTGAAAAAGGCATACAACCCTCAATTTTTAGATGATTCTCCAAAAGACAGATTCTTTAGTGTATGTCCAAATTATATTCTCATAGAAAGTAATTACCATCATCAAATATCAGTTGGTTGCCATTATCAAATAAAGCAAACCAAATTCAGTAAATTGGTGTATAATCTGCTACAGTTATTTTCAATTTTTTTCTTCTTTCCTCCTCATACTTCTTTTCTGTCCCTTTCTGTTAATTTATATAAGGACCTGACAAACTCGACTAGACGTGTGTCATGAGATTCCTGACTAATATTGACATTATACTGAAGGAGTGTCCCTTAATCACCATTATTATTCAGACACTTGGACCATCCTGAATATTTCTTTTCAGTCATGTATTGATGACATCATAGCTGTCCCTTCTACTGCTCTTCTTATATGCTGATGCAGGGATTTCTTTAAATAGTAACCAAAATTTTTTAGTCAAAGTTTAAAAAGTAACTTCAGGAACAATACCATCATTAGCAATTTAAAATTTTTCTTTCTTGATTGAAACAAAAAAAGATGCTTATATTTAGAATCAGAAAGAGACAGTTGAAATTTCTAGGATATATAATGAGAAAAGAGGACTTGGAGAATTTGACACTTGCAAGACATGTTGAAGGCAAAACAGACAGAAGAGAAACAGCAAGTAATCTATGTAACAAACTTGTGTAAAGAGATGACAGCACAGGAAGTGAGAGGCATGGTGAAAAAACAAAAACTTCCTAAGAACTAAAGTGGATAGGAAGTTGTGGAGATTTGGGGAAAGAATAGATAGATTTATACATTTCCCAAGGGGTTGTTGTACTTAAGTAAATGTAAGGGCTCAACTGGATTTCAAACTAGAATTTCTCATTCCAAGCCTTTATCTACTATACCACCAACGCATCCATGACCATATCACGCTGAAACATTAGTTCTCATCTGAACCATATTGTATTTCTTTTTTAAAGTTTTTCCAACAGAACAAGGAATTTTTAACACCGCATTGCTAAATATCTTCTTTCTTTTTTCTTTTTTTTTTTGCACACAATATTAGAATTTTTTTAAATAAACCAAAATGTACCTGGGTAAATATTATTAAACCCTACTACACTTAAGTACTCTCTTTTTCATTGAGTCATAGCACAAACTATTGTTGTTACTGATGTGTTTTAACTTAATAAAACTCTAAGCTTATGAATTGAAATTAACTCTGGGATACCTCAAGAGACTTGCATAAAACTTGTTGAAAACCATACCGAACTGTTGCAAGTGGTTGTTCAACAAAAAGAATACACAATTAGGTAATGCTTCCTCCAACATTGCAACTGGCAGAGGATAAAAAAAAAAAACATTTTGTTTATAGTTACTTTGTTCAAACTTTTTTCAATAAATTCTTCATTTTCATTTAAAAAAAAAAAAATGTTATTAGGAGGTGGGGGTCGTCTAATGATCTTGACCATAGTTGTTTTTTTTTTGTTTATGTGTGTAGTAAAAAGATGAATACAGGCATAACTTATCTGAAACTTTATTTGACTTAGAATGGAGTGTGTCCAAGCAGGACTTATTTAAATACAGAATACATATAAGGAGCAATAATCCATACCACATTGTCGTTTGCTGGTAATTTGTAAGGGACAAAGTCCTTCCACCGACATTGTTTCTTGCCGTCCGTTGAGGACATGGTGGTTTGTAGTTGACATCTGCCTCTGATAATGACTCATCTGAGCTTGTTTCCCCAAATTTGTCTTGCCTCACTGGCTTTGAAGTATAAACCTTCAACTTTAAGTGTTTATGTCTTTGATTTGTAAGCCAGTCTGAATTTGAAATAGCAGTGTCCATTTCAGAAGGGACTCATTTTTTAGGTGCTAATTCCTAATCAGAACTAAATTCATGTTGGTCTGTTTGTTTTGGTAGCGATTCTATGTCTGATTTCTTTGGGGGGGGTTACTTCTGCATGGGGCCAAATCCTTCAACAACACAATGTGCAAAGTAAAATATTACAAACTTAAACTAGTATATTTACAAATTCTGTGTTAAAAATTACTTGCTCTTTTATTAAACTGCACTTAAGAAATAATTTAAAAACAAACTTTTATAAAGAACCAAATAATTTTGTCCTCAGCTGTAATAGACCTGGATCATTTCTTTTCCTCAATATTGACCTTGTATTATCTTCCTACTTGAGTAGTGCCTCTTACAGATGTTTTCACAAACACAGCGGTAGTAGATCCTTATGAGTCTCTCTCTATATAATTTAACCCACAGGGCCTGCTCTGACCTATAATCAATGGCAAACACTAATAGACAAGGAAGTGTTATTTTCAACTATTTTCTTATACAGGAACTTGTATTTACTTAAATGTCTGTTAATTTAACACTCAACTAAGACCAACATTGTATAAAACACACTCTTCTATTTATCACTATGCTTAAACATAAGTAAAGTTTTTTTTAATTTATATTTTATTTATGGTAAGGTGGAAAATTAAATTTAGATATGCTTTCACTTTGCTCAGTCAGATTTATTTTTTACTGTATATTATCTTTTTTTTTTATTAGTAACAATGTTATTCCCAAAATATAATTATTATTATTAAAGTTAATAACATATAAAATGACTTCGTTTTTTAAATTACTGATTTTTTTTCCAGTTAATGTGTTTTATGGTGTGTTTATAGCACAAAATGAAGTTTAGGAAATATGACAGAAATAGAAATGAAAAAAATCCTTATTTGGAGAATTTAGAAAAAGAAATGATGAATTTGTGTCATTTATTGTATTTATAAATTTATGCAAATTTTATTTTCCTTCTTTAAAAAGGATGCTTCTCTAATCACTACAGTCTTAACCTGTTCAAGTTTAGGATTAACTGTTATTTTCCCCACATATCCCCATAAACTGCACCTCTTAATCTGTAGCCCTCTATCTTGAGTGGCTTTTGAGCCATGTACAGGGTGAACATCATTGTAAAAAAAATAAAAATAAATAAAAGTTGGTTAAAGGAGAGTAAAATTTGAATACTTATCCATTGTTTAATAATGCACATGAATCGTGAATTTTTTTTTTTTTAAATGTAATAGATAATAGATTTTAGTTTTGATACTCTTAATGAATTTGTGTGATATCGAAATTGCTTTTTTTCCTTGTTTATTAATTTAACTAGCATAATACCCATAAAAAATGACTGGATTATTTACATATGAATCAGAATTCTGTCTTGGAGTGATTATTTGCTCAGCCTAAGATCAGTGCAGTATCTATATGTTCTGTGAAAGGTGTTAAATATACAGACACACACACAAGTTGATGCTGAAAAGCTCTTGGCCCAACCAAGAAGCAGTTCCCCTCCAACCTAAGACTTGGTCAGATTTTATGAAGTTGGTTAGGCTGAGGACTTTACAGTACTGGCTTATATATGACAAAGTGGGTGAAATTGTGTGATGCATTTGGGACTTCAGGCTAAAGTGATGTTTACAGTGAAGAGAAGGGAATTCAAAATGTACCACCTGAAAACTTTTTCCACTTTGTCATAAAATTGTTCTTGATATATAAAAATTTATATATTGTTTTCCCATATATATAAAATGAGAGAGAGAGAGAGATAGATACACAATGTATTTTATAATGTGGATTATCAAAATAAGTTTGAAATAAACTGTAATCACACATTCACTTTAATGTGTGTATATGTATATAATGGTTGGCCACTCATCTTCAAGTATGCCTCTCTGCTAGGGTGACTAGCTAGTTCCTGTTAGAGGTTTGCTCAGGCACATTCTTGTTTGGTCACCACCCACTAAGACCATTTGTGGTTTATACTTCAACTATGGTAAGTGGACCTTAGTTACAGTTTTTAGGAGGGATTCAACCATCTGTTTGAACAGGGCCATTATGCTCAGACTCAATGAGTTGTGACTTTGTGTTTGTACAACCATTTCTGTCTATCTAATTTCACTCACAATGTTTGAGTCGACCTGTGAAATAATTATCAAGTACTTTCCTATGGTACTACATGCTGGGATTGCCAACCCTGGCCAGTAGCATTAAGAAGTCACAACACAAAATGGTGAGATTCAAACTTAATTCTCATGATCAGAAAGGGATCATTCTAACTACTTGTCCACACACCCATTTTATATATATATATATATATATATATATATATATATATATATTTAAACTAATTAGTGTTGACAAGTTTCTCATCTTTTGTCATTCCATTCATATTTTGTATACTTATGACTGCATTCATCTGGTACAACATTGTTCACCTGGGTCTATATTAATCTATACCTATTTTTGTGCCTCCCTATTAACCACATGATCAACTCTACTTGGTCCTTTGATGACATCTTATTATAAAATGCAGATTGTGTGTGTCTGTACGTTTATATATTGGATCGGATTTCCTACATTTTTCAACCGATTTCAACAAAACTTCACTTTTTTTTTTTTTTTTTGCAGGTAGTGTTTCTTATTGTCTTGGACACTTTTTCTTTATTTTACATTCAGAATGCTTTAAAAATTCCATTTACAAGACAATTGTTTATAATAAAATTCTATTCAATCGGTAGACTCATAACGATTGAAAACAATGTTTGAGTTTGGGTTTGACCAATTCATAAAAAAAAACAAAAAAAACAAACAAACAAAAAAAAAAACTAATTAAGAATGCGTGTCCGTCAACCTTAAACAATAATCTTTGTCAATTTTATTTTTCAGTCTTTATGATGGTCGATACTTGATCTATCTCTTACTGTTACATCCCCGGGCAATGCCGGGCTCTACTGCTAGTCAGAAATAAATCAGTAAAAAAAAATAAGTCTAGACATAGACAAGTCTACATTCACTATATATGTTTTTTAACTTTTTTTAATTATTTAGACTCTTTGTGTTAATTTACATTTCATTTTAGTGTAGAACAAACACTAATCAGTCTGGTTACAATAGAATAAGTTAATGATGTGTTTATTTTTGATTGCATTAAGAAGGGGGTCTTGTGTTATCTTTTGCTAAATTACGTTAACGCTAATTTTATTTGTTAATTGATGACCTTGTTATGGAGGTTATTGTTCATTAGAGTTTGTTTAATGTTTCCTAGTTCCTTATAGAATAATATGTCCAAAAAAAGAGATTATTTTGGCCTAGTAAATCATGCACCAGATGTACCCTAATTATAAACTGGATGAAAAAGCAATTAAAAACCTAATTTACTGATACATATCACTCAACGATCCTAACAATCACCCAAGATTTATGATCTACTATAAAAAGTTTAAAACATCTAATTAAATTATCAACATCACCAGACCTCAAAAATCCTCCCAATGTAAAAATAATATTGTCTATGAATTCTCATGCCTGGAGATTGCATGAAAAAATAGCATTAAATATTTATATCAGGCATACATGCACTGCAATCTCTCACAGATTGACCTGTCACCTGTCAAAACCTTGGAGCAATCTGTATACACACTGACCAGAATGACCAAAATGCAACTATCAACATAAGACAAATATTAGTGGATAATACCAAAATACTCTATAGCACCGAGTGCAAGGAAAGATTAAAAACCCAAGACGTTATTATACAAAATAAACAGCCCATATGAAATATCATTCACTGCAGGAGACAGTATCTTCAGATGCATATGATATAATTATTGTGTATGTATATTATATTTATTATAAGAAAAAATAGAAATAAATAAATAAAATAATAAATAAATAAAAAATACAATACAATAAAATAAATAAATCCCATTCTTTTTGTGTAATCTTGTTCCCAATAAGTGTTACACATGATGTCCTGTTGAACTATTTCAAACTTCCCAAAGAATACTAGGATGTAGACAAAGGAATTCTAACTATCACACAGATACCACATTTGTTCTTGAAAATGACTATGATGTTTGAAAGTACTTGAGCAAAACAATAACAAAATATGAACTTTGGACATATTATCCACCACTTCGAGTACAAGGCTTAACACCTTATTTGAAGGTTGGAAAAATATAATAAAATATTAAACAGACTTTGTTGGCTCTTTTTAATCAAACTTGTTTGGAGATATATATAATGGCCGCTGTCTTAGTATCAAATATCATTGTAAGAGTCACTTGTCCATTGAATGGATATGGCTCTTTAAGTTGAACAAAAGTTTCGTAATGCCCATTTGTAGGAGGGACTTGGTAAATCACAGATACAATAATAGTAATGCCTTCAAACAATACTCGATCAGACATCTATAAATTTTTCCTTTACTGTTGCACATATCTCTAAATATTTCAAGATGAGGTTTTTAATACTTGCTCTCTTCCAATCTGTTTGTTCAAACCCAAATGTTTGCAATGACACTTTATTCCTATATGACAAAAGGTTTAAAATCTGGCATGACCATATGAGACCTCCATTATTTGCTGTCATTAAATGGTATATTTTTTACTTTCTGTTTGTTTTGTTTTTCAGCTCACCAGCTAACTTGGATTTCAACAACAAAAAGATATGAATTGTTAGTATTTCATTCTATTTTGTAGTTGGTCAGTACTCTAGTATGATGACTTCACACATAACTCAATTTTCTTGCTTAACTCCAGCAAAACCTACCACAAACATCACAGGTCATACCTGTCACCTATATGGTCTGGAAGTTTCATGTCCTGACTTTTCAAACACTTCTTTTCACTTTTTCATTTGCTATCCAAGAATTCTCAAAAATAGCCTTCCATCATAAAGCTTCTGTTAGGTGGCACAATCATTTGTATGGCACACTCAATGATACTTTCAGGCCATCCTTATAATAATTCTTTGGCTAATGGGCTGATCGCTTTCTACTAGCAATCTTTTCATTCAAAAGCTGCTTAAGAATTCCATTGTTATTGATATGAGCAACATGACTACTACAATGCAACTTATGTTTGAGAACTGTTGCTTCTATACTGTTGCACAGACTTTACTCAAGCACCTCTACATTGGTAATATGCCTTTGCCAATTGATTCCAAGTATTTGGCACAGGCATCATTGATGGAAGCACTCAAAATGCTTCAAGTGATTGCATTAGACAACCTATATTTAATATGCATACAGTAACAATGTCAAGACTTAGGGATAGTAGACCTTGATCTTAGTCACTTTTGGAATTCTATGTTTCCATAGTATGCAATCTAACTTACTGAATACATCACTAGAACTTTGGATTCTCCTCACAAATTTACTATTCAGTGAACATATTCTCCATAGAATGTTATTAAGATAAACAAAGTCATCAGCTATATCTATACGTTGATTCCGTATAAAGATATTTACAAAGCTCTTTAATAGGTCTGTTAGGAATGTGATTGAGAAACTCCTCATTCACTAATGGGGTGATGCAATAGCTCATCAAAATGCCCTTATCATATTTTCAGGATATCATCAGAGTCACAAATAAGATTATTCCAAGCTTTTGCATGAAGAGGGTTCACTAGAGAGGGCAGTAGGTCATAAACATGCAAAAAGTTGTAAAAGAACTTTTGGTGTCTGCTACTGCCTCTATTTGTTCAGCTTTATGATCACACTATTTATCTTTCATGTGACAAAATCTTTGTTTAACTTTGTTCTTTGCATCCCTGATCTCATCAACCACCATTTGTCTTTCATCATGTAACAGGTTGTCTCAAAGCAGCCTTTCATTTCTCTTGTAAAATATCTTCAATCCCTTCATCATTGTTATCAAACCTATCTTTGTGTTTATTCTCCATGAAACCCAAAACTTCACTGCTTATGCCGTAAACATATTCTTTAAAAGTTGGCCATGTGTTTTCACAGTCTTGTCTAAGTGATGCTAAAAATCATATTTTTTAAATGCTCATCTCTGAAGATGTCAATTACCTTAAACTTCCAGGGAATCAGCACATTTGAAGACTGCATTGTTGGCTTAATAACAAGATGCACATATAACATAAAAATCAATGAACAAGTCCAATATTCAATCCTATTTCACATATGCAAATTGCCAAATAAAAACATGGATGTCAAGTGAGCGAGCATTCAGGTTTTCATCATCTTATGTCAGTTGGCAATAGAAAATAGGTACCGAATGATATTACAAGCTACAAGTTATTTTCTGTCCATTCAAATATGGACGGACCAGACATTAAGCTGTCAAAGTTTAGGATTAAATCCAGGTTAAATTTGCTGTCTATCATTTTTAGCCTTGATGTAATTTGGCAACCAGTTAGAGGCTACCTTATTGGCAATAAGACATCATTGACTGAGCTTGGGTAATATATGATCATCTCATTCATTATGATTAGTTGGTTGATGAGCAAATATAAATTAATTTTAGCTTAAAAGTTGAACCTTCACTTTTCAAAGTATTAAAACAAATTATTGAGGATGATTCAAGAAGTGAAGTCCAGATAAAAATCTGGCCTTCTTCAGGTGGTTTGGACACATGGCCCAGTGGATAAAGGCGTTGGTTAGATCCAATGACTAGACCCAAACAGTTATGAGTTCAATACCAGGCTACAGCAGTAGTGAACCAAAACTTGGAAAGTTGAGTAAACTGAGACACCTGGAAGAGGTATGGCATGTGGAACTAGAACAATCTACCCTAGTGGATGAAATAAAGGGTTTGGTACAAAATCCCAATCACCTGAAGAAGGACGGAGTGTACAATGGCAATAAAAATAATGATAACAGTTTGAATAATATAAATAATGTAAGTTATATATATATATATATATATATACACACACACAAATTTAAATGAGAATGAAAATAATATATAAATTCTAATGTTCACAGCATTAATTCAAAAGAGGGCTCAATACTGATAGTGGAGCAATAATTATTTATTACAATTTTTTTCATATTGTTTTAGTCTATATGAAAAATTTTATCTAAATATATATAAAAGGTGCATTCCAGAATATTTTGAGAATATTTCCGGAGAGACGTTTATTAATTTCAAAGTAGTACAAAATTCTAATATCCTTTATTAAAGTAGGTTCTTCTGACTTCTATGCACTTGTTTTAGTACTCCAGCCACCTCATGAAAACCCCATGAAAGTCATTCAAAGTGAAGGTGTCCAGGACTCTTGTCACAGCCTCCTTAATCTTGTCAATGTCTTCAAAATGACTGTCCCTGAGGTTCTCCTTTAGTTTGAGGAACATCCAAAAGTCATAGGGAGCAAAGTATAGACTGTAGGGAGGACGAGGGACAGTTTTGATGCCCATCTCTGTCAACATAAAACTTTAATGCATAGTGAGTTTCCAAATTGTTTTTATGTCCCAACTGCATTCTGCAAACTAGTCAGTTGTGACAAGCAATGTTTAGTAGGGTGTGTTCAAAGATCAGTTATAGCCGTCTTCTTCAATCTGGAATAACAAAAGTTAGCAGTTCAGCTTACTAGATGTGTAGTACTGATATACTAAAATTACAATAATATAGGATGGTTAAAACTGCCTTTTCCCCCCCCAAAAAAATTTTGAAACTTCTGCAATACCACTTATTTATATATATTATGAAAGATTATAATAACAACATTTTTAAATCGCTGCACAAAAGCTTTCATGTTTCAATACTTTGATTGTACTTCTTCAGGCGAAGTATTGAAACATGAGAATCATTACAAAAAATTTCATTTCACACCATTGCTCCATATGAGAGATGCTAACTCTCCCTTCTCCCACCTTCTCGGCATCCAACCTCAGCCCACTTCCAAGGGCTGGTACAACAGTCTTTGTGACAAATCTAAACTTTTAGAATATGTACGGGATTTCCAATAATTAATCTTTCTTTATCAGCTTGTCTCATGCTGGTTGTTTTAGGTGATTTCCCAAAGCCAGGTCTTTGACCATATATAAGATAATTGGAGCCAATCTCAAGAACTGTTTTGTTCATTTTCAATCGTCATGGGTGAGAAAGAAGGGAAGAAAATATTCCCAACATCTTTGGTAAAAAAAAAAAAAAAAAAATTTATGTTTCTCAGCCAACCAGGCCACACAGACTGTTTTGCATATGGTCACTCCAGAGCTAATAATTAATCTTTATTTATTAGCTTGTCTCCAAAAGAATCCAAAATAATGTTGGCCTTAAAAAAATTTTGATGAAATAAACGAACCCTCCCCAATTTTAGGTGCTAATCTTTATCTTTGTATGGATATTTTTCTTCTGGATAGCTGATTCAAACCAGTTGTTTTTTCTGGCTCTTTGTTCAGAACATTTTAGATGCTATTTCAGTGACTACCCTTTTTCTTTATTGACAACATATGTTTTTCAATTTTCCAGGACCAACATCTTCAATGATACATTAATTGTCTCTTTCTTATTGGCAGGAAATGGGGAAGGACTGGTAGTCATGGTTTTGCTCAATCTTAATGACTTCTGTCTAGTTAAATTTGGGTTTGATTCTCCTTCGATTTCATTTTATTATTTTGTAACATGATTTTTTTTAACACATTCTGTTTTTAATTTTCTTAACTTTCTCAATCCACTTTCTTAAGAATTTCAACAATTATCATCCAGTTAGTACTCTTCATTTTTCTTTCTTCTGATTAACTTCCTGAGGTCCCAGTATCACAATTAGATTTACAATAATGCACATTGTCTTCTTGGATTTTCCATGCAATTTTTATATAAAGCTAGTCTCTTTTGGAAGCTGGGATGTTTCATTCCAAAGGGAGAATGCATACTACTCTTGATGGAATCTGAAACCAGACTCATCAGATTTTTTTATTTCCTATAACTATTTTTGAACTTTACTAACTTTTCAGCTGATATGTTACAAAAAGTTCAGCTTTGATTTGCAAAACAACATTCTCTGATTGCTCATGGTCAACTACATATTGCAAAAAATAAAATGTCATATTTGTTAGTCTCATGTTACAAACGGGGATTTAAAAAAAATTTCTTAAACATTTTCTCCACTAATATTTGAATTTCTGAGTGGAAACATTGTCAGTTGCTATTATGATAGTAACACAAGGCATGTTTGCTTCAACTGACATCAAATAATGCTTCTTATTACCTTAATTTTGGAATGTATAATTACTAAGTAGTAAGACCAGTTTGTATACCAGAAATAGTTACATAATGTATTGAATTATAAAAGAATTTCTTTAAATTTATTTCTGTTGGTTTTCATTTTAACTCTTACTGTGATTTACCAGAAACTTCTTTTTTTTTTATCTCCAATCCACACTGCTTACTATAGAGTGTAGAATGACAGGTTTGATAATTTTGATAAAAAGAAATTAAAATAGGATTCTAGTCAAAAAAAGATCTCTCTAGTGTTCAACTTTATATCAAATAACTATATCAGAGAAGTAAGGTTTTAAGAAAGCTCTAACCAATGCAAGTATAATATTTTTTAAAGGAGGACAATACAAAAATGTTTTCTTTCTTCTCAGAGGTCAGTTTAGTATGAATATCTATTCAATCAATTGAAAACTTTGTGAAAAGAGATTACTTCAGTCATTCAAGGCTTATCTCTCTTGTACTAGAAAATAGATAAATGTGCATTACTTTTCCTTTTACTCTTGATAACTTCAATCTAATAGATCATTGGTACTTATTTTATCAGAAAGTGCCATTGGCAAAGTCACCCTTGACAAATTTTGAACTTGTATTAATAGTTTTACTGCTCTCTTGTATCAGTTGAACTCCCAGATTACAATACTTTTTCCTGGTTATAAAGTACTGTATAAAAAAAAAAAAGTTGTTGTTTTGATGGTGTGCAATTGGAGAGTATTTGGTTGAAAAAGGGTATGAATTTTTGTGTTGTCTTTGATGGAGGATTTGGAAGTGATGTTGGGGTAAGATTTATGCCATCTTTAATGAAGAGGGAAGATGATGTGAAGCTCTCTTTTTTTTCTCTCCTTTTTTCTCTCCTTCTTTTTTCTCTCTCTCCTTCTTTTTTCTCTCTCTCCTTTTTTTTCTCTCTTTCTCTTTTGCCTCTTTTCCTCTTTTTCTCTTTTTCTCTTTTCCTCTTTTTCTCTTTTTCTCTTTTTCTTTTTTCTTTTTTTTCTCTTTTTTTTTTCTTTTCCTTTTTTTGTCTTTCTCTTTTTTCTCTTCTATTTCTCAACTTTTTACCTTGAGCCTATATCATTGTATTGGATGAACTTTAGTAAAAATAATAAATAAATAAATAAAAATTATTTATTTCTTATTTCCTTGGTAAAACATATTGCTCAAGTCTGTCAGCTGTCCAGAATTTGATAACTTCCTTCTGGCTTTAACCAAAGCTGAAATTGTCATTGAAATGCCATGGATAAGATTAAGCAGAATGCAACAAAGCAGCTGATGGCAATCTCAAAAGAAGATATTGCAGACTGTTTTGAAAAATGGAAGTGACTAAGTGTAAGGTTCAAAGAATAGGAATTGATGCATTATTGCTCTAGATAGGCTTTTTCTTCCCTAATATTAAATGGGTGTACATATTCTAGACAGATGTTGTCTTGCAAAAAATTAAACTAATTTTTCATTTTTAACAGAAGTTTTAAAATATTGTGTTGGGAGAGATTTATTCAGCCTTAAGCAAATTTAATTACACTCAATTGAAAAACAGATAATGAACTTTGAACTTAAACACTGGTTACATAAAACTTTCAATTTGTGTATGGTTAAAAGAACTGAAAAAATTATCACTGTTTTGCATTTCTTTTCTTTTTTTAAATAATTTTCTTTCTTTTTTTCTCTAATTAACTACCTCGTTAAATATAAATCAGACTTAATAAAACAAGCCATCATAGATTAATGGTTAGTTCCATACATTTTTTTTAAAACTGAAAATGTCTAGAAATAATATCAATTAGCCTAAACTTGAAATCTAAGTTACAATGTATAGAATGTCTCAAAGACAGACTTTTCTTCGTGGTAGTGTGAAGAAGAGGGAAATATGATCACCAGCAGATGTTGTCAAGTCACATGGGCAAGTGTGGGTAAGGGACATTTTTAAAAACCTAAGACTGGAAATTGAATTGGTTTATCACTGTATAGTTCAAAACAGCAACCTACAGTTTTCTCATCTTGCTTAAAAAAGATTATTACATTTGAGTACATTAGAACTATTGAATATAGATGTATTTAGTGGTGTAGATAACTCTCTCTCATATATATATATATATATATATATATATATATATATATATATATATATATATATATATATATAATAAAGGTAATAAATTCAATGGTGTATAATCCAAGTGTATCCTAGCAATATAAAATATTAAAACTGATCCACAAAAAGAGCTCAATGTTTTTATTATTATAATTAGTACGTAATGAAATCCCAAATCCCCCTCATATTGGGGATAAGCTTATTTCAACTGATGAAATTCACCAGTCTTATTCAACCCTGGTATAGACAGTTGGTATCAGAATTAGAAATTTAACTGTGACAGCTACAAAACAAAAAAGTTGAAAAACTAATACAGATTTTATTCATTTCAATGTTTCAGTCAGACAAAAGGCACAAGACAGTGGTCAGGGGAGGGTGGAAGACCCTAGTCTTAAAGGGAAGAAGTTTTATAAAATCAAACCCAGATATTACACACACACACACACACGTGGAGTAGTGGATAGTGGCTCGGATTGAGGAATTGGCGAGCCAAGTTTGAATTCCAGTTGAATCCATTACATTCACTTACATGCTAATACCTTTGGAGAAGGTCTTAATCCCCTTCTCCCTCCAGTAAATAGCAGGACAGACTGGGTTCTATAGTCTTGGATGGCAACTGATCTAGGAGAAGGATAACTGAATTCAAAACCTGCAGTGAGTCGTTTGGGGACCTTGTGGCATATAGTGCACCAGGTCTCTGTATTCGGCACTTCAAAAAGTGTGATTGGTTCTGCACTAAGCCTTCATGACTATAATCAAACCATATGTGCTGGTGTCTGGGCTGTCAGTTCCTAGGAACTGAGCTGCTTGACTCTCATACATCGAATACAATGGAAGAGTCCGAGATATATATATATATATATATATATATATATATATGTCAAATTTCTTAAAAACTTTGTCTGGATTCTTGTTATAACTCACTCCTAGTGGTCATGATATTATGTCTTGCTTCGGCTACTCACACCATGACATCATCAATTCTTTCTCCTTGTCTGACTCCAATGGAACTTCTGACTCACGTTGAGTTCTTTATTTAAAGTGTCTTCCCTAGTTCATTTGCATTACTAGGAGTGTCTTATTTACTCCACAACAATTTTATATTCTACTTTAAACATATATATAACTTACCTACCAAGGTTTCACCTGACAAATCTTTTTTATCACATTAATACATAGTATTAATAGTATATTGCTATAATTGTTCTATTATTAGCTATGGTGGTTAATTTCTTTGTGTGACTAATTTATAAATTAGGCTTTATTATAGATATGTATGTGTAAGAAAAAAACCTTAATATATGTAGGGCTTGATACTTTTACTATCTGACACAAACCTTTTCTCCAAAGCTTTCAAGTACATGTCTGATGATTATGTATGACTCCACAATATTATTAATAGTTCATTATCAGTATGATTCAGCTGTATGGTTTCTTCCAGAAATTATAATGGTGGATAAATGTACTGAGATTCTAACAATTTAAAAGTATTATTTTAAACCGGGACTCAAAACCAGTGAAACTACTTACAAAATTTTGGAAGAGGAAAGGAATGCAATATTTGACCATATTGACTGAAATTGGTCAAAGCATTTTACAGTTGTTAACTTGTCGTTTGAACTAAAGCCCCAAAATGGATGACCATCGGGTGTCAATTATGATGCTTTAATCTTTAACACTCCGCATTATTCAAGTGTATTATTTTTTACTTCCTCCTCAACTGTAGCCTCATTCTGAATTTCAAGCAAGGTGATTTTCACTGTTGCTATAGTGGGACATAACACAACCATGGGATTCAAATATAACCTGTGTTCAGCAAATAGAGTCACCTACAATTGTAGGACAAACATTTTGCTTTGGGAATAAACCATCTTTAGAATGTTAATAATTAAAACACATGGTAGAGAAGAAACTGACCACCACCAGCTGAAAATTTAAAAAAGTGAGATGCAAGTTAGAACTCTGGCAAAGGACACAGTCTCTTTATTAAATTTACTTGAGTATTCAAGATTGCTAGACAAAATTTAAAAAAAAAAAAAAAATGGAGCATCTACTCAAATACAGGCATAAAAATAATGTTTGAAGTATTAAAAATGTTGGATTAAAAAATAAAAAATCCATCAGCTCTTTTTAAATTTCTTTGTTTACATTTTGGATACTAAACTAAGCAGATATGGCTTTTGAGAAAATTTGAACAAGTGGATGTACTTTAAGCTAAATAAAACCTAGCTCATACTATAAAGCTCTCTATAGCTGAGCAGTCAAAAGATGCTGGATCAGATTTTCTCCTGCAAAGGTGGACACAGGTTCGAATCCTGCTGGAGAGCAGTCTCCTTAAAAGTTTACTCGAGTGTGCAGTGCTGGTGTAGATCTTACTAGTGTAGATCTTATTCTATAGCTGGGCCACTCATATTTGAGGATACCTGTTTACCAAGATGTCTAGCCAATCCGTATTGCAGACGCTTTCTCAGGCACATTTGTGTTTGTTCAACACCCACAGAGCCCATCTGCGGTTTGTACTGCAATTTTGCTGAGCAGACGTTAGTTACAGTTTCTGGGAAAGAGCGTGTTATCTAGTGTGATCAACAATCTGATCAAGGTCAGCACTCTCAAAACTTCAGTCCTGATGACTTGTGATTTCGTACCAGCACAGTTATCAACGGCCCCCAAGGCTACCCAGTTTCACTCACAAGGCTTGGGTCAACATGTGGTAAGATTTTCAAAGGTGCCACATGCTGAGATTTCCCCATCCAGACCAATAATATCAGGAAGTCTTCTTCCTGACAAATCAACCATGGTGAGATTTGAACCTGGGTCTCATGGTCAGAAAGCAAACATTCTAACCATTCGGTCATGTGCCCTTAGATCTTATTAGGCACAAGTAATTAGCATTAATAATAAAATTGAACAATTATAATATACTGTAATAAAAGTTATGTGACAGATATACAAGATTCATCCTTAGTGTAGATCTTAACAATCAAAGAATATAATTATATTTTTTTTTTTTTTTATTATATCAAGCTTTTTCACTTTAAGGAAGTTTTACAATTTTTTCTTTGGCATATCCAAATTACCAATTTCAGTCTTTTTGTACTTTTGGAATATTATTAAGTAAAATATGAATTGTTTATTTCTGGAGTTGACCATGAGGAAATAAATTTGAAAAGTGAAACTACATTAAAAGGGGAATACTATATTTGAAATACTTTTCACAGTACTGCATCAACAGTAGATAAGTGGAGTTGTACTTCAGATAAACAAACATAGCGTTCTGACTTCAATGCAAGACAGACTGAGTCAGATGAAACTGAGAACTAGCCTATTTTATTGGCTAGGAAGAAATCCCAGCATGCATTGATGTACTTCTGTCTATAAATTGGGGATGGAAAAGTATTTTGCAGTCATTCTTACACCAGATTGGAACCAACAAGGAACAAGACCCCACTACTAAAATAATAAAAAACTAATATACCGTAGATAGACTAATGAATGTTGATCTACAAAAATAATTCCCTGTTTTTTTATGAGATCAGATAATTTAAGTAGTGTCATAAATTTTGTTATAACTAAGTTTACGATTCACAGTTTCAATCAGTCTATTTTTTTTTTTTTTTTCATCATAAAATCTTTGAATCATCATAATCTGAAAATTTGAAAAATTTAGTTTTGTGTAAAGAAAACATTTACATCTGCCATTTATTGGCTGGAAATAGTAAACGCACATTCAATTTTATATTATAGAGTAGTTTACTTGTACATTATTTAAATTATTCGGACTATTGTCCTCATCTTTGTTGCCATAATTATTACAATGTTTCAGCCATTGTACGCTCCAGCCTTCTTCAGGTGGTTGGAATGTCAAACTTAACCCTTTATTTTGCTCACTGGGGTAGACTGTTCTAGTTCCACATGCCATGTTTAATGGATGTCAATTATCAGTTATCTTCTGTTAATTTCCCTCTGAAAGTTCTCCACTGCCTTAACTGGGTATTGAACTCACACTCTTTGGGTGCTGTCACTGGATCTAACCAACACCTTTATCCACTGTGCCATGTGTCCTTGAGGACGTGGTACAGTGGAACTAGAACAGTCTGCCCCAGTGAGCAAAATAAAGCGTTAAGTTCGACATTCCAACCATCTGAAGAAGGCGGGAGCGTACAATGGCCGAAATGTTGTAATAAATATGGCGACAAAGATGAGGACAATAGTCTAAATAATGTACATAATACCTCATCTCAGAAATATAGACAGATACTAGTTTACTTGTGCTATTAAAAATGACAGTAATATTTAATAGTGTTGAATTTATAAAATATCAAAAACTTTATTCTGTATTTTCTTGTTTAATATTCAATACTAACTCAGCATGAAATGAACAAATAGAATTTTATTTACCATTGAATAATTATGGATTTTTATTCATCAAACATAAAATTTAATTCCTATTTAATAAAAGTGTTACACACATATTTTCTAGATTTTAATTTTTTCTTGTACAATTTATAGGTCATAGGAGTTAAAATTACTTTGAAAGCTTCTTTATGTGCCGTAGACGATCATGGCTCTCCACCATTTCCTGTCCTTTGTAGCTCTTAATAAATTTTGTCTTTTTGTTATTTGTCTTATACCTTGTTTCACCATCCACTTATTCAAGCTTACTATGTATTTTATATATTGTTTTCTTTTATCCCTCTTATCTTCAATCTGTCCTGTGAGTATCAGATTTTCCTAGCCCACTTTTCTCATTATGCATCCTAGAAATTTTAACCGTCTCTTCCTGATGTTATTATAAGTTTCCTTTTCGCTTCCATTTTTTTCTAAAACTTTGTCTTTGTTCACATGTTCAGTATTCTCAGCATCCTTCTGTAGAACCACATTTCTGTTGCCTCAAGTTTCTTTTTCATCTGTGAGGAGATTGTCCAGCATTAACTGCTATATAGGAGGACTGATATTACATAACAGTTCAGTACTCTTTTCTTTGTTTCTAACAAAATGTTTCTGTTTCTTAATACTTTACTTAACTTTTGTAAGGCACCTTCTGCTATCGCAATGTGCCTTCAGATTTCAGTTTCTGTTTTGTTTCTATTTTGTTTCTATTTTCTCTCGAGCTTCATTGTTGCTCACATATTCAGTCCATTTTATCCTGAGTATCATTCTGTAGGACCACATTTCTGTTGCTTCAAATCTCTTCATCTTTGAGGAGATTGTCCTGCTTGCACTGCCATATAAGGGGACAGATGTCATGTGACAGTTATTATTATTATTATTACTATGCCTTCCTGTTGAAATGTTGCAATTGTAAATTAGTGGTTTAATTTTGAAAGCTTAGTTCTAAAAAATGAAACTTGTTAGATTTGCATCACAAAAGAAAAAAGATTTTCTCTTGACCATTGCCTATTTATAGCTAAGATGAAAAGTATTTTTCTTTATAATAAAATGCAAAAATTAAATTTTTTAGTAATTTACTTTGGCAATAAATACCGACAGATCAAAATTTATTTGTATCTTCTTTACAGATTTTGTTCAACTAAAAAGTTTTTACATCCACAAAACTAAATGATCATGCCACCATCACTATGAAAATTATTTTCAATTTGAAACCCTGAATTGATCTCAGTTCAAAAAAATCAAAACTAATATGCACATTTTCAAGACTTCTAGCATATCCCTCTGTCTTTTTTACAAATACTTTCATGGTAACTGCTCCGATGAGCTGCTTTCGCTGGTTCCCAGACTTCATGAATTTAAGCGTTCAACTAGGTTGGCATCTTGCTCTCACCCTTTCAGTGTCAAAACTGTTAAATGTAGCCGTCTCTTCTACTCCAATAGCTTCATATCTTGCACTTCTCACCTGTGGAACACCCTCCCCTTTTCCTGTTTCCCTGATAGCTATAATCTCCAACTATTCAAATGTAATGTCAATCGATGTCTCCAGATGCCTTGATCTATCCCCTATCCATTTCTCATGTATCCAAGAAATTTCAGCTGTCTCTGTTTTTTTGTTACCATTATTCCTTAACACTTTCTTGTTGCTTATATGCTCTGTCCATGCTATTCTCAGCATCCTTCTGTAGAACCATATTTCTGTTGTATCCAGTCTTTATTATCCGTGAAGGGAATGTCCAGCATTTACTGCCGTATAAGAGGATTTATATTATATCACAGCACAGCACTCTTCTCTTTGTTTACTTTATAAAAATTTTAGTGCTCATAAACAACCGAAGAGGTTTACATTGGCTGTTATTTAAACAGTTTCTTTTTTTGTTTTTCTTTAACGAAAATTTTCAGCACATTTTCTGTCCTGCCAAAAGTGGAGGTTCAATACTTACATCCTTTCTCCTTAGTCTGATCTTTGGGAGTTCCATTAAGGCAATTGATATCCCTCTCAAAACACAAGGGCCTTCCTTGTCTACATTCAGTGTCATGATAAATGGGCTTAATAATAGTGTTACCATGAAAACATTCCTCACTTCTTATTCCAATCAAGGTTGGGCTGTGCTAAAGGGCATCCAGCTGTAAGACCTCTGACCTCCAATCTCCCAAATGATTATACCTTAAAATACATCTGTTATCAGTCTGACTATAAAAGTCAACATCCTATCTGTTATGGTAAGCAATAGTGGTCAAATATATTCATACATACAATAACAAAACCAGAGAGAGACTATGTGAGTGGTTAGAATATTAGCATTCAACTCATGAGACCCAGGTTTGAATATGGCTATGGTAAATTTGTGAAGAACATGAGTTCTTGACAATCATGATCAGGGGAGACTATTTCACTGTATGTTGTGTGGTACAATTGGAAAATGCCTGAAGGTCAAGCCACAGGTTTTGATCCAAGTCTTGTGAGTGAAATTAGATAAACAAAACTTCCTAAAGTTATTGAATGTTGTGCTAGCATAAAGTTACAACTCATCATGACTGAGTGTTTGAGTTTACTGGCTTTTTTCAACTACTGATCATACCAGATTATGTGCTCTCTCCCAGAAACTGAAACTAAGGTCTGCTCAGCTTGATTACAATATAAATGACAGATTGGCTCTGGGTGCCTGAAATAGCTATCCACCTGAGCATATATAAGACTTTATATTTTTAACAATTATTGTTATATTTTGCTGTTTCATAGAATCATTTTTTACATAGCCCAGGTTTGTAAACATTGTGAAACAGCTTGCCATTGTCATTATAAAGGCATTGTCATTTGGCATTGCTAGTACAAGAAAGTACAGACAAAAAAAATACATACACACACAGTATATATATATATATATATATATATATATATATATATATATATATATATATATATAATAATGTGTGTCTGTGTGTGTGTCTATTTTTATCATATATTGGTTGTTGACTGCAATATCCACTTATATATAGTGTGTGTGTTTGTACATTTATTGCTTATTTTTGTTTCTTTGTTACTAAGAGTGTGAAATTTTACATTTCAAAAAACCAGTAACAATGGTGTTTTATTTTGGTAAAATAATTTTTCAATCGAATCTACACTGCATCAAAATAAAAATAAAAAAAGGTGCAAAGCCTAAAGTAAAAAAAAAAAAAATTTAGCATCATCACAAATGCAACAATTTTTTAGTATTAAAACAAAAGAACTCTGATATTTAACATTATTTACATTATTCAGACTATTGTCCTCATCTTTGACGCAATATTTATTACAATGTTTCGGCCATTGTATGCTCAGGCCTTCTTCAGGTGGTTGGAATGTTGAACTGATATTTAAATTATTCAACATGATAAAGTGACCATCATGTTTAGTTTTGTTTGTGTATAAGATATATCTAGGCAGCAAATATTCATCAAAACAAGTTTTATTAAATTCCACCAACAAGTTCTGTTTATTCAACATTTCATTATATCTTTTCAGTTTCTGTTGTACACGAGGATTGAAGTTATGAATAGATTGTTCAAACTTTTTTTTTTTTTTTTTGCAATGCTCTTGACCAGAGTGCTTAATTTAATTAATGTTGGACATCACCTAATTGGTATTTCAATTTTCATTGGATACTCAAAAGACTGACACATGCTTACTTCAACTTGGATATTTCAATGAAAGTTCCTTATCAAAGAAGCAAGATATATTGTTTTTTCATTTTATTTTTTTCACTCCTTACTATATCTAAAGATAAATTAAAATTAAGTGTGATTAATTATGCTAAATAACCCTTTGTTGTTTTATTTACACTATTTTGTTATTTTTATTTGACCCCCTTTGTGTTTAGAACAATATATACTAATTTTTTTAAGTATCAGATTGAACTGCTAATGCACTTGGCTTCTTTGATGGTCTGGTGCGACATTGAGTGCAAAGACTATTTTGGCATTACCTGGGGTGACTTGCATAACATAAGAAAATGTGACCACAAATATTTTTTTAATTATTATTAAAAGAATGTGTTTGAAAAATATTTTTGGTACATTTATAAAACTGAAGATGATAATTATTTTTTTTCTTTCCTTGTGTGCGTAATATATTAATGGGTACTGATCCACTGACTAGATTTTCTTTTTCTTTATGAAACAAAAGAAACTTGAGAAATGTACTTAGGTGTTGAATTTTTAGATGTCTATATGGAAAAACTCAGCCGTACATTTCATAGCTCTTAGTCATTTTATATAAAACATTCCCTCTAAAATCAATCTGGATGCAAAATAATTTTAACAATGTGAAAGGGAAATAGAAAAATAGCTGAGCCACGAGGTCAATTGAGATTTATTTCAATAGGGCATGGAAAATCTGATACTCACAGGTTGAATAGAGGTAAAAAGAGACAAGGGAAAGCAACGCATGACATACCTGGTGGGCTTGAGCAAGTAGATGACAGAATGTGGTCTGGGGGAGATAGCAGAGGGACAAAACTTATTGAGAGCTTCAAGAGATAGGAGGAAGTGGAGAGCCATCATCGCCTATGTCCTGAAAGGACACGGCACATAAAAAGAAGAATGTAGATTCAGATATAAAAGACTAACTCCATTAAATTTGCAAAAAAATAAAAATCAACTTTTCGTTTTTTTTTTTTTTTTTTTTGTTTTGTTTTTTTTTTAATGAAATTTTTAGAAGGAAAATAAAAATAATGGTATAATGTTTTTAGTCTTTTTTTTTTTTTTTTTCAACCCTAAAATTGAGATATATATATATATATATATATATATATATATATATATATATATATATATATAAAATTTTTGAGGAAAGCAAATTAAAATATATAATAAAAATTTAATATTTTTAAAACTTTTTTAATAATGGCTGGCCACTCATATCCAAGGATACCATGACTAGGGCATCTAGGTGCAGACGCCTCGCTAAGGCACATTAGTCTTTGTTCAATACCCACAGATCCCACCTGTGGCTCATACTGCAACTCTGCTTAGTGGACCTTAGTTACAGTTTCTGGGAGAGAGTGTGATTATCTGGTGTGATCAACAGTCTGAACAAGCTCAGCATACTCAAACCCTCGAGTACAATGACTTGTGATTTTGTGCTAGCACAATCATCAATGGCTCCCAAATGGTTCTGTCTACCCAATTTCATTCTCAAGGCTTGGGTCAACTTGCGGTATAGTTTTCAGGCACTTTCCAAAGGTGCCACACTCTAGGATCGCCTCCCCAATATGATAACATCAAGCAATCACTTTCTTGACAAATTGACTAGAGCGAGAATCAAACCCAGGTCTCATGTTCAGAAAGCACACATTCTAATCACTTGGTCATATATATATATATATATATATATATATATATATATATATATATGTTTAATTTTTTTTAAGAAAGCAGAATAATCTTTAAGTAGAATGATTTAAATATTATTCTCCAAAAAATCAATATGTTGCTATGTTGATTAAAACATTCTGGTCACAACTTGGCAATAAAACAATTATATTACTTGAAATTTATCAGTGTAAAGAGATACTAATTGATAAATTTCATTTTAAGTAAGATTAACAATGTAGAGGATTCTTTTGTTTTCATTTATTCTACTAGCAACCTAATATAATATCTTGTTTTTTTCAAATGCATTGGTCAATGTAAAAACTGATAACATAAATTTTGAATCCATATTTGTTGCAGACACACTTAGCCTTATTGTTTAAGGATGTTTAAATTTTGATCATTGAGGCATTTATTTTTTTTTATCAGTATTCATTGCCATATCATAAAACAAGAAATATTTGTTCACAAAAATCTCAAAGCTATTCAACATTACTTTCATTGTCACTTACTCCACTTCTAAAAGGCTTGCAGCCATATCACGTTGAAGTACTGGTTCTTGTATGATCAATGAAATTAAGTTAATATGTTTGCATTTAACTGTTTATGATTTTGAAATGCTTTTTTTCCATAGACACATACAGAATTTTGTTTTAAAACTTTATATAAATTACTAATATTTTTTTCTATTATTTTTTATTTTATTTTGTCCAAAATTTGTTAATTGGCTTATTCTCAGGTGTGTGTTATTTGATACAGGCATATCTAGTTGTTTAGTGTAGCATTTATATATATATATATATATATATATATATATATATATATATATATATATATATATATAAAATTTGTATATTTTGGCAGCAACCTTTCATTTAAACATCATTCAGAGGTTACAGGCTGTTTCATGTTAGATGCAGTACGGCAGGCCTTTCTGTGTTGATTTTTCTCAACAATTTATATATATGGGTCAGTGCATTATTATAAAAGTAAAATAAACCAAATAAATAAACAAGCCACTCCCGCCAAAATAACCACCAGAATGGATTACCCACAATGCACCACTGACCCATATATATAGTCAAGAAAAATCCAATACTCACGGCCTGATGATTGTGTCTAGCATGAAACAGCCTGTCACCTCTAAGTGTTAACTTCAATGTTCACTTTTATATTTTATATATATACACACACACACATACACACAAATTTGCTAACTTAATTGTTTTTTTGGGGAGGGAGGGTGTTTTGTTTTCTGTGTCACTTGTTTTTAACCCATAATCTTCATCTATTATTAGGTTAATTCTTCTACATTTTTACTTTTCAAATAATACATTTATTTAAATGTGTTTTTAAAAATATATCCATGAAATTATAGTTTCCAACACTAAGAGATGTTTATAGTTTTCATTAAATCCACATGTATCTTTTACTCATGAACTTAGTCTAAATATTATAATATTTGACGTATTTTGTGAAATAATATTTTGAGTAATTGGCAATGTTTAAGTGTTATTTACAAAATACTCAACAAATGAAATTGACACAATTCTTAATCTTACTTATTATAAAACGCAGATTGTGTGTGTGTGTGTGTCTGTAACGTTTATATATTGGATCGGATTTCCTACATTTTTCAACCGATTTCAACAAAACTTCACAGGACTACATAAAATTACCTTGTGGTGGTTCTAACAGCACCAAAGATAGGAAAAATACAATTGTTTTTGCACAAAATCAATTTGAAAACACGATTAAGAGACATCGTGAGAATGAAAGGGGGACAACTCACATTGGGTTGTTTGTGTGTGTGGGTTCCTTTAAATATGGGATCGGATTTCCTACATTTTTCAGCCGATAAAACAAAAATTCACTTTTTTTTTTTTTTTTTTTTTGGCAGGTAGTGTTTCTTATTCTCTTCCACGCTTTTTTCTTTATTTTTAATATTCAGAATGCTTTAAAAATTCCATTTACAAGACAATTGTTTATAATAAAATTCTATTCAATCAGGAGACTCATAACGATTGAAAACAATGTTTTTGTTAGACTTTGGGTTTGACCAATTCGTAAAAAAAAAAAAAAATAAAATAAAACTAATTAAGACATGCGTGTCCGTCAACCTTAAACAATAATCTTTGTCAATTTTATTTTTCAGTCTTTATGATGGTGGATACTTGATCTATCTCTTACTGTTATATCCCCAGGCAATGCCGGGCTCTACTGCTAGTAAATAATAAGAGAAAGAAGAAGAAACTTGGGGCAAAATAATACTAAGTAAACAATATATATATGCAAATAAAAACTAGGCGAAACAGTAAAGAATGGTGTTGAATCACAAAAGGGATACAGTCAAGTGGTTGTAGCATTCTAATTTCAAGGCAAAAAAATATGAATGAGAACCAAGAAGTGGCTTATTTTATTGGTTTGGAAGAAATCACATCATGCATCTGTCGGATTTGTCTATAAATTTGAGGAGGGGATGTTTTTTAGCAGTCATTCTTTTTGAATTATTAACATAATATTGAACATTATTTACATTATTTTGGACTATTGTCCTCATATTGTTGCCATAATTTTTTCGACATATTTCTTTTTGCATTTCATTGTGAAACTCTCTCCTTCTTCAGGTGGTTGGAATGTCAAACTGAACCCTTTATTTCAAAAATTGGGGTAGACTGTTCTAGTTCCATGTGCCATGTTTGATGGATGTCAGTTATCAGTTGGCCTTGTTAATTTCCCTCTGAAAGTTCTCCACTTTTTGTTAACTGGGTTCATTGAACTTAATGGAGAACTTTCAGTGCTGTCACAACCATCTAACCATCCATTAAAAATCCACTGTGCCATGTGTCCCAAGTGAGGGTTTAGTTCAACATTTCAACCAACTGAAGAAGGCTGGAGGAACGTGGTAAAATATTGTTAAATATATTTTACAAAGATGAGGACAATAGTCTGAATAATGTAAATAATGTACATAATAAATCTCAGAAATATAGACATAATATATTAAGTATTTTGACAACTATATTGTATAATTAATAAGTTATTTATATAGTGATTATTTGATCATACACCTGTAATGTTTTGTTTAATGCTTTCTCACACTAGTGTAAATATCTCTAGATATATATAAAATTTGTTAAAATAAGAAAAATCTGATACTTCAAACTATGGAGAAGGAATTGGGAAACTATTCTACTATTTTCCCAAGAACTCATGACAATTCACAAATAAAGGAAAAGGGTCATTGCAAAAACAAAAAAAAGAGAGAGAGAGAAAAAGAAAGAATTGCACAATTTTTTTCATGTAGAAATTACAATTTTTTTTTTTATAAACAGATGACTCAGTAACTGCCATGCAGATGCCTTGCTTTTGCAAATAGTCATTGTAGAGATAGTTGATGTGACTCATAGGTCATATAAAGGAATGATTTTGACTAGCCATTTTTGCACTTCAGAACTCAAAATTTTTATAAATGGATGTTCTCTTTCCATTACTGAAAATAAAGTTTGTTTCTTTGAGTTTCTGTTCTGACTTAGAGAGAAAAGTCATTACAGATACAATAGAAACAAACCAGAAATGTTTTATGACACACCTTGTGTTGATTAAAAAAGTGTTACCTTACAACTATTTGTCTGTGCACAACAAGCATTTAGTAATAGTATGCCATTTGTCAAGACTGTTATTTGATGATGAGGTTTGAGAGAGGGAATTGGTCTTTTACTTTTCTTTGTCCCTCACACGTTTTGGTTGGTCAGTTCCCAGGATTTGTTTTGATTAATTTGGTACTATGTCATTAATCTGGAATAAAAGAAATACAAAATAAAATTAAAAAAAAAACTCATTGGAATTTTGTTATAGAAACAATTAATTTGAGAATGTGAATCTGAGCAAATTCTAATGCTTGCTTTAAATGACTCCAGATACTGAACAAAACTTCTTAATTTAATTCAGATCTCAAACTGCTATTCCCAAATTATTAATATATTTTAAACATAATTGATTCCTCCTCTCCAGTTTAATATTGATCATGAAATGAAATTCCTTAAACAAAATATTTCTTGTTAAAAAGATGCAGATGATGTTGTATGATGCTATCTTCCATTTTATATTCATCTATTAAGATGTTAGAAATTTTAAATTATTTTTTCATTGTGTTTCAAATCTATTTTTGTCAGAATTTTTTAAATGAGGAATTATCTTTATTATATGCATTGCTCTCCAGACCAGCATGCTCATCTTGATTGTCGTACCAAGAGAAATGTAGCTTAGTAGATTAAAGAATTGGTTAAAAATTCTAATTCCTAAACAGCAGTTCTGGAGTTCAATTAATAGGGCTGATTATCTTGAAAATATACATATACTCATTAAGTGGAAGAAATAGACAAACAGTATAAAGGTGGATAAAATTGGTGAGTAATTACTATTAATATACAAATATATTATAAACCAAAAAAACAGAATAAGAACATTTTAATATCTAATAATGATAGTGAAAAAATAAATTTGTTTGAAATTCTAATAATATACCCAATAAATGATCAAGAACTGAAAAAGAAAAAAAATAATTATAACAACCAATATGACTATATTGCAAATCTTAATTTTCTACATTATATATATTTTATAAAAATGCATTTTTAAAGATGGTTATAACCTTAAACAAAAAAGGTTATTTATTTCATTTAGAATTTTTTTTTAATTTTCAATCTGTTGTTTAATATAAAATAATATTTTTACTAATTTTGTTTACTTGTTTCAATGAAGTACAATGAATCTGTTTTAAAACTGTCCACTCATAAATAGATGATTGTGAAGTTTGGTTTTGGGGGAAAAGTTTGTTTTAAGGCATAAAACAACCTCAATGGGTCATTTAATTTGACAAGATTTTTATTTAGTAATTTTTACAAAAATGTATTACTTGTAAAAAAACCTATTTTTTGGAAGTTTTGACCCAGTTTTGGTGTTATTTATTTGCCCATTTGGGACCCTGACAGGTGCTAAACCACCCCAGGTCAGGGAAAACCTGGGAACACCAGAAATTAACAGGTGGTTCCAGATCCATCAAAATGTCCTGATCAGAGGCCTTGATGTTGGATGTAGTTTATTGTCTTACCCAGGACATGGATTAGCTTATTCATACCTAAGATGCCTTTTGTTTTAGTTAGAACAATTTGCAATATTTTACTTTGTAAAATAAATAATTGCTCTGGTTGTTGGATATTTATTATTTGTAGCAGAAATTTCATCTTTGCATGCCTATTCTTTTAAATTTTCAAGTCCAGATTTTTACACAACTTTTCTAAAATTGTCCTCATGAGAAAAAAAACATGCACTGCAATTTGTTAAAATGATCATTTCACACATTCCATTCATAGTAAAGTGGAGATCACATTATACACAAAAATAAAATATATTCATGCTTTTTGCATACAGAAATAGGATTTTCATTTATCTTGGATAAAAAGAAACACACCCTCACATACACGTGTGCATTAAACCCTAAGTGGGAGGTATTAAAACATACCAATACCTATAATCCTGGTACTAATTTCTGTTATTTGTGTATAGAGGAGAAACTTGCATCTGCCATATACAATCTGGCTGGTGAACTATTGAATAGCAGAAGAGAAATTTTGTGCTTATGCAACAATATAAGGAAATATTTGCTATACCACCATTGAGTGGTATGCAAATTGAATACTATTATTTAACTAACCCAACTGAAGCGCTGATTTTTTTTTTTTTTTTTTTTAAAGATACTTATTATCCAATGTGGTCAAACCTTGGTTGTTACCAGTTGCTTCTAAATTCAAAATTAAATTAAATATTAGCTCTGTACTGAGCACTATTTTATCCATTACTTTTAAATAGTGTATAATTATTTTATACATTTTTTTCTTTTTACTATTATTCAGTTCAGTTGTGTGCCATGCATGATACATGATTAGACAATCATGTATCTTTTGATACATGACTGACGAGGCAGATTTTTTCCCCTGCAGTAGGTTGCCATTACTTTCTGCGGTAGACCAGTTTGCCATCCAAGGCTATAAAACTCAGTCTGTCCTGCTATTTACCCATAGCTGGGAGGAGAAGAGGATTCATACCTTTCCTAAAGGTATTATCACATAAGTGAATGTAATGGATTTGACTGAATTTGAATTCAGCTCTCTGATTCCTCAATCCAAGCTGCTATCCATTACTCCACCATGCCTCCCATGTTTATTAAAATTTTCAATACTAATTTGAAAAATAATGAACTCTTTCATTGTATTCAACATATGAGGGTCCAGTAGCTGAATTCTTAGAACCAAACTGCCAGACTATCTGCAAATATCATTTGATTATAGTAGTGAAGGCTTGAGCAAAACCAGTCACACTTTTCATGAAATAAAAATGAATTTCAGAGAACTGGTGTGATTATCATTTCACCTCCTCTGGTTTTATGTTAGAGTTGTCCTCCTTTGTTTGGTTGCAAACCAAGGAGGTTCTAAAGTCTATCCAGATTTTACCCATAGCTCGGAACCAGAGATGTTTGTTTATAATCCCAAGGTTATTTGTCATTGTGAATGTATTAACATCTTATCAATCAATATTTACATTTGATGTAAAATATAAACAAATACACAAACATGTGCAACAAAATAGTTAACATTTATAAAATCATACCCCTGATGATGAATAATGTACCAATATTTCACTAATGGATACTATAAATCAGGCCTGTTCATAGCTATGACTTAGAGCCAAAATGGAGGCTTATTGAAAAATGTTTGATTTTCAAAAATTTGTATGGCATTAAGTTAACTATATTTGAAAATTTTTGGAAAAAATTTTTTACGATAACCTTTTAACCCATACCTGAAGGATAATAGAATGTACCAAAAATTAAATAAATGAAAATATGTATTTTGTTGTGACACTGATAATTGATTTCTCTGCAAAAGCTAGTTAAGATTCCTGGTAAAAGATATGATCCACATAAAGTAGAAACAGGAATATTCACATTATTTACAGGTCTCACTGAAACCTTTATTCAATCTACCCTCAGGGATTGAATAAAGAGTCTGATTCAAATTTCCATTAAAGTTACTGGTTTCAACCTGAAGAAAGCTCGAGGGCATCAGCTGAACTATGTATATGACAATCATTCATCTCAGAAATATAGATAGAAATCTGAAGGTTTAACTAGACTTTCAATTTCAAAACTATAACTGTTTATGATGTGCCTATTTTGCAACTTGTTTTACTCCATTATCATCAAAGATTAGTTCTGTTTTTTCTGTGATCCATAAATTGCGAATGTTTCAACAGATGAACATAATCAAAAAGCAAATGTTTATTATCTTCAGTTAACCATGGTTTTTCAGGGAGTGTGGGATATAATTTTTAAAAAAGCTTGATTTACTTGGTTGCCATCACATATAATACACTTTACATCAGCTGGGACAAAACTGATGGCATGAACTGTTAACTCAATTTGTTCAAATAAAAAGTTTGATATTAATTTTGAAAGTGGAATCAATCTTTTAAGAAATTTTGGACCCCCATTAAGACATATCAACATTATACCAAGTACTGAGCAATTAGAGATGAATTGTCAACTGACTTACCAAATAGTTGTTTGCCAAGATATAGTAACATTTTCTTGATAATATACTTCATCATGCAGAATTATGCACACTTTTTGACTAGCATTAAGAATATTAAATACATATAACAAAAAAGAGTTTTCATTAAGTTTTGAAACTCTTGAACTCATCCTTCTTAATGTTGCTAATGATGGTAATTGAAAATCCTGTGTTAATCTATGACCGTGATATTACTATATCTGAGATGTATTTTACTCCAACCATTTTGAAGGTCATTGCTGAAAAATGCTGACTCAAGATATCCTTCTTGTAATCAAAGCCACAGAATTTAAATATCAGATAATTTCTTCCAATGTTGACCAAGTATCAACTGTATTTATACGGTTTTGGACAGGCTGCTAATATAACACTTAACTCCATAATGAAAGATTTCAAACTTTCATGAACTTCTATGGAATCAAAATTTGAAGTTGACAAATAACTGTATTGTTTGTAGCATTCAGACTGGCACCTGGAACTGATTTTCTCCATCACTTTCTCTCATCTTTCTCTTTTGGAAAACAAACTGATATTTTATTCATCTCAGAAATAGTTTTGTCTTACTGGCTTCTGTAATTTGTTTTAAAAGCAACAACACAACACTTCCAGAGCATTGTTGGAAACTAGGTAATATATTAAGCACAGTTATTTCTTTTACTTCAATTTAAGGGTAACTTTTCAAGCCAAATTAATTATACTCTTAATCCCAACCATACCAATAAGTTAAAAACAAATTTTAAAGGGCTGCTTTAAACCTGAGAATCCACTTTTTAAATTGATTTTTTTTGAGTGGGGTATATTGTTAACAAAGGTTTTCAAAATAGTACATAATCTTTTAATTAATTACCGAGTTAATTAAGTATCTAAATTTCTGGCACTTGTCAACATAATATCAGCTATTGCCTGGCTCTACCAGAGTGCTGTTCCTCCAGGCAAAATATCACTCTTGATTTAAAGAAGGGGGAAATGGGGTTTTTGCCCAATGCCTGAGGCGCCCTGCAAGGGAAATGCCGAGGTGAGAGGGTTTTGACTATTTTTTGAGACAATGCCTTACGGTGGGGCAATCCCCCGCAGTGCACTTTAACCTCAACCTTCTTGTGTCAAAAATTAGTTTCATGCTCAACTTGAGTAAATAAATAAATACTTTAAAAAAACCTAAAAAAATGACTGAGCAGCATGGTTAATATTTCGTTCATTGTGTTTTTAGAATATCAAATTAAATATATTAAATTTTATTATATGACACTAAATTTACAAAAAAACATTCTTAAATGGCTTTTTCATTAAATTTGTAATAAAAATATGACATTTGGTTCTTTTTACACTTTAATGGAAAATTTAAAAAATTAAACTCAACATTAGTATTTTTTATTTTACCTTGAAAAACACAACTAATAAAACAATTCTATGAATGTATTTGTTCTTTATAAATAACAACAATATTAGAGAAAAAATATTAAAGTAATTTTGTGAAATAATTAATAATGGTAATTTATTTTTAATGAATTTCAAAGTAGACAAACATCTTTGAAAAGATGTATATCTGTTAAAAACTAGACATTAGCTTAATGTAATATTAATTATTAATGTCATTTTTTTTCCTTTAATTTTAACGAGTAAATCATTACAGTTTGCTTAATAACAAAAAGAATCATACGTTTTAAAACTTTTAGAGATAGATACACAGGGCCTAAAAAAGAGAATTTGTTATGATGTTAATTTGGGGTTAATAAAGACAAACGCCAAATAACATGTAACAATAAAATGGGGTTTATTCAGTTGGTAAGTTGGTACAGATATCGCCTGAGTAGTCTATAACTAACTCAGCCCAGAACTTCTCCTACACTGTCTTTTGACATGCCACTAGTTAACGTCCTTGTTTGTAGACGAGTTCATCTTCAAGAGGGGTGGTAGATTCCTACACAACAGTTTTTGAAGTGTAACTGTTTGCTTTTTATTTTCAAGAACATTGAATAAACTTTTACCAGAAAAATATTGAATAATAAACTTCTAACAGAAAAATGTTGAGTCCATGGCTATTATGCTAATTTTGTAAATTTGAAGATAATTCCCTAGTGACTAATTTAAAAAGAATGCATTATTCCTGGTGTAAAAATGCCTGATTATTACAAAAATAGCAATAAAAATTGAGGAAACTCCTACCATTTAGGAGATATTGCCAATCTTAGTTGGGACCTGGGTACAGCCTGGCTACCTCAGTCAGGAATCTGTGCTCAATATGGTAAGGAATTGACCTCAGGAATATATTGCTTCAGGCAACCAGGCTGTATCTGGGACCCAACCAAGATTGGCAGTATCTCCTAAACTGTAAAGTTTCCTCACTTTTTATTGCTATTTTTGTAACAATAATAATGCATTTTTTTAAAAATTGGTCACTGAGGCATTATACCAAAATTTCTTAAGCCAACAATATTGGTGGAGTAGCTAGCTCAAACTGAAACACCCTGTTGCTCTCATTGGACAAAGGAATGTTGAAAACTGGCCTCCAGTTCTGTTTCTTCTCTACATTATGAAGTGGCCATCTAATATACTGAGTGGTTCAAAAGTCTTGTCACCCCTACTAAAAAGTAATTAGAACAATAGAAGAACAAGTAATACAGTAATACAAAGCACATGTATTGGATTCAGTTTATTCACTTTCATTGACACTGTCATATATCAAGAAGGTCTATAGGAGCTCATGTCAGCCATCTGAAATAGAAAATTATATTATGTTGTGGTGATAAGATTTTTGGACCACTCTGTAGAAAGCTACAATTACACAACAAATATTTTTAAGCATATTTCCTTCTTTGTAAATTCACAGATCAAGCAATGCACAATGAAAATAAAATTTCAGATTAAAAAAAACAGTTAAGCATGAGGTTACAGACTTATTGATCTAGCTTAATATATAAAAGATAGATATTTACTAAATTTAGTATAGTCCAGCACAGTGCTAAATAGGAAAACTGAAGAGTTGAAAGACAGGTATAACAGAAAGGCCAGCCTGCTTTAAAAAGGAAAAAAAATAATTTGAATTCCTGGTTTTTACTGAGGCAGATCCATTATATCATACAAACACACCACTGAAGATAATGTGTACATATTTTGTAAATGCATGTTTGCAGCTGTTTTAAGTAAAGGTGCTTTATTTAAATCTTTTAATCTTTGTTTTGATAATACCATGAAAATTGAATTACCCCTGTGATAAGTCCCTACATTTTTCCTTTCACTTCATAATCTTCCACTTCTTTTTCTATCCCCATGAAAATTTCCCTATCAGAATCTCTTTATTCCTTTGTTAAACTTTATACTAAATCCAATTGATTTCTCAAAGTCCACCTTTTTTAAGATACGAAGATAAGCTTGTGTATAAAGAAAAGTTTCACATACCAACTCAAGATTGCTATAGTTTAGCAACTTGCCTACTTTGCCTGATAAATAAGAGTTAGAATGTAAATGCCTAAATTTCTGCCAGTTTATTCTAGGTACAGATCAGAATCAAGCATTTCTATTATATTTTCAAATTTTATTTGTATTTTCAATCAACATTGATATCTGCATTGTCTACTCAAAATGCATTTACATTTTTGGAATCATTGTGATCATCCACAAACATGTCGCTAAGTAAAGTAAAATAATTAAATTCATATTGAAAATCATTTCACTGCTTCAAAATGGCTAATGAAATATCCTGTACAAAATTTCTATGTCATGAAACAACTGATAAGATATTTCAATGATGTTACACATCAGCAAGTCTAGTAGTTACTTATATAACTTTGAAAATAGTACAGTTTAATTTCCCAACTTGGTAAGGATGTTTAGTTATACAGATTTTTACTAAGTAGCAATATTTATGTGCTGCCAGTAAATATGATTTCAATAAAATATAATAAACAACATCCAGTCATTTAAATTGGTGGCATCCATGAAGAGACATCATGCCTATAAAAAAAAGTAGTCAACCGTAGTCAGGATCATCGAGTTGATGTAAGCAATCTTTCTTTAGCTGCATACTATGTGCTTTGCCATAGCTATGTACTGTTTTAAATTCAGAGTTTTTCTTCTACTAGACTGGTTTCCACCCAAGGTTAATAGAACCCAGTCTCTGTCTGAGATGAGGTATTATGTACACTATTTACATTATTCGGCCTTCTTCAGCTGGTTGGAATGTCAAACTGAACCCTTTATTTTTCTCAATGGGGTAGACTGTTCTAGTTCCACGTGTCGTGCGGTGGAGAACTTGGAGAGGGGGGTTAACAGGAGATAACTGATATCCATTAGACATGGCACGTGGAACTATAACAGTCTACCCCAGTGAGTGAAATAAAGGGTTCAGTTTGACATTCCAACCACCTGAAGAAGTCCGAAGCGTACAACGGCCAAAACGTTGTAATAAATATGGCAATAAAGACAAGGACAATAGTCCGAATAATGTAAATAGAGAACCCAGTCTGTTTTACTATTTACCCATAACTGGGGAGAAAAGAGTTGGATTCATACCTTTCCTAAGGGTATTAGCCTATGAATTAGTGTAATGAACTCTACTGGAATGCAAACTCAGCTTTTCAATTCCTCAATCTTAGCGGCAATCCATTAATCTACTGTGTCTCCATATACCTGACTAAATGTCATTGCCATCTTTTATGTACTTTACTTGAAAATAACATGTTTTTACTTCTGAGTAATTTTCACAAATTTTGAATTTTCTTACTCTAGCAGTGAATCAGACCATGATTCAAGCCAATTTGTAGTGACAAAGGTAATAAAAGCAACAATTGTCCTGAAGCCATTGAAATTTCTCACTTAAAAAATGCCACACATTAGCAATATATAGGAACATATTGTGTATGCAGAGAGAGAGGGAGTAATATTTTTCATTAAAATTAGGAAAGAAAAAAAATCCTCCCTAAGTGCAAAAAAATGTATCTCTATACCAAATAGTTAAACATTGCCTTAGTAGTATTATTATTATAGCATAAACATCATACCTATGAAAAAAAAATGACAAGATTATGTACTTAGTGTTTCTACTCTGAATCAGTATCACTTCCTGTTGAAAACATCAGTTGACATTCATTCACTGAAGTTAAGAAGTGTCAAAACCCCATCATTACTTAGATGAAGGACTGCTATGGAACACCAGGAATTGTATATGACCTCCTACAATTTGTTATAGAGTTTGGCTATAAATAATCCACAAAGGGTTAATAAATCATAAAAAAACAAATCCATCAACAATCTTTTGTTGCCTATTGCAATACTTTCACCTTTATGACCCCTATTTTTCTTTCTGGTACTTGTTCCTTCATAGATTTTCTCAAACTTGTAAAGTTGGTTATTTGCTGCTTTTCTCTTTTGTTCAGCCCCATGAGTGTTGAATTCTCCTAACATTCTTTTCTCATCCCAAAATCTTTCTGATTGTCAAGGGTTTTTTGTACTTACTATTCTCCTCATTTGTCACATGCTTTGTCCATCATATTCTCAACATTTGTTGGTAGAATCACATCTCAGTCACTTCAAGTCTTAATATTTTACAAACATTTTGTCAAATTGCTAATGAGCAAGAAATGTTACAAAATATTGTCTATCATATGCTCTGAAAATGCAGACAAGTGAAATTATATGGACTCTAATAACAAGAAAAGCATATTGTGATGAAAATCTTGATCACTTAAACTTAACCAACTGTGGCTGAAATTTCCATTATTAATGTGTGAACCTTATAAAATTTTAGTAAAAAAGGCCTAAATAATAATAAACAAAGCAAGGTGAAATCTTGACTAATTTTTTGCTTATGTTTTCTTAAGCACTATGCCTTTGGAAAAGTTACGATTTTATATCCCTCTTTTGTTTCATTGTATGAAATATTAATGTATTGTCACTGGCATGTCATAATTGTTAACAAAGAAAAGTAAGAACTTGTACAAACCACTTTCCCATAACAATATTATTTCTTTAATAGTAAAATAAAAATATCACTTTGTCACTATATTTATTACAATGTTTTGGCCGTTGTATGCTCCAGCCTTCTTCAGGTGGTTGCAATGTTGAACTGAACCCTTTATTTCACTCACTGGGGTAGACTGTTCTAGTTCCACATGCCATGTTTAATGGATGTCAGTTATCTTCTGTTAATTTCTCTTAACCAGGTATTGAACTCAGACTCTTTGGGTCCTGTCACTGGATCTAACCAACGCCTTTATCCACTGTGCCATGTGTCCTTGAGGAAATCTGTGTATGAATTTCTGGTTATTATAAACCTAATGTCTACCCCCAGTGAGCCAAATAAAGGGTTCAGTTCGACATTCCAACCACCTGAAGAAGGCTGGAGTGCACAACGGCCGAAATGTTATAATAAATATGGCGACAAAGTGAGGACAATAGTTCAAATAATGTAAGTAGAGTACATAATGCCTCATCTCAGAAATATAGACAGATAAAAAAAATCATTACACCCATACTCAACCTTAGGCTAGTCATCATTTTTTAACCAACTCTTACATATCCAATTTTATTTTTTTATCATATTATATTAAAGGAACCTACTGTGGAGCAATGGTTTGCAATATGGTCTTACAGATTAATTCAATGTTAACACCTTGTGCCAATCTATGCTAAGCTTACTTAATTGGTGCTTAGTTTCAAGTGAATCTAGTCTTTATGTGTGCACCGCTATTGTGGCTTTTGTGCCTGACTAACTAAACAACTATTCCCAGCTATATCAAAATGACTGTTGTAATTACTTTATTGTAACTTGTACTTCTGCAAGTTTCTGCTGTTATCTGCATAAACAACAACCAAGTCCTTATCAATGAATTTCATTTGGCTTTAGGCCAACTAGTGGTTTCAAAGGTGCTTTGCTATTTCCATATCATCATCATCATCATTTCTTTCTCCTACTTACATTAACCAATTTCTTCAAAGTCTTTCCTGACCTTTTTCCAATGTCATATCCTTTTTCATAGCCTTCCTATTTATTTTTCAGTCTGAATCTCCAAAAGCATTGGTTTTCATTTAACAATATAACCTGGCATGATGATTATTGGTTTGGAAAATAGAATCATCAGGTTGAGTTCAAATTCCATCCAAGGCTATTGCATTCACTTGTACTAATGCCCTTTTCCTCCTATGATCTTAAGAGTAAATGGTAGACTGGACTCTGTAACCTTGATAAGGCAACCAGTCTAGGAAGATGGACCACATTGAATTCAAAACTTGCGAAAACAACAGGAAACAACTTGGCTACTATTCCAAATAACAGTAGTGTTGATTCACAATTTACAGATATTAAAGAAAAGCAGCTCTGGAAATCAATGATCATCTATGTTCTAAATGAATATGATTTAAAAAAAAAAAATCATTCTTAGATTTCTGAAGAGAAGTTGTAAATTTATTTCAATCAAATACAGGCTAATGTCCAATACTGGGCATAAGAATATACATTCATAATAAAAAAAAATCCTAGCTATTCATTATAGATCTTTTTTTTATACTAATGTTTACCCAATATGAGACTCAAGAGCTACTCAAGGTAGAGGGTTACTGCGTGGTGTTTTTTAAGGCAAGAAGTGCAGTTCATGAGGTAAGATAGGGAACCAGTCAAGATTGTAGGGATCAGGAAAACATCCCACTGGGTGTTTGTTCTAGAAGGCAGCAGTTCTTGGGAAGAAGCTGTTCAAATGGAACTTCTTACTAATTTGAATATGAAAGAAATGCGTATGATTCATCTTTGTGTATGTGGCATGGCAAATGCTAAAGTTCAGAGCTGGTAGAACCAAGAAATGTAGCTTGTCAGACCACTTGCCATAGAAATAGTGATAGAGTAGCGAGAGCCTTTCAATGCCCAGATATGGCAGTAATACTCCATTTTTGGCCTGATCTGGCTCTTGTGAAGATAGAGTATCACAGGGCAAGATGAATAACCCATTCTGCCAATATCTTTAGCAATAGATTGTATATATGAGTTCCACTTGAAGCTTGGGGTGGGCGTGAGTCCCAATAGATGTCCAAGGCAAGGAGCCTACTTGAGATAACATCCATCCATCATGATAGGTGAAAGTTCAGGGTTTGCTGAGTGATGGTGCAACATTATGGTTTGGTTTTGAACATATTGAATTTTACAAGCCATTGAGTCACTAGGACTAGGTCAGGGGAGAGAAAATCGTTGATCTGAATATCAATAATTAAATGTATTGATCTGCTAAATGTGCCAAAAAAAACTTTGGTGAAATCAAATCTATCTCATTGACTTGTTGTCAATTTAAAAGCACGAGCACCTCATTTTCCTATTGTCTGTTCTTGAGCGTAAAAGACTTATTTTTTTTTTTTAAATAATCAGATTAGATTTAGTGCATCTGTGTGCATGAAGCATTTTTTTTTTTAGTTAGTTTGTCCTGCTTATGCTTGTAGCCAGCTTATAAATTCCTAGTACCTTCTAAAGTAACTGCATTCAAATAGAACTGTTTTCTTTTCAGCATGTCTTTCTAATTTCATATTGAGAAAAAAATGTATTTACATTAATTTATAAGCAAGAAAAAATTATGTCCCATGTGAAATTGCTGTTGCCATGAATATTTTCCAAATTTCAAATTTGGCTCCAGCTTCCAACCAATAATCCTGTTTTCTTTGTTAATAGCAGTTTTAATTGCAAAACTTACCCATGCTTTTCATCATATTTATTTATTTTCTGGGATTCGTGGCAAGCATGTCATTCTGTTTAATATGATTGGTCTATTACAGTAATCACATGTCAGAATGTCATCTTTCCCCATTTCCAAGATTCTCCAACTCAAAAGATGCATTCCAAAAAAATTTACTGAAAATCTTCATTCATTTCCATAATAGTGCATATACATCTGAAGTGATTTTCTTATTGGTTGGGTATTTGGCAACAAAGAGATACAGAAAACTCAGTAGAACTGGAATCAAACACAGATCACAACAAGCAGGGCATAGACAAGACTTTGACATGAGCATACTACACATACAGGATGAACGCAGCTTAGATACTGAAAAAAAAAAAAAAAAAAAAAAAGTATGAATGAATTTGAAACAATGCTGGGTAATATGAATGAAAATCCTTGATAACGCATAGCAATTCAGTTATACAGTCAGCATGGTCCACTTATAGACTTTCTCTTCCCAGAAAATGTTACTGCTTTTATGGAGCCTAAAACTTTAGCAGTTAGCTAGCAAAAGAATCCTTTGCTCAGTTCACAGTCCCAACTATCTCATGGCAAAGCTGGTAGACACTTTCTTTCTTCATAACCAGACATTCTGGGTGTTTGTACCAGCTCTATTCTGACAGGGCAGCCATGTGCTGCCTTTCTGCAGAGACAGCACACTAAATGTCGTCTCTTTAACCGATGGAAGTGAGCACTATTATCAGTAGCAATTGACTACTCCATCTACATTTTGTTTCCGCTACATTATCTACATGGATTATTTTTATGGAGGAGTTTTTTTTATACTCATGATGGGCTTCAAATTCTGTAAATAAAAAACAAGAAAAATTAAAAGATTTTTCCCTCTCCCTTCAAAACCCTGAATCCCCCCCCACGCAATTGAGAACCCTTGATTATTGACAAACTATTATATGTCTGGTAATTATGGGAGAATGGTTTACCCACACCCTTCTCCAAGTATCATGGATTGCCAACAACCAGATATTTTAAGATATTTAGTGATGAAATAGAGTGCAGGGAGATGTGGATTCATGCCTTTCCACACTTCTACACTAATAACCATTACAGCAATCCATGACTTCTTAGTTTCTTTCAATGCAAATGAAAAGACATTTGATATTAAAACAATATTTTGTCTTCAGTTCATGTGATAAAAGAATAGTCTTATTCATGGTATGCAGTTGCCATTTCACCAATACATATGTGTTGTGAGATCTACCTCCCACCATTTATTCATATTTCTAACTGGAATATATTGTATACCAGTTTATACTGTAAAAAAAAAAATAACAGCAATATTTAAGAAGAAATTCCAATCACCTGAAGAAGGTTGGAGAGTACAACCGCCAAAACATTGTGTACATGATAACAAAGATGAGGACAAAAGTCTGAACAATGTAAATAATGTAAATCTTTGGATTTTGTCTCTAGACAAAATTGAAAGATTTACATTATTTACATAGCTTCTTCTATGTGTCTAGAGATTCTAGACCCATAACAGAAGTACCAGACCAGGTTTGGCAACAATATTTAATGCACAGATGAATGGTAAACTTCTAAATGTGCACAATAAATTCTGGTGAGAAGAATTGTTTAACATGACATAGTGAACTGACTTCCCTAGCAGTACACTTAGCAATTGATTCAATATATATTCATTCCACTTCATGCAAGTGGAAAATGTAAGATCGAAAAGCTGCAGGGAGTTGCTCTTTTGGTGGTTAGCATCAGCCATGCTGAATAATTTATCAGTTTTATCTATAGAGTTAACTCAGTTGTGTATCAGAAAGAATTCTACTTTTTAATTCTTAATAAAAAGCAATGTATTAGTAGTCTGATTTCTCATGTTTACTAATGGGTGCTGAAAACTTCTTGGCCTGATCCACTTCCTAAAATCTGGCCAGCTGACTATGAATCAGATTTTTATATTTATTTATTAAGGGCTTCTTGGGTCAAAAACTTTTTAGTACTCCCTTCTAAAATAAATTATATTCACATATATGTATTTAGCAGCATATTTTGACAGCATAGTTTAAGTCTTTATTGTTATTATAAGAAGTTTTTAATTGTTGTAGTCTACTCATTCTTTTCAACTCCGGGCCTCATAAGCTTCATTGAGTAGTTTGCCATCACAATAATACCGCCACCTTGCATTATCAGTGCAAGTGAGTTAACTCTAGTACAGCTAAAAATTACATTATAGACAAAAAAATTATACAGATACACTTGGTCAATTGTATACTAAAATTTGTTGCTATATAAATATTTCTCTGCATTGAGTGCATAATTTTAAAAGGCAATAAAATGTATACTTTAGTGAAAAAAGATATGATGTGTTGCATAAAATTTTATATAGATATTGATATAAATATAATAGATGTTCTAGTTTTGTCAGCAACTTTTTCTATTCAAAATACAACTAATTGTAATACAAAAAGCTGCTAACAAAACTAATTCTAATCCATTATATTTATGAAATTTATAAAATGTGAATTATGAAGCCTTTACTTCAAAATACAAGTAAAGGATACATAATTCATATTTTTTATATCCTTGTGAGCATTCTACTATCCCAAACAGCAGTAAATATTAGGTTATTCAGAAAATAAAGTGATTAAAGTGTTCTCTGTTAATTTGATATCAATCTCTTTCAGAATTTAACTAAAAATATTATATACATCTCATCTTTAACATGAAAAAAAAAAGAAGAGATAAGTTTACTTTTTTTGTATGAGTTCAAGCTTGGTTATAATACTACTAAAACTGCTGCCTACATTAGTAGAGCATAGGGTAAAGGATCTGCTTGTGATTAGACAGTACAGCACTGGTTTTTGAACTCCTCTATGAGGATTCTCCCTATTATCTTTCTTATGGAGTCTACCAGGAGATCTTAATCCAGGTTCTTTCTGATATCACATAAACTGATATTTCATTAATATCTTCTCATAAATAATAAGATTATTTTTATGGAGGATAGGATATAAGTAAACAAATTCTGAAATCTGACAGAAGTTGAGCAAAGTATGCACTGGTTTGTTTTATGATCTTGTTTCCTACCTCTAATTACATACATTTCTCATTTACTTATCTAATTACCTGCTATTACCACAAGCAAATACAAAGCTTGTATCCGGAAAGTATCTATCTGTTTTATATTAATGAAAAAAAAAATAGACTATCTACGATAATGATACTCTAGTCCACTTCAAAGTACTCCATTTAGGATCTCACATACTCATCCCAATTTCCCTTTCACTTTTCAAAATAGTCTTTAAAATTATCTTTTGTCCACTACATATTTACCTTAATAGTTAATCTTGTCCCTGATCAGAAATTTTCCTTTTATTAGTATTTTTAGCTTTTAGTAAAGTTGGAAATCACAAGAAACAAAATCTGGAATGTCGGAGTGATGAATAATTATAAATAATATCTAAATAATAGCTATTCATAAATATGCAGTAGGTTCCTGATGTGATGGAATAACCTGCCACCCCCATGAGTGGCAGCACTATAGGTGGTAACCTCCTATGAGTATCTGTTAGGACAGTGGACAGGGGAATCGAGCTGGGATCTGATAGCAGCATGCACACAGCTGTACTGACTTGAGACGACTGTGCGCATAACTTTTACTTCCTTGCTTGTTGTACTGGTTTCTACAATAAACCTGTTACTATTTGTCCACTGTGTTTGTCCATTCCATATTCCTATTAGCAAAGAATATAACAGTTCCTCTGATTGGTTGCCAACCTACATGAAGGTCTGGTAACTGGTTCTTTGACATACACAAAAAAATCTTCACCTCTGTTTGTAACTTCTCACTCCTTCATCTGCCTCAGGCTTTTCTCTTTTTCTTACGTTTATTCCTATTGTTTCCTCTTTGTACCAGTGATGTTAGGGAAATATCAATTTGTGTTAGGGAAATATCTTCAGGTATTGAATATTCCTGGAGATTGGAGAGATATTGAAATATCTCTAGGTATTGAATATTTCTGTCTGACATTCTTTCAGATTGCTATTTGGTAAAGTGCCTCACTTACCAGTATCTTTCAGAGTAAATTAAGAAGAAAGTATGCACCAAATAAATCAAAACTCTAGGGATTTGTAAAACCTTAGATATTTTGAGTGGCACCAGGGGTGGAAAAAAGTTTAAGTAAAAACAAAAAGAAAATTCTGAAAAGATGAAAATTTTTAAATGCATGGCATTACATGACAATTTTACAGGTGTCAAGTGTGTTATAAAAATTAAAAAAAACTCATAATCAGTTGGCACCATAATAAATGTGTTGGGATACATATAGTGTCACATAACAATAAAACCAACTCAAGAAACTTAATCACTTCTCAGCAGGCCCTCTGTAAGGATAGTTGATGGAAATGGAATATTCCATTCAACAATTTTTGGCTAGCATAACACTGAAATAGTATAATGTGAAAAAGACAAGAACACTATGTTAAGCATGCAATACTACATTTATATACAGAAATGGGTCTTAGTAGAATGTATTCAAAATGAAGTTGTCCATGTTGCCAAGTAAGTTAAAGCTATAATTAGCAAGTAGACATGATGACAAAGTAATGAAAAAGCCTCTTGCTTGAATATCAAATTGCCTCACTAGAGCTAGTTATGTTGATGACATCTGTTGAACCAAGAAAAGGGATGCTTAGTTTGCCTGCTGGTTGGAACTGCATCTTTCTGCATGGCAATATGTGTAAAAGCAGATAATTATTTTTTCATCCAGCAAATATACCTTGCTATATAAAATCTAATGTCATGTTTGTAGCTAAACAGACATACAAGTGACATACTAATAAGCAAGCATACTGCAGCCTAAATATTTAGGTACAATTAGCTTTGGAATACAATGTCAGGTTCTCTTATTTTTTTTTTTTTTATATTTGTAATTTTATTAGCCATTTTTTTTTTCAAATAATATTGATATATCACTTATTTGAAACTAGCTTAAAAGCCACACTTTGTGCAGACTTTTAAACTCACTCATGCATAGGGCTATTTGGGCTTCTGTCCCAAATCTAAAGGGACCTCTGGTCCAGCCTAGAAAACAGCAATGATAAATTTGAAGAAATAACTTTGAATTCATCAATTCATTCCATGGAACTTCAAAACCTAATTTAACTCTGATTCAGATTATAAGTCCAATTCCAACCAAAAGACCAATTTGGGTCAAAATTTCAGACTGAAAATTGAGTTCTTCAAATAACAAACTCTACGGAACTTCAAAACCCCATGTCATGAAACCTCTCACCTTAACTCCGATTCCTTGCCATTTTGAAGAAATAAAATTGATTTCCTAAATTTCACAAAGTTTTGGGGATATTTTAAACTAAATTTAAAATAAAATTTTTTTAAATTCACTCAGTTTTTGTGTTATATAAAATATAAATTAAAAACTTCACTAATTTTTTTTTTTTTCAGTTATTTTAAAGTTTGATTTTTTAACTGTTTTTTCATCATTTGGACACAAATCTCAATTCTGGATGTTCAAACACAAGATGAAGGGCAGATTTTCAATCCCAGGATCATCCTGATTTTAAAAAGGTATAATATGTCTATGTAGAGCAAGTATGGCCTGAGTTAGACAGGTTTCAGACAAACAGACAGAATTTGTCATTTATTTATTTGAAATGAAGAAATCTAAATTTAGCATTCTTTGAATTTTTATTACCTTTTAATATGATATACATAACAATTTCTTTTTCTTAGTATAAAATTAAAGGATTTCTGTTCTAGTCCAAAAAGCTTAAAGAAAATGAAAAAAAATGAAATTATTCCTAAAAGCATAAACCTATTAAAATATATGTAACACACATATAAAAACAAATAAAAATAAAACTTATAAAAAATATGACAAACAAGGGGAAAAGAGCAAAGATAATAAAATAAAGTCATAAAGTGATGAAGCAAAATAAAATTTAATAAGCAAAAGAAAAAAAAATAATAAAAATAGATTAACCAGTTTCAATCCACACTTTTCAAAGCCTCTCAAAAACAAGCATGTATAAATGTGTAATATTTAAAAACAGTAGAAAAAAAAATATATCTCCAAATAAGTTTTAAATTCCACCAACAAGGCATGCTTATTCAGCTGTTCATATATGTATATTATTTTCTTTGAAAATATTTCATTTTTAAAAAATCATCTTGGTGATATTAAAGTTTTTCATGAATAAATAACTACTTTTAGAAATATTGAACATCTACTCAGAAAAACTAAATGATGGAAATTTTTCTTTGATAATCTTGTACTAATGATTTTTACCAACTAAACTATAAAATCTCCCAGCCTTTGTACTTGGCTCCAACCACTTAAATGTACCTGAAAGTACATACAAAGCATCAGTAAATCTTAAATTTCTTGATATGAATGAGTGAGCACATTGGTTCTATCACAGATGGTTTCCCTATTGGTGTTCTGTGTGATGAATCACTTTTATCTGAGAGCGATTTTAAATCTCTCCAACTGGTAGGATAACACTTATCTCCTGACAGAGTACTGCTGAATGTATTCCCAGAAGATTTCAAAGACTCTGAAGTGGTTGATGATGAAGCTAGCACTCTTGCTTTCATTGAAAGAAAATGAAAAGAAAGAAAGAAAAAAAAATGTATCTAGCAACCATCACCCACCCCACCTCTGGCAAAACAAAATATAGCTGCCAGCTTGCTAAGTTGAATAGAAGATATTTTGTTCCTACATTCTGTAAATCACAGAAATATTAGACTTTGCTATACCTGAAGCAAGAAAAGAACATCTTCTTACATCTTAGTTATTTCTTTAGAGTAAACCTTTTTATTTTTTCTGGTCACTTGCTACTGAAAACATTCAAGATTTTATCACTAGAAGAATTCTCTAAAACATGTTGGCAATATTTTAGAAAAAGGAAGTTTATTATTATTATTATTATTATTATTATTATTATTATTATTATCTATTCCTTGTAAACTCTTTGTGAAGCATATGGTTTCAACCATAGCACACCATGGTTGATGCATACTTCTGCAGTTTCAGTAGCAAGCAGATTCTTTACAGGGTGGAGTTACTTGTCCCATACCCAACTCTACTCTTCTTTTGCTAATGCTGAGAGCTTGGTTTGAATTGTTGAATCCTTTTTCTAGACTGGTTGCCATCCAAGGTTAGAGAACCAATTTTTCCTTGCTATTTTGCTTATAGCTGTGAGGGAAAAATATGGAAAGCATAGATAATAATATATAAATAATGTTAATAAGAAAGCAAGTTCACTTGATGTTATTTTTTTAGATATTTTCAATATATTGCGGTTTTCAGTTAGATTGAGACATTTGTATTTAAAAAGTGTTAATAATGCAACTGTTGTTCCCAGGTCCACCTAACCCAGAGTAGTAACACCTACGAGGGTCCCAGCTATGGGCAAATAATAAAACCCCAAACAAAACACTATGAAAGTATAAAAATATATTTTTATGGTAAAAATACTAACAATACATTTTTATGTAATAAAAAAAATAGCAATACATTTTTAAAGTAGCATGACCAGCAATATATATTTTATCTGTAGTTGAAGGTATACAATTGCATTCAAAATATATTTAATTGAAGCCATTTAGGTACCTCCAAAATAATAAAAAAAAAAAATGATGCATAAAGTTTAAAATTAATTTTCAAAAATGAAAAATTTTTCTTGAGGCTTTTATTTTAGTTTTAATTTCAAGCTTATAGATTAAATTTAATATTTCTAATTAACAAAATACTTTGCTACATTTCAAAAACTAATTTAAATTGACTAGAAGGAGTTTTTTTTTTTTTTTGCTAACATAGCTGATTAGCACCCTTTTTTTTTTTTTTTTTTTTTTAGATGGCTTTCATTGCAATGTAATTCTCTGTATTAAAAAATCTTCCAAAAATAAAATATATTTTTATTTGAGGAATATTAGCTGATTTAAAGTATAATTAATCTAATTTAAAAAAAATATTATTTACTTTGTTTAAAATAACACAAAAATGCATTTGTAAAACAAACAGTGGCTATATTTTTAACCAACAATAGACATGTGTACATGATTGACATGATGAAAAGGTGTTGACAGTTTTATTGCTGTTCTATGGAGATTTTATCTGTTAAAACAGTTTAAGAATTTGATGGGTGAGTCTCTTTTTTATATAATTTTTAAGTACTTGATTTGTATTAAGCTTTTCAACTTTTGATTAGTAAATATAACTTATTACAATGTCATCTAACACAATTAAAGTAATGCAGAATTTTTAAAAGATTTATATATAAATTATTATAATTAAAATGAAAAAAATGAAAACAATTCTTGTAAAAATTCATTGTTCATTGAAAAAAAAATTTTCTTAGCAACAATATCCTTAAATTTTATTTATAAAAGCTTTTCTAATGAAATAATATTACACTTTAATGCAATCAATAGCAGTTTATTGATTTACATTCTCCAAGACTAACTAATAAAACAAATTTTGTGATTAAAATTTAATTCTTTGAAATTTCATGAAATTAAATTAAGGGGGTTGTAGCATATGTAAAAAAAAAAAAAATTTTTTTACCAAGTTTTTCTAAAAAAAAAAAAAAATAATAATTTAATTAATTTGTGAATAAATCCTGAAAGTTTCATTGAAATCCAACAATTATTTGATTTTTGCAAGAATTTCCAAATCAATGTGTTTTTTTTTTTTGTCAGAAAAAAAGGCCCTAAAATGCCAATAGTAAATATTAGGCCAACTACTGATAAAAAAGAAAAAGATTTTTAACCAAAATTTCGAATATGCTAAAAAGGATTAAAAAATTTAATAAAATAATAAAAAAAATAATTTGGTCTTTCCTCTTAATAATAACATAAACATTTCAACAATAAAACTTTATTTTTATTAATTCAATTTATCATGAGTAAAAATGTCTCTTAGTATATAGCCCCAAAATAATCATATCAAAATATATATGTCAAAGTGGGCTTAAATTGTGTAGATAACTGACAAATTGTGTTTAAATTTCAAAATAGTAAAATTTGGAAATAAATTAAAATCTGGAAAGTGTTAGTATATCGTTGAAATATGAAAATGCATGCCTATGTAATTATACACTGTGTGTGTGTGTGTGTAATACATATACATACATATATATATATATATATATATATATAAAATAGAGCGAAAAAATTCCATAATGGATAATTTTTTAACATTCAAAATTAACTCTCAGCACATTGTCAACCGTTTTGCATTTAAAAGCATAATGAAAAAATTACGGTAATGGATTATAATGCACAACTTTATAGAAATACTTATATTAATGAACAACATATAGTTTTGTATTATTTCAACTCCTGAAGATGATCTTGGAAAAAGATCGAAAGTACTTGGGGAAATGAAAATAAAATAAATTTAAACAGCTATAGCACATTTCTCTCATTCTTTAACATCAATACAGGGAAGATTATTTGTGAGTATAAATGGATTTTGTTAAAAATTAGCAGACATAATGTCTATAATTTATTCAATCAAACATGCCTAAAAAAGAATTTGCTGCCTAAATACACAAATATATATAATTTTTTTTCAGTGTCCAATGATTAGAAAAATAAGTATAATGGTTTTAAAATGCATGATTTATTCATGGACTCTAAAATAGATGAGATTAGTGTCTCATCAAATGATCTCCAAAACGTGATATTTCTATCGATTGTCTCATATTGCTTGGTTTCTGATAATACTTAAAACAGGATTCTATCATCCATTGTCAGAGATGAGGAAAACAGTTGTTACAGTGTATTTTACTATATTTAATAACCATCATTCTAATTAGTGATTCCTGTCCTTCCTGTAACACACTCTTCTGACTAGGGATTGGCATCAGATTGCCTGCAGTAGATTAGGAGTTTGAAAACTGAAAAATTCCTTTTTTATGCTTGCCTTAATAGTTCAGGTATGAGATGCTATCCAGAGTTTCAAACAATTTCATAAAAAAATATACATTCTAATATTTAGTTTATACATGTACTTCCCCTAGAACATACAGACGTGTGTGTGTGTGTGTGTGTGTGTATATATATATATATATATATATATATATATATATATATATATATATATATATTGTCGCCTCTAAGTGTTGACTTCTATGTTCACTTTTATATTTACACACGCTCTATCTCTGATATTGAGCACTTTATCCCATAAATATAGCACACCTTAAGACTATATTTCTTCATTTATATATATATATATATATATATATATGGGCGCACGGCCGAGTGGTTAGAACATTCACTTTCTGACCATGAGACCCAGGATCAAATCTCACCACAGTTGATTTGTCAGGAAGGAGACTTCCTGATGTTATTGGTCTGGAGGAGGCAATCTCAGTATGCAGCATCTTTGGAAAGTGCCTGAAAACCATACCACGGGTTATCACAAGTCATTGTGACTGAGGGTTTGAGTGTGATGGCCTTGTTCAGATTGTTGATCACTCTACATAACACACTCTCTCCCAGAAACTAACTAAGGTCTGCTCAGCTTAGTTGCAGTATAAACCACAAGTTGGCTCTGTGGGTGTTGAACAAACACAAATGAGCCTGTGTAAGCGTCTGCAATAGGGATTGACTAGCCACCCTAATAGACAGGTATCCTCTAATATGAGTGGCCAACTATAATTTATTATATATATATATATATATATATATATATATATATATATATTAACTTTTTCAAATTTTTGAATTAGTTGTTTTATATAATTGGTAAATTTAACAAAGTCCATTTAGATCTTTTCATTCTTTTTCCCTGAGTACTTTTGAATGTTGCTACATTCGTTTTCATGGATTTCGAACCATACTTAAAATAATAATTAGACATGATATTGATGGTGGAAGATGAACAGTATACCCACTTAGATTAAATAAATACTTCAGTTCGGAATTCCCTGTGTGTCCCTCAGATTGATATAAACCTGATAAAAGCCAGAAGGCAAAATGTTGTGATAAGAACAATAAAGATGAGGATAATAGTCCAAATGTAAATAGTGTAAATACTCTCTACAGTTTCTGCTAATTTTTTAAAGCAAAGAATAATTTTCACTTAGAAATACAATTAAATATAAAACAAAGCATTTTTCAGTTCAGTTGTTTAGGCTATTGAATTCATCCTTTTTGTTGCTTTTATAAAATTTCAACCAGCAAAAGAAATAGACAATGCCAGATTTTTAAAAATAATAGCAAAACAAACAAAACACTACCAGCAGCAGAACACGTGCAGATAACAGTACAGCAGACATGTGGTGTGAGGTTTCAGTATGGCTTTGTCTTATATATATATATATATATAACTAAGTTTTGCTTGTCTGTTAGCCCAATCTTTAATGGAAATGTATGATCACTTATATTCAAATGCCCCTACTTAAAGAGTAATGAGCATATTCAAATTTTGTTCTTTATAATATAAACCTTTTCGTTCAGATATTTTATTTGTGGGCAAAATACTTATAAATCAAAATAACATTCAGTTTAACTGAAATCATCATGTTCAAGAAACTTTGAGACAGACGCATTGATTTTTGCATGAATCACTTTCAAAATAAAATGTCATTAATTACAGAAATGTTAAGCTAAATACTGTTCTTCCATATCTTAGTGTTTTGATACTGAATGTTTATGTTGTGTTAATGCATTCAAGAAGTCTGGACTTTATGTAAAGCTATTGCAACCAAATGGTTTAATCAAATATTTATCTTCAGTTATAGAAATAAATTGATGCTTTTTTTCAAGAGAAAATAATTTGCATATGTATATTAGACCAATAAAGCTCTCAAATTTTGATTACATTTCTCAAGTTGAGAAATACTCAAACCATAGGGACATTTTCAAATTTCTGAGTTTTATTAACCTGTTTGAACTTTTTTGAAAGAATAATTCAATTAGAGTTCTCTGTCTGAAACTGTCAAAATGATTACTCTTCAGATTGATAATCTGTTTGTGGTCATCTTCAAATACTTGCTGATCTATCTTGTGAAAGTGTTCTTATGAATAACCATCTACTGCATATCATTTTTAAGCTCCAGCTCAGTGATTGTTCACATTGTAATACACCTTGTCATCAGAAACCTTGTTTTGATCTTACCTGCATTGTTTCAACTAAAACATTATCTGATATTTCTTGAGGTTCATATTACACTAGGTATCCCTTCAGTGTTGCGTCATTGTCACTCCCCCTTTAATGCAAAATATACACATGGCCTTGACCTCCTTTTCTCGATTACATTAAAATAAGTAACAAGTCACAAGTGTGAGACAAAAGAATAAACAGATTGACTCATTGACATTACCACCGCCATCATAGCAATGACTACAATGAAGGACAGCAATAAAAAAAATGTTCAAATTCATTATGAATTATTATTTTACCAAACTCAATGGATAACATTTTTAATTCAACTAAATCACGAAATACAGTTTGCCATTTGCTGTCTCTGCTGTTTACATTAGCTTCTCATTGAAAAATATGTAGAATACAAAAGATTTACATGCAACTGCACACAACTGTAAAATTTTCTGCTTTAAGCTACAGAAATCTACTTATTAAGATAGGTGCAATTCCTTTATAAAAACAAATCTGTCTTTGTATAAACATTCAAATTTTGGCACCCTATCAATGACAAAATATAAACTTGATTCCACCCTGAAAACATGAGGCATTATTTCCTGAAGAGTTATACAAATTTATAGGGATATTATAAAGGAACACTTGCCTCAGTTAGGCTAGTTACCACCATGTTATGTGGGAGAAGTTGTTTGAGAGCTAAGTGGTTTCCAGTGTGTAATTTTGGAGGCCAAGATTTCTGAGAAGCATGATGAACACATTGACTTTTAGTTGAAGTCTGTGGGGAGTAACACCAGGTAGCTCAAGAGAGTTGAGAAACTCAATCTGCTTCTAACAATTGGAATTGTGTCAGTACAACTTTGTGACTTATACAACTGAATTCTTCCAGGAATCTGTTGTCATAACTTTGAGTTTATTACTCTGATGGCTTTATTTTTTGGACCATGGAGGAGACATTGGTCATTTCTATAGCATTGGGAATTTTTTTTTTACATTTAAAACAGCTGAAAAAAATCAATTTTAATCCTAGGAATTTTGGAATCTTTGAAATGATTTTTTTTTTTTTTTTTTACAAATTTTTTTATTTTTTTTTTATTTTTTATTTTTAGTCCTTTAAGTTCTTTTTCATGGGGCAGAAAAAATCTATTGGAATACATAATTAACTGCTATTGATCTTCAGTGCTCTTGGAAATCAGTACTACTATCTTTTTCTATCCAACTTAGTCTCACATGCCAATTTATCTCTAAGAATGTAATTTTTTGGATGCAACAAAGATCATAAAACCAATTCTGCCTCCAGTGACCTCAGAGATCAAATTTGATCTCATCCAATCTAACATTTGTGAGGTCAAGAAATATCTTTCTACTTAAAACACAATATTCATTTCACTTTATTTAATTTGACATGATGTTCTCTTTGACCTCTACTGACCTTGAATGACCATTGAGGTCGACTTATGTCACATCTAGCTGTCTTGTGAGACTTCATATCAAACATTTTGGGATAAATTTCATACACTAAATGTAACAACTGATATATAAGACAGGTATTTTTTTTTTTTTTTTTTTTCAAATATTATTGGACAATAAATCAGAAACAGTGAACGTACTTTGTAAAATGTCAAGTATATTTAATATTTACTTCACTCAGTAAAATACATAGAAGTAGAATTTGGTGTCAGTTGCTGGTTGGTGGGAATTAAAGCAATGTTGGTTTTTATTTGAAGATTTTTAAATTAGTTACTTAATCTAACACTATATTTAATGATGAAAACTGTTCAAACACATATGCTTTCAAAGGTACAGTCTATTTTTAACTTTGTATCAGATAAAACTCCAGCTAAAAAGATTAAACTAGCAAACACTAATATATACTACTACAAACAATGCTAAATTCATCTACTCTGATTTGGAAAACTGCAGCTATTTCCTGTTTTATTCATATTACGCTTATTCACTTATGAAAAAAATCTTGTGTGTGTATCTCAGGTAAGTCTGATATCACTGACAATATGATTAATTTTAGATTAGTCAAGACAATAGAAAATGTACATATAAATAATTCCTGAAGAAATAAACTCAATGGATTACTTTTATCCCAGATTTGTAGTGACAGACAATAAAATATATAGTACTTCTAATTCTGAAACTAATTGTTGTTGTAAACATACTACAGGGTGCCTTCTCAGGTTAACTCTGACCAGGCACATAAAACCACATCTATTCCAGTTAGTGTCAGCATGCACTAAAAGCTGGGAAAGGCCCATTGCATGCTCACAAGAAAACTAAAGGTGAAAATAAATGCTACAGTGGGAAATAAGGACTTAAACCCTGTTCCCAATATATTTAGTTGTTTAATTCAAGGATTCTTTTGCTCAGTCTGAGTGGTTAAGTATGTGTTACTTCTGCTACCTCAGGCTAACAGAGCAGCTTTTTCCCTTAACTTTTCCTCTTACCAACCCTTTACCCATCTTAGCATCATGTCATTGGACTTGCAGCCAATGAGTATCATTGGAACTACCCCGGGGGATAGTCTGTTCCCTGTTAACTAAGTGTTCAGCACTTTAAAACCTCTATCCTAACTATCACTGTTTAATACAAGCCAGCAAGTGGAAGTCTTCAACATCCAGTTTGTTGTCATTTGTTCCCAAATGTCTTCATTTATTTATCTATTATTTTATTCTATTTTGGTCAAAGACTCTCTTTCACATTCATGGACATCACTGGTTATAAAACATTTGAGACCAAGATAAAATCACACCATTTCCTAATCCTAGTGTCGCATTGATGCTAGCATAGAAAGAGCAACAAAATCTGCAGAAATTTGGAAAAGGAAATCACTAACTTGAGGAAATTTTACTAAAAAATTGAGGAAAAACAATTGGAATCTGCACAGTTAGATTAAGATAAACTTTTTTTTCTCAGAAGTAATTGATACAAATGAAAAATATCATGATTATTTTTATGAACCTGAATTGTTTTGGCATTAAATATGGCTAAAAGTTGTTTTTTAAAACATTTTATAAGTCTTAATGAGCAATCTGAAAGTATAAAGATTCATCATAATTTTTCCCATTGATTTAATTTTTTTTAGCATCATTTCATGCAGATTCACCTTACACGTTAAAAAATTGGTACAAATTGCATAAAGTGGAATTTGTCTTACTTTGTAAAGAACATGTGGTTTTTCTATTTCTTTATAATCTTCAGTTGTACCTTACAAAATAATGACATGTTAAAACTAGTTTAGCTAGAAAGTAAATTTTAATATTTCTTTCACACTTATATAAAAATTTGTTATGATATATATATAATCTCATGGTAGAGTATGGATAGCGGCTCTGATTGAGGAATCGGAGAGCCGAGTTCAAATTCCAGTCGAATCCGTTACATTCACTTATGTGCTAATACCCTTTGGAAAGGTATTAATCCTCCTCTTCTCCCTCCAACTATGGCTAAATAGAAGGACAGACTGGGTTCTATAGTCTTAGATGGCAACTGGTCTAGGAGAAGGACAACTCTGAATTCAAAACCTGCAGAGGGTTGTTTGAGGATGTTGTGGCATATAATGCACCAGGTCTCTGTATTCGGCTCCTCAAAATGTGTGGTTGGTTCTGCACAAAGCCTTCACCATTATAATCAAATCATATGTACTGGCGCCTGGATGTCGATTCCTAGGAACTGAGTTGCTTGACCCTTATACATCAAATACAATGGGAGAGTCCACCACACACATGCGACACACACACATATATATATATATATATATATATATATATATATAACAATTTTATTTGCTATAATTTTAAATTTATGCTTGTTGCTGTGCTAGAAATCCATGATCTTTCACATCTATAAATGTACTTGTGGATATGTTTTATACTAATATTCATGCAATACAACACCCAAGAGCCATGCAAAGTAGAGGTATACTGTATTGTATAAGCATTAAAAAAGGCAAAAAATGAAGTTCATGCTGATATTAAGGAAATATATGTTAACTTAAGACTTAAAGAGGTCAAGATTGTAGTGATTGGGGAGAGCATTCTGAAATGGGTATGATTCATACTTACATGCATAGACGTGGAAATAGTGATAGAGCATTGAGAGGCTTGTGACCTTTAATTTGTTGGAAAGGGTTTATAGGGTGGAAAATAATTCATCACCCACATTGACACTCTTGAACTCTATCAAGACAGGCAAGTGAGGACTGGGCAACCCCAGCCCACATATGGCAGCAATACTCCATTTTTGGTCTGATCTGGCATGTACCTATTATATAGCAAACAGACTGACATGGACAAATGACATATAGTCATATTAGTGGAGACACCCACATACTTCTGTGTGATGAATAATGCAGAAATTATCTGATTCCATTAGCTTTCTATAGAATTGATGTACTCATAATACTGCTATTTTTTTTTTTAAGAAGAGAAGTACTATATAGAAGATTGATTCTCAGTAACAATGATTCTATACTTATTGGTTTCCTACCATGAATGCCCAGAAACTTCTCGACTGTCAGTTTCAGGTACTAAATTAGTGAAGACTATATAATCAAGATTTCATTTTGTCTTTCTCTCTGTGTGTTTTTTTTTTTTTTTCACCTGTTTCTTATTCTTTTTCTATCTTCCTATCAATTCTGTTACATATGTTTACACTTATTTACTAAGTAGTACTCTTGGCAATAGATTGAAGGGTGTGGTTACTAGTTAAATTGGAGTAGAAGTTTCCTTACAGGTGATGGAGTTCCTGTCTGCTAGTAGATAGGTATTTCCACTAACTTGTGATGAGGCTGGGATTGGACATGGTAAAGTGATGCTTCATTAAATTTTAAAACACTTTTCAAGTCATTGCATTGAGCAACAAGATTCAAACCAGATTTGCTCTCTCTGGCCTCTGGGAATAGTCACAAATAAATTTCTTCATCTTGATTTATGTTTTGTAAACATACACAAAAGCATATGCTTATCTGTTATAAATTTCTTTGTATAAATATGCTTATTGAATCAGAAAATCTTTGTAAGGACTTAGAATTGGATTTTTACTGAAACTATGAACTCAACTTGTTTTCATAATCTCTCTCCAAGTAACTAGCATTGCTTTTTAAAACAGTGATTCTCAACTGCCAAATGAGTCTGCTTATTGCACATTTGACCAAACATTGAAGAAATGTATTTTTTTTTTTAAATCTATGGTTTTATTTCATAACATTTAAATGTATACCATTTAAAAATTTTGTTAAGTGTGCCATGATATTTTAATTTGTTCCTAGGTTTACCATTGCTTAAAAATGGTTGAGAAACCCTGATTTAAAGTAACAAGTTTCAACAAAACTATATTTAAGTCGCTGTTCATGTGTAGTTTCTATGGGATGTGCAGGTAGGATTATAGTTAGTGGCTTGCAAAGAGAAACCAGTGAGCTGAGTTCAAATTCTGGCTGAGTTTGCTTTTCATAGGAAAAATATGAATCTATCACTTCTCCCAGCTTAGGTTAAATAGGGTAGACTAGGTTATCTAGCTTCGGTTAGGCACCAGTCTAAGAAAAAGAAAATTCTGAATTAAAAACTGATAGTTTACCAAGGCTGAAAACCTATCTACAGATGGTGAGTTGATAAATACACTCCAGCAGCCTTGACCACTTATTGGGGATGTATTGGATTTTGTAAATGCATAGTGACTGCAATTCATAAATCACATGTGTTGTGCAATCTGATACAGGTGGGATAGCATTTTTTTATGTAGCCTGTGATATTGTGGGTAGAATTTATTTAGCAGCTGCATCATAACTTTTATTCTAATGTAATATGGAAAGTCTGCGCTGCAAGTAATACCTCTTATTTTGGCTGAAAATATCAGAGGTACATGGTGATGGTATGGCAGTAACTTGAACCATACCACCAATTTAAAAAAAAAAAAATTTGTTTTGCTTTTTTGTAAAAATGGTATCTGACATGAAAGTTTATATGAATCAGATGTGTCATTGAATTCTTTGCATTCATTGACACTTGCTGAACATTTATAGAGACCAGCTAGTGGATTTGAGCACAGTTTGGTGGAAGTGATGTTTCAGCAATGGCAATAGTAATGTGTATGACAAGCAACATTCTAGATGGCTCAGCATAGCTGGCAAGTCATAAAATTAAGAGGATTGTGAAAGTTCATATCTAGTGGTGGTAATGGTGTAAAAATAGTGTTTTGTAACTGAAAACCTGCTCTGTCCAATCAAAATAAATAGGTGTCATTACTTTTGGAGAATTTTCTTTATATAGATAGTAGAGGGTGGAGGATATGAATGATAATCATGTTTGTAATTTAATGCCAACTGTAATTGAACCTAATATTTCATTTTTCTTATTGCTGTCCACTGACTTTGTCTCTACTCCCTGCTTAGATATTAGTTATTTTTTTGTACTAAGAAAATAAAAAAAATATTTCAGGGGAAGGGGAACTGATGATTTTTTTTTTGGCAATTTTTTTACCTAAACTTTGTTTTAACAAGTTTTTATACTCAATCTGTAGGTTATGCATATAAAATCAGAAAGAAAGGGATTGTTACTTATTAGAAACATTAGCCTTAATTCCTAACATAATAAAGCTATTGTGTTTTTTCTTCTTTTTTTTTTTTTTTTTTAATCAGTTCACTCCAAGCAAGGTGATAATGCTAGTAAGACACAAGAGGTTACTAAGAGTGGAAGAGAATGAAAAGACTTAAGAAGGAACCAGAAATTTAATCCTAACCAGGAAATAAACAAATAAGCCTCTACTCCTGTTCAAAATACCAGGGAGAAGTGTAAAAAATATATGTATACTGTAGCATCCTGGATAAGACGATAAACTACATCCAACACCAGGAGGATTGAGGAGCGTGAAACCACCTTTTAACTGCCAGTATCCCCAAGTCCACCCTGAACCAGGGTGGTAGCACCTGTAAGGGTCCCAGCTATGGGCAAATAGTTAATTGGGTCAATTTGTCCTGGGTATAACAATAAACTACATCCACGTCCTGAGTAAGACATTAAACTACATCTGACAGCAAGGTCTCTGATCAGGAGGTTTTGAGGAGTGTGGAAGTACCTCTTAATTGCTGGTGTTCCCAGGTCCATGCTGACCCGGGTGGAAGCATCTTTTAGGGTCCAAGCTATGGATAAATAATCGACCACAAACCAGGGTCAAAATCTCTGTGGAGGTGAAAAAATAGGTATTAATGCCAGTAATACATTTTTGAAGGAAAAATTATTACCAGCAATATAGTTTTGAAGAAAAAGTTATTGCCAGCAATACATTTTTGAAGAAAGAGTTATTACCAGCAATATAGTTTTGAAGAAAAAATTATTATTATTGAAGGAAAAATTGTTACCAGCAATGCTCTTTTGAAGGAAAATTATTACCAGCAATACATTTTTAAAGGTAAATGATTACAAACAAAATATTACCAGCAATATATTTCTTTGGAAAAATATTACCAGAAATAGATTTTTGAAGGGAAAAAATATTACCAGCAATACATTTAAAAAAAGAAATTACCAGCGATAAAAATTTTGTCAGAATTAAATAACCCATTGAGGTTGATATGGCATAAAACAAAACTAACCAAACCAAACCATGTATACTGTAAATGCATTGCTAATGACTTTACTATAGAAATGTAATGAAAATCAAGCAGAAAAGGAATTGTCAGTGGCCAGGAATTAATACAAGCATTATTGACAGAATAGTACTTTACTCTCAATATTCATTGGTGAAACTTTACAATAATGTTGACTGGATTTTTTTTTCTGCACTCAGAAGCTCAAATACTGATTTGACAAGTGATCAAATATTTGTTATTGGAATCTGGTTATAGTCTAACTGAAATTACATGACTCCAGGTTAGCACAATTTATAACATTACCTGTTAAAAATAAATTTAAAAAAATTTCACCCCTTAAGATCTATTCAATGCATTTTAAAATAATTAATGAAGGAGATAAATGAGAAAGAGTTTAAGTTTTAATAACTTTTCTTCATTTGTATTGTAAAAGTTAATTATTGTGCATGTTTTGTATTCTAAGTTGGCTTTGTCTACAACAAATTCAAGTTTTCAAATCATCATTTTTAACAATATGAGGATTCTATTGAGTTTGAGTAAATAGTTAAGATTTTACTGGTATCAAGTTTCATTTTGTTGTACTTCCAGAATTCTTCCTCCATGAAAACTCTGGCAATGTATCAAATGCTTATTTTGGTTGGCAAATTCTATATACAACTCTATCTATCTATCTATCTATCTATCTATCTATCTATCTATCTATCTATCTATATATATATATATATATATATATATATATATATATATACACACACATAGCAAGAAATAAAATTAAATGTTCAGTTTATTTTGGCCAACTTGGAATTTTGCAAATATGGTATCTACTTTTCAGTGGGTTTGAGAGTAAAATTGAATTTATGTAGTGAAATATATAATATAATGATTACTATCAAATGTCCTAACAAGTGAATACCATCTTTGGAACTCTAAGTCAGGAAAGATAAGTAGGTCATTTAGTTTTATTTCTTGCTATTAAGGCTCTACCTAAAGAGTGCTGTATTCCCCCAAATGGCTCACCTTAAAAGTGTTATCTCCAGAAACACACTGCAAAACATAATTTGTATATTTAATGTATTTTGGCAACAATCTTTTTCCATGCAAGTTTGTTTAGATAATAGATGATTAAACTGTCTTTTTTATATTTTGTTATATATATATATAGAGAGAGAGAGAGAGAGAAATAATATAAGTTTGTCACTTAGCTGATTGATGTTACCTTCAGCATCCTGACTCCATAATTGATAGGCAGACGTGTCCATCCACTCTTCAACGAGTATCAGCAATTTACTGCTTATATTTTCAATTTTTTTCTTTTTTATACACTTATTGGTATAAGCTTTTTCTGTATTGTTTGTGTTTGTTTGCGCGTATGTGGCTGAGTGTTTTTTTTTTTTTTTTTTTTTTCGTGTATATAATGTATATATGCAAGTTTCATTGAGTGTTGGCTTTTTCTTTTTTATTAATAATGCTTCCATTATTTTTAGCCTTTTTGTACATGTGGATAATGCTATTATTTTTGTATTATCAATGATTATGTTATGGATTGAGTTTGGTAGGTCTCCATGTGTATTTAAATGAGACTTAATTGATCTCTGGTCAGAGAGATGTAACATGAGTCTTCTTGTTAAGTATGTTGCAGTGTATCCAATATAATTATTTACAAATTTGGATTGCTCCAGAACACAGTTTCTTAAGGGACATGTAAATTCATAAATAATATTGGTTCTCTGTAATTTGGATCTTGCAGGTGAATTATTATTTTTGATGATGAGGTTAGCAGTTTTAAATTTTTTGTAATAATTTAATTTTCTTGTTTTTGTTGACTGGAGTTGTGTATTTCTTTATGATGTTTCTAAGTGAAGATTCATTATAGTTACTATGCATTTGATTTTTGGAGAAAATGTTATTGTTTTTATTTTTCTGTTTGTTCAGTGTTGCAACACTGAACACATGGAAAAAAATCAAATGCATAGTAACTATAAGCAAGACAAATCTTCACTTATCCTTATTGAGGTGATTTATAAAGAAAAGCCAACACTTAAAAACACATTTTTGTGCATAAGACTTTAATAAAAAATGAATTTTCTGTGTTTTATTTAATATTAAATTTTATTTTAAATTCTAAATTAAATAAATTGGAATAAAATACAAATATATTGTTTTAGAATATTTTTTACTTGAAATTTAGCTTAGTATTTTTCTTGAAATATATATTCCCCCCACCTCCCAAAGTTTGATCTGCTTTTCCTGAATATGACCTTCAATCTTTTGGAAATCTTTTATATTTTTAATAAAAAATTCCAAGTGGAAGTGAGTGAGGTTGATATAAAGAGTTTGATTTACATGTACATAAGGCAAGGCTAGACTCTGACTCGGTATCCATTTCTATGACGCTAAAAGTTTAATTTACAATGTAAATATGATACCAATCCCTACGCAGGAATTACCATTTTTCAAAAACAGAAACTAAAAACTTCAAAATTTAATTGTAGAATTAAATTAAAATCCTTAGTAATGTTTCATTTTCAAGCAGTTTTTGGAATAACTTATTTTGAAATTTACTGAGTTTATAAGCACATACATTAACCTAAATGAGGTTAGGTTAAGGTAGGGTAGGGGTGCCTGTTCAACAAATGATGGTATCTGTTTTTTGCATGTCATCTGGGTTTTTTTTTTTTTTTTTCAATAAAAAGTTTTTTGGCACTTTTATTTTGCAGTTAAATTTATAATTGTATACATAAAGATTTTTTTCAAAAGGGTCTTTTGAATATGAGTACATCGTATTAAAATACAATTTTAAATTATTATTCCTAATTCTAATTACTAATACACTATGCCTGGAAAGTAACTCATGTTTTGATACACAAGTTGTCAGTGAAAATGAATACCCTACCACCCTTTGTCAAAATGATTGAATTTTAATTTAATTCTATAATTAAATTTGAAGTTTTTAGTTTGTTTTTGAACTGTGGTAATTTCTGTGTAGAGATGGGACCATATTTTTAAATTAGTGAATTTATAATAGTTATATATATATATATATATATATATATATATATATATATATATATATATATATATATATATATATATTGTTAAATGTAACACAGGTGTTAATACAAATGAGACTACACACCGTTTTCTTCCCCCCCCCCTTTTCCTACACAATGTTAACTTAATATCTTTCTTTTATGAAGTTGGTCTATATGAAATAACTATTCTTAATTTTTAAACCTTGAGTACATTTTTCCATCTTCATTTGGTTTGCAGGTTTGAAGATTTGAAGCGATATTTTATTGACTTCAATGAAATAAAATATTACCTATGCTTTTTCAAGTGTTTGTTTGTCATTATATAATCATTTTTTCTCTGTCTTGACATACAGCTCTCAATGGATCTATATCCTCTTGGAAATTCCATATGGATTACCAATAATTTTATTATTAATATACACACACACACACACACAAGTAAAAGGTTTGTCACTTAGATTTTTGTTACCTTCAGCCTCCCGAGTCCAGAGTTTGGAGATGTATCCATCCATCCACTCATCAGGGGGGCATCAGCAATTGACTTCTTATACTTGTCAATTATCATTGGTGCAAGTTTTTTTCATAGTGCATATGTTCGCCCACATGTGCCTACATGTAGGGTGTCATGATTATCCTTTTCTGCATTTTTTTTCCCTCCACTTTACACTCATTCTCTAAGCTTTTTTTCTCTTTTCTTTCAATTGTAGCCATTTGTTGCTATTTGGTTTACGTTTTTTTTTCTAGACATGTTGTCATTTCTAATTTTTGAGTGTTCTAGTCTTTTCTTGAGTTAGGAAAATTTGTATTTCCTGTTTTACATAAATAATTGATTTTAATGCTTATATATATGTGATCTATGTACGTATATGATCGTTGTGCCACAGTTATTATTACCGGTCTGGTCTTTTATTCCAAGCAACACAAAGTATTCTTGATAGTAAAATATAAATTATTTTTATGACTTTCTGGATAATATTTTTTTCATCATTATCACCAACAATATCATTTTTATTTACATTTTTTAATTTCTGATATCATATTATGTGTTCATTGATCAAATTATATTGAAAATAAAGTTTACACACCAGCCTAGTTACTAGGATAGTTGCATATTTCCAACTGGTACTGGTGTTGGTGGTCAAGCCCTGACAGTTAACGAGGATTTTGGATGCCAATTTTCAAGGCATTTGAAAGATTGGTGTAATAAATTTTGTATTCCTAATTTCTTCTACCATTGTGCCAAAATAAATTAAACTAACCTTAGTAACTAAAAAGTCTAAACATACGAGGGTCAGCTGAAAATTTCATAGGCTGACCAATAAACTCTCATAGAATGTGACTAAATGAGGTTTATTTTTCAACATAGTCCCCCATGCACTTCTTCCATCAGGGTTGCAGTACTTGGATCCCATTGGTGAAGAAGTTTTCATCCTGCTGGTCAAAAACAGATATGATGTCATCACTGTGATACTGGTTCCCAGCCAAGTGTTTTTCATGTTGGGGAACAGATGATAGTCAGATGGGTGTATGATCAACCAATGCAAAACCACGGTCATGCATAGCAGCCACTGAAACCATTTGCATTGTCCTAATGAAATAAGACCCCTTTCATCTGTTTCCCTATGTGTTTGGTCTTGATAGCCTTTTGTAATTGTCTCAGCAAGTTGGCAGAGTACTCTCCATTGATGGTGTGGGCCTTTTTGAAGATAGTCAATAAACACAGTGCCTTTTGCTTTCCAAAAAACTAAGGTCATCACCTTCCCTGCAGTTGAAATGACATTAGCTTTCTTTGGAGCAGATGAGGAGGGTTTTTTCCATTAAATGGATTGTTTCTTTATGAAAGTGATGAACTCAACACTCATTCTGGGTTAGAAAATGTTCAAGAAAACCAGCTGGATCTGTCTCAAAAATTATCAGATTTTCCCAAGATGTGATCATCCTGATGTGCTTCTGATCAGGTGTAAGCAGATGTAGCACCCACCAAGCAGAAACCTTTGTCATGCTAAGTTTATTGTGCAGAATATTCTCAACTCACTCACAGGATATGCTAATAGCATTGACTATTTATATTCTTGTCACTGCCTGTCATCTATCATTATGTAGTGGCAGTTGCAGGATGTCCAGACCTTGGGTCATCTTCAATACTCTCCCTTCCCAACTTTAATTCAGCTGACCACTTTTGCACTGTTGGTAAAGCAGGAATGTCATCACTTAATGTAGCAACCATGTCAGTGAATTTTCTTGAGAGCTATAGCTATTCTGCAGGTTCTTGTTAATATCATGATTCCAAATTTTGTCTATTTTCATGACAATTTGTTACTACTAGTTACTTTTGAAGTTTTTTTTAACAGTCAATTTACCTGGAAAGAAACAATTAATATGAGTTGAAATTAATGCCTGCAAGATTTCACAGTTCTAGCATCAATCCTTCATAGTCAGCCTATGAACGTTTCAGCCCATCCTCATATGTTGAATACTAAGCATCAGTTACTTATACACTGTATTCTCAAAATTCTCCTATCCAACTAGTGTGACGGTTACACACCTGGCCCAGTGTCGGATCCTTTGGTTACGGCGCCAACGGTGACGTCGCTCCTCCTGGTCGCTCCTCCTGGGTCCAAGCGTGCCGCTCCAACCCCTTTGGTCAGATGATCACCAGCCTCGCCTTTCCCGACTCGCTTCCAATACCTGGTCACTAAAGCAACTATACCGATCTCCGGTCTGTCTACCCACGCTGTGTTTAGATCTTAGACAGACGGGACCAGCAGGGATCGGGGCCGATACAAGTTGAGTCCGACGGGGTGGCAAAACACAAATAAAATAAAAACTCACGACACCAAACAAAATTGCTGATAAAAAGGTAACAACCTTTTATATCTTAAAGTCCGTTACATAAAAAACAAAATTGTTCTCAATTCCCGACCCGCTCTGTGGACTATGGCACCAAGCTTCTATCACACAATAGGAAAATGTCGAATTACCTACTTTCTAGAATCATGTATGTATGTTGGTTCAGTTCGACACTGGGGCTAATTTCTATCGATCATTCGCAGTTGATTCTTCTCTCCGACTTGAGTTGTATTTCTTCTTCTTCTTCTGTTGGGCTGGAAGTTTTCTTGTCTGATTTCTTCTTTCAACTTTCTCTTGTCGTCCGGGGATGAACTCCTTGCCGTCCGGAGGGTGAACTTAACTTCAACTGATTTCTGTTGGTTATGGGTGAAACTGGGGTCCTGCTTTTATTCCGGCCGTATCTCCCTCCATTCCAACAAACTGATTTTGTCGATCTTCCTCTTTTTATTGACGCCGCAACAAACTGGGGTGGGTTTCTCAGGGTTTTCTCGATAATTCCAAAAACTGCATTAATTCTGTCTTCCCATTATCGCTATTGTTTTCACCCCTACTTCCTCATAGTGCCTTTGGTGGGGAGGCGCATATCCATCTCTCTTAGTCTCTCGTATGTCAGGTGACCGCTTTTCAACCAATCGTTCCTGATCGAGCATTTCTTTCCCTTTTCTTCCGCAGGTCACGTGATCGTTTTCGACCAATTGTTATTGATCAAACATTTCTTTCCTTTTCTTCTTCCGGTCAGGTCACGTGATCGTATTCGACCAATTGTTATTGATCGAACATCCTCTCCCCTCTGTTTCTGGTTACATCGTTCTTGTTTAAAAAAACAAAATCCAATTTTGCCCCTTTTTGCACGTACGCAAAAATGACAATCTTTGGCTTTCTCTCACCTGGACTTTGTTAAACAGCCCGCTGCTAATTAGTCTTGACTTTAGAAAGGATCTTTTTTCCGCCTTCTTGGCGCCCTCTGTGAGCCAAAAAAGCAATTGTCCCTCTTTTTTACCTCTTTGTTTTTTACCTGATAGTCGAAAATCTTAATTATCTACATTGAAATGTCTCTACTTTATTAACGTGGGTGTCCAATTCTTAACAGGTCTGTATATCGTTCCACCGGTCACTCCCCCAACCCAAAGACACTTTTTCTCTGATTAAAAAATTGTTTCATTGTTCAAAAAAAAAAAAAAAATCCAAATTGATAAGGTGTCTTTCCATGCAAAAGTAGGCTAGGTGCTCTGACCGACATTCTTACCAAAATGACTTTCAAAATTTTCAAATCTTTCTGACTCCTTCTCCACCCTCAATTGGGTCATCGTCATACATTTCTCTTTCTTTTCTTTTCTTCCTTCCTTTTTTTCTTTTTTTTCTTCTTTCCTTAGGATCGTCTAGTACACTCAATTATTTTCAACTCAATTTTCCGTTATAAAAAAAACATTTCTCTTCAACTTTATTTTCCGTTAAAAAAAAATTAGTAACCTGTTTAGTAACCCGAAAAAAAATTAAATCATATTTCTATTTTCTTTCTTTTCTTCAAGGTGCCACATAGGTATATTATAATTTAAACATTTTCTTCCATTATTTTCAACCTACCGTTTCATTTTTGGTTGGTTTCTTTTAAGTTATGCAACCTGTTTACCATGTTGATATAAATATATTTCTCATGGATATTCAGTAAATATCATTATCATTATTATTCACTGTTGTGAATGCTGTTGTTATCTTTATCTTCGTGATAGTTATTTTTGTCTGGATTTTTTTTAGATGAGAAATTACCATTATTATACACTGATTTGTTGGGGCTAATCAGCACACATGCTAAGCTCTAATAACCTCCTCAGTAAGCCTAGCATAAAAATGAACACCATATGGAAGCCTTTAATTAAGAAAGCCTAGGACTAAAAAATTCCACTGTGTAATTAAACTACAGGTGGTGTAAAAATCATATACTCTGGTTCAATTGAAGAAACAGACAAGTGACATTAGGTTTAAGGCTCCAATTTTCCACCATTAATTTGTCTTGTGGCCAAATAAAGTTATCTGACAGTTGTGTCAATTCAATCCCTAGGTTGGGTAGGGCAAAATTGTTATATTTTTTAGTTCAATGGAAGAGACAAGTGACATAACAAGGGCAAATTAACTAGATAGAATTAACTGAAGACACGATAACTTCTAGCATGAGCAGTTGAATGAGAATAATCTGACCCTATAAATTGAATAAAGGGATTGGTTTAAAGTTCTTGGAGGGTTACAAACTGACAGACATCTGAAGAAAGCTGGAGGTTACAGCCACTGAAATACTGTAACTATAACAAGTAAGAGATATTAGTCCAAGTAAATTAATGTATGATGATGGTCATTTTGTGTTGATATGTTTCATAAGTGTGTTGATGATTGTGTTATATTGAATAAGTATCATATCATTGTTGTCTTGTGAATATTGGTGGTGTTATCATTATCATGATAATGTTAGCTTTTTATCTTGTTACTTTTTATCATAAGGTTCTTTGTTAAGTAAGTATAATGAAATCATAATAAAAAAAAGCAGATATAGGATACAAATATTGTTGGAAGTTAGATCTTTATTCCAACTTCATAATACTTTAATAGTTGTAGAAGAGTCAAATAAGAACATTGTAATTATAATATTTTTAAAAGTCTGTTGATCCCAGATAGAAATATATGTTCATTCTTCATTTCAATTTTACATTCAATGATCTCTTCATTCCAACAATGTCACCAATTTGTCATTACAGCATTATGAGTATTTCTTCATTATCTGAAGGCCACTTATACCATGATTCCCTTTTTCAAAGCAATATACAACTGATTAGACAATAAATATCAAAGAGCTTTTTTTTAAATTACTATGTGGATGCAAAGACACTAGCCTCCTCTTTCTCCATCATAACCTAACCTTGCACAAATAGATAACAGATAACAAACCTTATAAAGAAAAGGCATTTTTTAATCAAACATTACTAAATATTACTTACTTAATGTCACTAAGGTAAAAATAGTATCTGAAACCATCATTAACTTTTGCTGAAATAATTTGTTAAGCATAGAATAAAAAAAAAATAGGTATGATTATAAAGAAATTAAGACTGAAAATATGTCAGTTTTTTTGTTTTCTTTTTTTTTTAAAGAAAATCTCTTTGAACTTATTTAGTTTGGAGGACTTCCTACTAAAGTTTATAGCTAGGGCAGAAGATTCAAATGAAGTCAAGATCCAAATATCCATAGCCAAGACAAGCATTTAAGCCAGCTGTGGCCTGACTTGGAAAAAGGATGGGCTTTGAATGAATACCCACTGAGGCATGTAGAGGGAACTGGTCAGATTCTCAGCTGTGCAATGATCATACAAACAGAACTTGTCATTAGACTGATGAACATGATGATTAGTTTAATATAGAATAAATTCTAACCAAAAAAAAAAAAAAAAAATGATAGTCAATTTGAAATAAAGAATCTCCGGAACCCATTTGTGAAATTTCATAAAATTATTATTGTTTTTATATATAAGACTAGTTTATGCATGCCATCAAATATAACAGCATACATGAAACTTATATTTCAAGTTTTTAACATAATTCTGTGTTCACCAATGCTAAATAAACCTCTTTTTTTCTTTTCTTTTTCTTTTTTTAATCATTTCACATCAAACAAGGTGATAGAGCCACTAGGATGCAAGGGTTTTACTGAGTGTAAAAGAATATGAGAAAGGAAAAAAAAAGCATTATTAGAGAAAGAGGACAATAGAACATGAATTAAGAAGACAGAAGATAACAATTGACATTGCATTTAATTTTTTGAAGAACAAAGTTGGTTGGAAAGCAAGAAGACAGAAGAGAGTTCCACAAGTGAGAAGTGCAATAGAAGAAACTGTTAGCATAGAACTTATGGTTACATCTCTCCATTTAAATTGTAAAAGGATGAAACTTACCTGCCAATTTAATACTGTGCTTAAATTCATAAAGTCAAGGAAGAAGAGGACCAAAGAGGAAGGCTCATCAGAAAATATTTATAGAAAAAGCACAGAAGTTGTTACAGAACTGGGAAACTGACTGAAGGCTAGATGCTAGGTCAGGACTGATAACATTACAGATTCTTCTTTGAATTTTATGAAGAATCTCTAGATCTATAGCAGAAGTGCCAGACCAGATGTGGTAACAATATTCAATGCATGGACAAATGCTAGACTTGTAAAGGTGGAAGATAGGTTTTTTGCATGTGAATCTTTATATTTTTCTAATTACAAACTGGAAATACCAAATTCAAACAAGTACAAAAATTTAAATATCTGGAAAGAATTTTAAGAGGACAGAAAGTGCAACACTGAAATATGAAGGCACATTGGGATAGCAGAAGATGCCTTCCAAAAGCTAAGCGAAGTATTAAGAAACATTTTGTTAGAAACAAAGAAAAGAGTACTGAACTGTTGTGTAATATCAGTCCTCTTATATAGCAGTGAATGCTGGACAATCTTCTCACAGATGAAAAAAAAAATTGAAGCAGCAGAAATGTGGTTCTACAGTAGGATGCTGAGAATACTGAACATGTGAACAAAGACAGTTTTAGAGAAAACAGAAGCAAAATGGAAACTCCTATTTAGCATCAGAAAGCAAGAGTTGAAATTTCTAGGGCACATAATGAGAAATGACAGCTTGGAAAATTTGATACACACAGGATAGATTGATGACAAGAGGGACAAAGGAAAACAATGCATAACCTATCTAATGAGCTTGTATAAATGGATGGTTGAGCAAGGTTTAGGAGAGATAGCAAAAAGAATTTATTAAGAGCTACAAAGGACAGGAAATTGTGGAGAGCCATGGTCACCAATATCCTGAAAAGATATGACATAGAAGAAGAATTATTGCCATTGTATATCGCTCTTCAAATTGTCATTACTGCCACTTTCAAAGATGCAAAATATTCACTGTTCAAATAAGGCAATATATGCACTATGCAAGTATTTTAAAATAATTTGTAAAAAAATTTTCAAGCCAAATAAATTTTTGTTGTTTTCCCATTTTAGACAGTTAAGTGATACACACTTTGGTGATCATGTCTCTTTCAATTCATTTCCTGTAGTAGGTTGCTGTTTTTTTCTGTAGTAGACCAGTTTCCCAACCAAGGCCATAGGACCCAATTTATCCTGATATTAAACCCATAGTTGGAGTGGAGAAATGATGGATTCATACCTTTCCCAAGAGTATTTGCACACATGAATATAATGAACCAGACTGGAATTTGAACTCGGCTTTCCAATTTCTCATTCCGAGCCACTCAGTTAAGTGCCATACATAATACACACTTGAGCAATCATGTCTCTTTGATTTATGACTGACTAGGCAAACGATTTTCCTGCAGTAGATTGCTGTTTTTTTTGTGGTAGGCAGTTAGCCTGGGTCCTATAGCCTTGGTTGGCAGTCTTGTTATTACACCCATAGTTGTGGGGGGGAAGAGATGGAGTCATGTCTTTCCCAAGAGTATTTGCACACAACTGAATGAACCTGACTGGAATTTGAACTCTGCTCTCTGATTTCTCATTCCAAGCCAATATCTATTGCACAACAATGTACATCCCATTTCACTTTTATTCTAGCATATAAATATGAAAATAAAACAGTTGATTGCCATAAAAGCCATTTGTTTCAAGAATATGAAAAAAGTTCCATCAATACAAGTAACAGAATATTGACCAAAGAATAAGCTCTAAGTGAAACTCAAACCTGAAACTCAAAAGAAAAGAAAAGCAATTTGCATTCTGCTTTTGCTTTATCTTCTGGATGACCCATGTCTTTTTAATGAAGACATGCCAAAGACCTTTCATTTGGAAGTCAGTAGCTTTATCACTATTTTTCACTATTTCTATTTTATAAAAAAAAATCTCAAGAGAATTCCTTTAGTCACCAGAGGCCTGCTACTTTCAGAAATAAAACTAGGGCATATTATTTCTTTGCCATAGTTTGCTATGCTTTGCTTTGCTTTGTTCTGGTTATATCTTTGGGGTGTACTGTTTCATGTTTTCCCTTCATGGCTTGAAGTGTATGAAGTACCCAGCTGTTGCTGTGAGTATTCCAATCTGATCATATTACTTAGTGTTGGACAGATGGCTTACTAAATTCATTTGAGTGACAGTAAGACTTATTAGCCTCATATTGAAATTCTAAGATTTCACTTTCTCTCTCACATTTTAAAATTTATTTTCCATTGTGTCTGCTAAAACATGAGTTAGCAAAAGCTCTTGCAATAGGGTAATTTTTCATATTTTATATATAAACTTATTTTCTCAGACTTTTTAATGCTTTAAAGGAGAATTGAAAGTTACTTGAACTATAAAGAACAATTAATACTCTTTTAGTTTACAAGAACTTATTCAGATTATACAAAGTCCTTTTCTTTTATACTTGTCTATTTTAGTTCCATTTTTAATTTTAGTATAGATGTGCAGGTGCTGTAATAGACAACAACTCAGAATGGGAAATTGGAAAGCCAAGTTCAAATTCCAGTCAAGTTCATTTATGCACAAATAACCTTGGGAAAAATATCAATCTATTTAGTCTCCTCCCAGTTATGGGTTAAATAGCAGGGTAGATTGGACTCTTTAGCTATGGTGGGCAGTTAGTCTAGGTTAAGGGCAACTATAAGATAAAATGCAGTGTATCACCAACATCCTGAAGGGACAAGGCACATAAAAGAAGGCTAAAATATTGCCAATTATATGATAGTTTTAATGTTAGGAATATACTTTTGTCATTGTAAATATCAAGTTTGTCATTTTTGGTAGATCATCCATACTGCAGCTATCCCATGAAATGTGAGTCAATTTAATAAAGCTTTTTCCATATGGAGAAGAAAAACTGGCTCAATACCTACTTGACCTTTGAACTGAGTTGACATATAACAAACACTTGCTGTATGTTTTAGGCAAACAGACATTAGGTTTTTATTTCTGTTGCTTTTTATCTCAATTTTCAGATTGCCTTTGAACAATCATTAGCAAGCTGTATGTATTGAAAATAAGCCAGAGGCTTGTTCATTGTTTATGATTCATTCTGTTTTCTAATGGTTGAAGATTGATATCTGAGAATTGTGATAAAAATCAACAGAAATAAGATGAAACAAATACAAATGGATTAATGATCATTCACAAAAATAATTTTAACTCAAGGCAACATCATTTTTGCTTTCTACTATATAAAACTCAATTTCTTTTGTAAATTAGACACTTGGTGCTTCTAGAAATGATGTTTAATTGCTTGACAAATCTCTCATTATACTGACAAGTAGAGATAGATGGATTTTGCCCCAGTTGCTAAGAGGATGATTTTCTGGTGTTCACAAAAAGGAACTCAATCTATTACTCTTTCATTCTGTTTTCTGAAAATAGGTATTAAAGACTAAACAGTTATTTTTGTTAATATTGCCCAAGGAAATTAAACATTTATCTAAAAAGAAAACAAAAAAAATAATAACAAGAAACAACTATCAGACAATTTCAGTGAAAGAAATTTAAGGTACTTTGGAAAGAGTGTATATATATATATATATATTAGGTAACTGTCCCCACCAACTTCTATAATTGAATTTTTCTTAAAATTTATTTTCCATATTTTTTACACAGTTCTTTAATTTTTTTTCTCTCATCTCTAAGAATAAAGCTTGTAATATTTTAACTATTATTTTTCAATGTTGGACATATGGCAAAATTAAATACATACTTAAAGTATTTGATGAAAGCAGTGTACTAAGAAAAACTTTGTAAACTTAAGGACAAGTGTACACTTGAATAATAAGCTTCCTTCATCACCTATTATGTTTATCTAGTTTCTACCACTTGTTCTGCATGTTGTATGGACAACCTCAAAGAACAGAGATTCATACAGAGAACCTGCTGCCAAGTTTTAGTCATGTGACTTTCTTCAGAGATCTTGAAGACAGAACAGGCAGACAGTTGCAAAGGATTCTGGGTAGCCTGAAGTGGTAATTTTGAGTTAGTTTTTTATTCTTTGAAAACTATTACAATACTTCAGTCAGGCCTCAAAATGGCAGTGGTGAGTCACCAGAGTTTGTAAGTATGAGTTTTTAGTACAATGTAGAACATTAGAACATGTTTCAAACCTCGGTGAATATGCATTTTCTTTGTTGATTTTGGTTATCATTTGTAAAAACTGTTATCTGCATATATCACAGAACACACTGGTACTATAATGAACTTCTAGGGAACATCACTTTGATTCTAGTTTAAGTACACAGATATTCTGATTGTTAACAAACCTATCAAGTATTAGTTTTATTACATAAAGGTTACATAGTTTTGCTCAAATTAATTTTCTTGAGCATAATTTACTTTTGACGTCTAATTTGATATTGTCAGATCAAAATTTAAAATAAGAACTTAATGAAACAATATTTAATAGATGTCATAAGAAAATAAAAGTTTATTTTTTTATCCTGAAAATCAAGTTCATGTCTTGTCAGTTTATTTGTATACTTTTAAAATCTATGATAACGAAAAGTATAAATGTCAGTACTAAATGAATTGAGGACTAAAATTTTTGAGAAGATAATTTGTTCTTTATAACATTATGTTACATAAAAAATATTTTGGTTTTTCGATTTTCTTTACAAAATGAAGAAATAACATAAAATTTATTTTTTATTGAAAACGTTATCATAATCTTTGGGGAGGAGAGAAAACAAGAAAAATCACATTGATCAAAAATGATTTACAAAGAATTTAAGTGTATTAACAGAGCTTAATCCCTTAACAGATTACACTGTTTAATCTTACCAGAGCTTTTCTAGTTTATATGGATTATGTCAAGAATTCTCATTCCAAAACTTTTTTTCCAGCATAAAAATAAAATGTTGGAAGTAGATTCTCATGCTCCTATATTTTGAGTGATAAAAGAAAATATCTGTCCACTTCCAATGGGGGTTTTTAGTTGAATAATCTTTTTGTCATCCTACCTGCTGTACTTGGGGCATTTTCACATTTAACATCCACCTTATATGATGAAAACACCTCCCCCCTTGCACCATAATAAGGTTGTTTTACCAATGCTCAGCAATGTGATCAGTATAGGTGTGAAGATCAAGCAAGAAACTCCATACCAGTGACAACAATGCAAATTAAGCATGTGTATTACTGTATATTTTAAGAAGCATCATAACTCAATTATGTCAATATTCTTGTATTATTTCAAACTATTTTTCACATCTGAGTTGATATAGATATTATTAGAGACAAAACATTTTGACCAAATAACCTCAGGTCATCATTAGGTGTCCATTGACTGGCTGATATGGGGTATCTGTTGATTATTGTGATATCACAACATAATATCGTTAGGGTTAGAGCTGTGACCCCATACACCTCAGGGAGTCTATAGGATGTGAGTATTATTGAAAGTCCTCAAGTGATGTAGTTTCTGTTATTTGTACAGTGGGATTCTGTGGCACCAGTTCACAAGATTCAAAGGAAGTTCCTGTCTAAGACCTACAGGATTCATTCACTGAAAGCCATTTTTAATTATACATATGAGAAAGTGGTTATATACAACAGACAGTTTAGATATTTCTGAACAAGTTTGGCACCATATGAAAACCTCAGTAGACAAAATATTTTTGGATAATTTCCCAGAATGTTATTTTCTGCATGATTTTTCATCATTAAATTCATAAAAAGGCAAAATTAATATATCTTCTGCATTGATGTATCGCACACTTGAGAAAAAAATTAGTTCTAAATTGAAATAATTTTGAAAAGAAAATAAATCCCTTAAGGCAGGCATGTCCAAAGTCCTACCCAAGGGCCAATTACAGCCCACAGTCAAATTTCATATGCCCCACCATCCTCTATCATAGAATGCATCACTTATGGCCTGCTAGTATTATCATTCAGTGTATCTAAAGTAAACACCAAAGAAATGCAATTTCATGTTTTACCAAAAAATAGCAGTACCACTGTATGGCTGCCCTCTGGTGGTGTGACCCTGACCTTAGTCTTTTCCAGCCAATTTCTAAAATCACTGCCTTTAAATCAGACCACTGCTTTTGAACCAAACCTGGCCTACATACTGCAGTACTGATCTCAGTATCCCCTCTTCACATTAGTGCAGGCAAGTTGTTTGTTTTGGTCATCTGAGATGAATAAATTCTAAAATCTTAGTGAATTAAATTTGTTTTGTGTTGGTCCAAATCTATATCTATAAAACAGATGTCCATGTGTGTCTGTCTGTATGCTATTTATGCACATCCACATTTCTCAACTGATTTTGATAAAATTGTACACACATATTTCAAATTTACCAAGGAAGGTCAAGACCAACTTTTCAATTTCCAAGTTCACCTAGGTTTGGCAGAAAAATTGATAAAACTGAAGTTGGGTACAACTTTTTGCAAAAACCAAGGCAAAGTTACATGTGAAAAAAATGTTCTAATGTTCTTTGCACTTAATGCAAAACATCGTTCATGTTACAATGTTTATGTAGAGTGCTTGATAGTTTTCCTGTGACATTGGCTTCACACAAAAAATTGCAAAAAGCTGAAAAAAATCAGGTTTTTCGTACTACTTAAAATATAAATTTGAATAACTACCTCATTTTTTATCTCTGATTTTCTTCAAACATGTTGCAAAAAAATTTGCCATCATGTAAGAAATAAGATAGTTTGGTTTTAGTGTTGCTCGCTTCTCCATGTATAATGAAAAACCACAAAAACTGCTCAAAAAGCCAATTTTCAGCCATAACACCCTGGTTTTTCATCTGATGCTTTCCAAATTTGCCATGTAAATTACATATGACACACAAATTGTCTTGCATGAATGTTTGGTTTAGTTTATTTCAGTTACATGGACAAAATCTGTGACAAGCTAGGTTCAAAATCGGATTTTACGATTTAGCTAATAGTTTCTTCATATGATTCCATCCTAAATTGGCATTTAAACAACCTTTGATGCAAAGATTGTTTGAGAAGAATTATTGAAGCATTAAAAGGGAAAAATTCCCGAAAAACCTCTTTACAGTAAACATGTGAAGAAGGAGGGGGCCTCCACATGTTTGCAGTTGAATCAAGCTCTGACGCTTCATCCCTGGTTTTGTTTGATTATTAGATTTGTGAACAATGTCATACTATTTGAAAGTTATTATGGCCATAGGAAATTTACTGAATATCTAAAACATTGAAACAATTTAACCCTGAGCAATGACCACACAAGAAGGTTTTATTGGTAGAATTTCTTTATTAAAAACAATCAAACACTTGTGAAGGACATACTTTAAAAAAGATGAGGGTGGGAAGTAGCTTATTATATCAGCCGATGATGCATGCAAGTGGGAATGCAGGCAGGCATTTCTAGACAGGAGGTGTGGGTATACAGAGGGGTACAGTTATACAATTGCAGTCATGTACACTCGGTCAACACCTGGTACCTCGGCTAGTCAGTTATAAATATATCTAGACACTTCAACTTGTGTCACTTTGTTTTCTACTTCTTAATAAGATGAATGTTGGTGTTATGTTCTTATTCACATGTTTTTAACTTAAACATTGACAGACAACATTAATTACCAATAATATGTAATGTTTAAGATTAACCTGACATATAGCTTCTTGGAAGTTCTTTTTTCTCAGACATATTTTACTTCATCTTATATAGGCTTTAGATATGACAGGCTGAGTGATTTTGTTAAGACTTGTTTAAATTTATTTGTCATTCATGTGAAAAAACGAAAAATATGTCATTTGCAATAAAATTTTTATAATTCATTTGCATTTAATTTTAATGGTTTAAAGAATGCCAAGCAGAATGGTTGGCTTTCACGTATATTCACCTCATCAAATCTGGCCCTCTTTGAAAAAAGTTTGGACACCCCTGCCTTAATTTGTTAAAACTTGTTTAGAGTAGTATTTCAATTTACTGCAGTATGTAAGTATGTTTGCATATTATGTTGCATATGAACATGAAATCGATCTAAAAAAAATGTGTCAAAAATGAAGAATTAATGTAGGTTTGTGAACACATCAATGGTCGCCAAATACAAACTTTAACACGAATCATGCTATGAGCTTGCTTCCTGCTCCAGAGAGCCTACAAGTGAGCTCAGGAACTGTCTTGTACTTGGCTTAAATATAGCAAAATAATTTGCATTGGCAGCAAAAGCCACTACCAAATACTTGTTAGCTATTTATGCCATGCACCAAAGTATACATGTGCTAATGGCAGTCAATTTTTCTTGCTATAGCACATGTATAAATATGTTTGTTTGTAGGTATGCATATCAGTTTGTTTACCTCTCTGGAGAAAAATACTTATCTGAATATACATACATTTATGTTTATATTTACATATATGTAAGAATTGGTCTATTTTGTCATTTTGTTTCTTGTCTGATCTGTTTGCATACAAGAAAGAAACATAATTAAATATTTCAAATGTAATTTACATAGACAGAAATTAGTTTTTCTTGCCAAAGATTTTGTATAGAAATTCTTATGGTTCAGTTGGATTACAAAAAGAAGTTGCTTGGCTTTTAAGAATAGCATAAAAATCATTAAGTACTTTTTTCTTTTTCAGACTTTCACTTCAAAGCTTATTTCATATACACCTAACGATATATTAATCATTCATATATAGGCTTATGGCAATATCACTTTGAAACCCCAGTTCTTATAAGATCACCATGGACAATGGCTCAGAAATGGAAAACAGAGAGCTGATTTTCAATTCTAGTTGAGTTTGTTATATTCACTTGTGCACAAATATCTTTGGGAAAGGTATGAATCCACCTCTTCTCCCTCCATGTATGGGTTAATTAGTATGATTTGTATCAGCAAATCATTATCTCACAAAAAATTTGACAATCTAAAAATATTAAAATAACTTGCAAAAGAATGATATATAATTGTTGTTCTGTTGCACCTTTTGTTTCAGGTACTATAATGCTAGATACAAGCATTGAAATTCTAGCAATTTTGAAGCATTATTTTAAATTGTCTTACAAAGTCACTAAAGTTACTCATAGAATTCTGGAAGTGGAAAGAAATGAAACAATATCTGACCATATCAAATAAAATTGTTTTAAGTTTTTTAATACTGGGGATTTATCCCTTAAATTAAAACCCAGTAGTGGACAACCATTTGTTATCAATTATGCTTTAAAATGCAAGAATGAGAACAACCTGACTACTAGCTTTGAAAAACTTTAAGTTAGGACCATAGAAAGGTTAGGACCATTCCTCTATAGAATATTACATAAACTTCAAGAAATCATACAGATTTATTTTTAATGTACTTTTGATACACACTTTTATTTATGTATTTATTTATGTTGGAAGTTGATACAAAAACTTCCAGCATTTTTGGCAAAATCTTTCATTCATATAAATTAACAGCTGCATTTTTTCATTCATCAAATATTTTCTTTTTTTTTTCTTCTTTTTTTGATGACTTTAAACCACATTGCGTATTCCATCACAAAATGACTCTAGTTTTTATTCAATGAATTCCTGAAGGTATATTTTCAAATTTTGAACCTATTGGAATTGCTAATCAAAGACTATTGCATGAAGCAAGACAAATGAATATAAAGGTGACAGATTTTGATGTGGAAGAACTATCTATGATCATTTACTGCACCATATTTGTAACATGAGGATATAAGTCATTATGCAGTAAAATCACTAGTCCACTTCCTTGTTACATGTACACACATGCATATATATATATATATATATATATATATATATATATATATATGTGTGTGTATGTGTGTGCACACACATATATAATTTAATTAGCAATACATTGATATCAAGTCATCAGCACTTTTTGTTTTAGATATTATGATTGCAGATGCAGTACTTTTCTCTTCCAATACCTCATGCCTGCAAGCCAATTGGAATTGGTCACTACACTGTTGTCCAATGATAATTCAAGAGTTCATCACTTTGTAATAAAAAAATCCCTTTAAATCTCAACAAATATAGAGAAGAACTTTTCCCTTCATCTTCTCCCTGCTAGATTCCATTTTCACTATTTACATTATTCAGACTGTTGTCCTCATCTTCGTTGGCATATTCATGACATTTTAGCAGTTGTACACGCCAGCCTTATTCAGGTGACTGGAATTTCAAACTGAACCCTTTATTTTGTCCACTTGGGTAGATTGTTCTATTTCCACATGCTATGCCTCTTTCGGATCTCACTCTTTATCATAATGTGCTGCATATATTTATTTATTGTATTAATTTGTAATTTTTCTTTTTTGACAGGCTTTTTTAAAAATCTATTCTGTATATATTATATTTTACTTCAAATATTACTGTAAGATAAGTATTTTGAGAAAAAGACCATTTTACTATAGCAAAAATCTTAAGCTTTTACGATATGAAAGATCTTTCAATTTCACTTTTAATGATCATTATCTTAAAGGGATAAACTAGCTTTTATCTTGCTGTTAAATACGAATTTAAATAATTAGGTGCTACTTTTTACCCAGATACACACAAATATTTTTTTAAAAAAATAATTTCAATAAACAAATATTGAAATAAGAAAACTTTTAAATTTAGATTTAGTAATTTAATCACTTGAAATTCAGTGGTTATTATTAGTCCTATTCTACTTTATAATACTGCTAATTAAAATACTTAAAGTATTGCTTGTTACTATTTTTACTTGTATTTTTTCAGTGAAATGTCTGTCGGCCAAATGTCCTTCCATGGATAATTCAAAGATTTTCCTGATGTGCAAAACATAGCACTGGGAATTTTTGCATTAAACTAATGTTTGTGTTTATATTTAAAGTTCAAATTAAAGAACTTAAAAAAAAGTCTGTTTGTTGCTTCACTCTAAGAAACACTTGTAATTCCATACTTTTTAAAACTAAAAGAATTTGTGATTTTTGATAAATTCTACTTGAATTTTAAAGCTTCTTTCCTTAACTTGTAAGACACTCCTTCCTTCTGACTCAAGAGAAATAAACTCATTTTTTTAATGTTATTCTAACTTGAATATCTTAAAATTAAGGATAAACTACCATTTTATATAGATTTTACCATTGTATATAAGCCTCTGCATTTTTTATCATATCAAATTATCTGAATCTTAAACTTTTAATAACAGTAGCAAAAAATCTTGCAAGATTATTAATCTGCTCTGATTTAAACTGATTTCAAGATCATAATTAACTTTTAATTAATGACAATCATGATTATACTATTAAAAGATAGTGAATATAAAAATAAAAGTTGGAGACATGTAATCTGATGTATTGTTCTATGACACATGATCAGTAGTCAACTTCTCCAATTGTTTGGGATATCCCATAACAGAAATTTATGCCATATAATCAATCTGATATTTACAAATATCTAATATATAAAGTTCAAAGTTTGTGTGCATGTGCCTGAAAATAAAGCTGGCTGTCTCTTCATGTGAATGCAAATGTTATGTAAAACTATAACATCAAGTTTTAACATTTAGACCCACTGGCACACCTTATCTTTCAAAACTAAGCAGTTTTTGCTTAATGAAAATAACTAATTTGCACATTTACCTTTAAAATAAACTTTTAGAAATAACTTTTATTTCCAATCTTATTTTTTTTGATTTTATAAATAAGTAATTGCTGATTGTGTTAATAATTTATTTACTTAGTTATTTGAATAAAGCCATTTTCTACCTTTGATGGTTGTCATTTGACAACCACCTGAGCACTTAGATCTCAGCTTTGAAGTAAAGGGAAGTAAAGAATGATGATATTTTTTAATAGTATATTTTGTAAAATGAATGAATATTATACCATGCCATATATGAAATAAATGCCTCAAGGTGATTAAACCAATTGCTAATAATACAATTTTACAGCTGTACAAACCATTTCAAAGAAACGACTGCATAGTGCAGTAGAGTAAAAGAAAGGGACTTAGCCTACACAGTGCCAGATATCATTGTTAGAAAAAACAATATAAACAAAATCAACCTCGCTTGACTATTTCTGGATCAAATAGTATTTAAATTTGTATTTAGGATTTACTTCTATCCTTTGTTTTTAAAATTGCTTGATGTATATAGTATTTTGTTTTTCTCTCTAAGCATAAAGATAATATAGGGACTGACAAGCACCATGGGTATGGATAGCTTATGTATTGCCTTGGCTTGCATTATCAGATTTTTTCTTGTTATTAAGCCAAAGCTTCATGTTCACCTGTTGCTTGTCACTTCTTGGTCAGACTGAGAAATGTTCAGCACATGCACTTGTCTATCAATGTATTATCTTCTATGTGTCATGGCTCACCACAATTTCCTATCCTTTGTAGCTCTTGGTAAGGTTCATCTTTTTACTATCCTTCCCAATCCCTGTTCTTCTATTCATTTACATAAGCTCATTAGGTAGGTTACTCGTTGTTTTCCTCTCTTCCTTTTGTCTTCAATATATCCTGTAACTGTCAAATTCTCCAAACTCTCTTTCCTCTTTGTGTCCTGGAAATTTATATTATCTTCTTCTGATTAAGTATAAGTGTCCTATTTGTTTCCGTTTTCCTTAAAACTTCCTCATTGCTCACATGTTCAGTCCATGCTATGCTCAGAATCCATTCGTAGGACCACATTTCATGGCTTATACAAAAGCTATAGGAATGTTTTTTTCCTTTCAATATCAAAAATGTTTTCTTTAGAAACTAAATTGAAATCATGAGAAGATCTTACTGCAAAAAAGTAAAATTATGCAGTTAATATCAATTTTTATTTGGGTGATTTCATTTTTCGAATATGCAAATTTGTATCACCTAAAATCATTTTCTTCTAATTCTGTATATAAATACAAAAATGAAGTAAATTTTTTAAAGCAACAAAATATATTTTTAAAAAATGCATCTCTGTTTTATTTCAGTTACAAACACAACGAAAATTTTTAGATGCCTTTTTTTTCTTTTTTCTTTTTTTTTTTTTAAAAATCCTCAAACAATATGAGCAGTATTAGACTGATGCTTCAACATGTATTGTTTGTTTAGTGGCATATCAATTCCATAGGGGTCATTTAATACTGAAATTTAATTTTTTTGGCAGCATTAGTACTTTCTTTTACAAACGTATATTGCGGGTAATATTTTTTCTTTTACAAAAATGCATTGCTGGTAATTTTTTTACTATAAAAATGTATTTTTATACTTTCATAGTGTTTTGACCCCAGTTTGGGGGGGTTAGCTATTTGTCCATAGCTGGGTCCCTAACAGGTGCTACAACCCCAGGTCAAGGTAGAGCTGGGAACAACAGCAATTAACAGGTGGTTCCATTCTCCTCAAAACCTCCTGATCAGAGAACTTGCTGTCAGATGTAGTTTATCGTCATGCGATGGAGTAGTAGGTAGCAAGCTAATCTTTCAAACCATTTCATTTTTGCCTAGCTGTACTGACCGATTTTGGGAAAAAATAGGAAATTGACCTTTTACAGTTTGTATTGTATGTTCCTATATGACTTTCTTTACACTATTTACATTATTCGGACTACTGTCTTCATCTTTGTTGCCATATTTATTACAACGTTTCAGCCGTTATACACTCCAGTCTTCTTCAGGTGGTTGGAATGTTGAACTGAACCCTTTATTTCGCTCACTGGTGTAGACTGTTCTAGTTTCAAGTGCCATGTTTAATGGATGTCAGTTATCAGTTATCTCCTGTTAATTCCCCTCTGCAAGTTCTCCACTGCTTTAACTAGGTATTGAACTCACACTCTTTGGGTCCTGTCACTGGGTCCTGAAGAAGGCCAGAGCATACAACGGCTGAAACGTTGTAATAAATATGGTGACAAAGATGAGGACGATAGTCCAAATAATGTAAATAGTGTACATGATACCTCATCTCAGAAATATAGACAGATGGCTTTCTTTGTTTGGGAATAGAACTGTGTTATTTTATAACCTATATTTTAGTGAGTGACAGTTCACTGTGTCTTCAAAACATATATGTAATGTAACAGGCAATGTGAGTTTAATCAATGCATATAAGTTCATTCAGTGTTAATACCTTGCAATGATAAAACGAACACAGATTAACTTAACTGAAGCTTTATTCAACTTAGACTGGACTGTGTCCTACTGTAGTTACTTAAATACAGAATGCATATCAGGGGAGATAATTTAATTGACTCAATATAAAATAAATTTAACACAACATAAATATTAATCTTTGGAAGGACTCAAAACTTCATATTTTTTAGAATTAAATGACCTCTTTCATCATATTTATTACCTTTCTAAACAATTTTGACAGCATTAATAATCTTTGAGTTTCTTTTCAATTTGCTGCTTTTTAATAACATGTGTATATATATTTTTGTTTTCTTCCACAGAACTAGGAGAGGTGATCACCTCTCAGAGGGGGTCAAAATGGCTTTTCTACACAAGGGCATATCTCGACTCCAAGCTGAGAAGCGTCTGTTGCAAAATAAGGAGGATGGAAGTTTCCTTATACGAGAAAGTGAAACCGTACCAGGAGCTTACGTGCTCTGTCTTCTGTATGTATACAAATGTTTTTTCTTTCTCTAACTTTATCTTGCTGATTAAGGCTTATTCAAAATGCTCATCTATTTCTTTCATCTTTCTATTGAATTACACTTTATTATTTACATTACAAATGTTCATAAATATAAAAAAAAAAAAGAAAAAAAAGGAAAATAAAATTGTTGTTTTTTCATCTTGACATAAGAATTCTCTTTCGTCCAAAAGAAAATAATATTCAGTACTTATGTAATCCATATCTGTATTAAAGAGAAATTATTTTTCATTTTCTTTATTCAATTTTTATTCTTACTGTTCTATTCATGTTTGTAATTTCTACTTTTGTGTGGTTGATATACAAATCTGAAACATTGATATTCATTTTTTTGATTTTGGTATCATTGATAGAGACTCTTCATTTTTGACTTTCGTATCACTAATAGAAACCATTCATTTTTTGATTTTAATATCATTGATAGGGACCATTCATCTTTTTTATTTTAGTATCATTGTTAGGGACCATTCATTTTTTGACTTTGTTATCATTGACAGAGACCTTGTTTTTTTTTTACTTTAATATCATTGATAGGGACCATTCATTTTTTGACTTTGTTATCATTGACAGAGACCTTTTTTTTTTTTTTGACTTTAATATCATTGATAGGGACCATTCATTTTTTTATTTTTTATTTTTTTTATTGATAGGGAACATTCATTTTTTGACTTTGTTATCATTGATAGGGATCATTCAGATGTCATGACTACTATTTTGTTTGACTATTTATATGAATTTAGTAAAAGATAAATAAAACAGATATGTGTCTTTTTACAGTAAGCAAATGAAATGCATGTAAAGCTTCCATTACCAGAAAAACAGGTTACCTTTGAAAAGAAAAAAAAAACAAGCAAAAAACCTTCTTTAAGTGTCTGTTGATTTAGATGAAGGTTACCTGGATCAACAGACACCTGGAAAAAGCCAAAGAGCACAATGACCAAAACGTGATAATAACAACAAAGATAAGGACATTAAAAGTCAGAATGTAAATAATTTTAAAGACTACTATGAAAACATGTCCAGTGTCTCATTTGTGGCTATAGAAACTTTGGTGACCATTGCTCTAATCATGCTTGATTTGTCAATGATAGATAGACATATGGACAAAAAATATATTTGATGAATTATGCCAGTTTGGCAAACACTTAAGAACTGGTTGTGCTTTTTGCACACTTGTTTTTTTTTTCCATGTCAACACAGGTGCAACAAACCAAATAAATAGAAATTCATCATCATACTCATTTCTTCAAGTTATTTAACCAATCCTACTCAGTGTATAGATTTTATATATATGTATCATACCAGAATAGAATTTGCACTCAATATCACAAAAAGACTATCAAGGGAGACAGGAACTGGGTTGACCTGAAGTTACACCCAGTATTCCAAATGCAAAATCATGTGACCTAACAGTTGCATATTAGTTTTCAACTGTGGGAACAAGCTGCATGACAGACAGACATATAAACAACCACCCCAGACAAGAGTTAGAGAGTCTCTCAAAATTTGCAGACAAGAATATAAAGTCCATGTTCAAATGAGTGCTATGGGCCCCATGCTCTCACACTAGCTGAGAGTAATTGATGAAACAAAGAGTTGGATAAAATGTAATGTTAAATATGAATGATGGAAGAAAATTATATAATTTTTTTATATACCAGAAAAAATTTAAGGAAAATCATTGACAAAGTGGAAAAATCTTAACTATACATGCATATGAAGGAGAGGAGACATTGAAATTTTAATCTTTTAAATTTTTTTTTTTTTTTTCTTTTAAATATGTGTTTAGATATATTGTCTAACCTATTTCATTTACTTTCATTATCTTTTTGCTTATATTTTTATCACTCTTGCTATTAAGTATCCCTCATTATAATAATAGATCTGCCAAGAAAGGTGAAATGTTTTAAAAAGCTGGGCACAAATTTACTGTGGAGGATCTAGCAATTAAAGTACATATTATCCAGAGTAAATTTGCATCCAAGTTTATTTCACCTTTCTTAGTAGATCTTACATATATCTAATAATCAAATTAATGATAAAGCTTAAATCATTATGATTAATCATAATGACCAAATTAATTCTTTATCATATTTTTAAAACATTTCATCTTTCTTGGCAGATTTTCTATTACAATGTGTAGTGTACTTCCCCATATGTAATGCAACAGGGTTAATAAAATGTAGATTTACCACAATTACAAAGTACTGGGATACAAAAGTAGTTGACAATTCCATTAAAAGTATGATACTGGTAACCATTGCCAGAGTGCAACAAAACGAGCCTACTAAAGATTGGTGAAGAAATCAAAAAAGAAAATGTAGATCAATGCAAATTCCTTGGTGATTGGAGTCTTTTTAGAAGTGAGTGAGCCTGGTTGATGATGCATGCAAGATGTATGCAACAAACAATGTGGAGCATTTTAATGTGGCAGAATTTGATGCTGTATAGAAAGGAGTTAAGCAGGTTCTTCAATGGCAAGCTGAGGTGTTGCATCTGAGGACTGATTCCCTCAGAGTATCAATGATGATAAGGTGAAGTTGAAAACTACAGAATCTAGTGAGTTTAATTTTATGCAATTCTTTAATGTAACCCATTAACTGCAGATGATGGCAATTTCTGTTATTATAATTTTTATAACTCAACAGCAAATGATGGGATTTTTTACCATAGTTACTAGGTGAATGAAATATATTTAAATATATTTGTCATATCAATTTGGCTACTCTTTATAAATTCCCTAACCCCAGTATGAACAATTTGCCCTCATGAGTCAAAAATGTTCTATTTTAAAGCATCTGAAGGTCAATGAATGTCAGTTACAGTACCTGATAAAGACTGGAATGTCTAGAGATAAATAAATAAAAAAAAAATTTACCTTTTTAAAAAAGAAATAATTATTACTTTTATTTTAGGTCACTAAAGAATTTATTATAAAAATAATGGTGTTCAGAAAGTAACGTTGCATTAAATTTATTTTTAAACAAATTAAAATGTAATGTTTTTGTTAGACCAAAAATGGAGTACTTCTGTGATATTTGGGTTGGAGCAACCCAATTTTTACTTTCCAGCCTGGACAGAGTTTAGAATTATTTTCCACCTTACAACTCCTTTCCCAACAGATGAAACCTTGCAAACCTCTCACTACTCTATTGTTATTTCAGTGGCAAATGTTCAGACATGCTACATTCCATAGTTCTGCCATTTCAGACGTCAACTAAACACATACCAGACCACATACACAAATAAGTCAAATAATCTTTATTCCCATCATATTCCATTTGTAAGAAGGAAGTTTCACTTAGACATCTATCCAAGAACTGCTGCTTTGTGGAATAGGCTCCTTAGAAGATATTTCCCTGATGACTGCAATCTTACCTTAGATCATCAAATCTATGGTCAACCCTTACCTAGCCTACATACGCTCATGATCTGCATTTCTTACCTCCTTCTCTTACATGCATACAATAACCTTACTCAGTAACCCTCTACCTTGAGTGACTCTTGGGCTTTGTATTGAGTGTTTAAAAAAAAAAGAAGGCTTATGGCCATATATTCAAACACTGGTTCTCATATGATTACCAAAGTTAAGCAATGTCGAGCTCGGTCAATACCAAGATGGGTAACTGCTTGGGAATTGCATGTGCGGTAAGCTTGGACATGCAGATGGCATAATGGATAGTGGCTTGGAAATCAAAAAGCCAAGTTCCAATTTCAGTCAGGTTCATTATATTCATTTAGGTTTTGGGGAAAGGTACAAATCCGCCTCTTCTCCCCACTACTGCAGGTTAAATAGTAGTATCAGTAAATCATTATTATCCCCCCAAAATTGTTAAAATCTAAAAATATTTGTTGGCTTAAATAACCTGAAAAAGGTTGATAGTCCTTAAAAAGAAATCAATCAATTAAAAAATAAATAAATAAAAGCTTACTAGGAAAGTAAATTATTTTATTCCTCTATGAAAGACACTGATATTATGGCGGTGGAGGTGGGGGGAGAATCCTGAAAGTTCTGTACTGTATTAACCTCTTCCTTCCTTTTAAGGATTTCTTTACTAAGAAAATATTCCAGTATTCTTATTAAATGGGAATCATAAGATATTAAGTCAATTAGTAATGCATGGTAGAATATCCCAACTTAAAAAAAAAATTGATTTTCTTAGCTTATTTCTCTGAAATAATGCTTGTATTGTCATTCTGAAGAACTATTTCTGTTGACAAAATCATCAAATGTTTTTTTGTCAGTTTTCACTCTTAACTTCTTCTTGACTATGCAGGACTATGATTGTTGTCTTATTCTGAGAGCACATAAAATCTCTAACATACCACCAACTGCTCACCAAGACCTAACAGAAGTGGAGCTTTGGTTTAGATGTTGACAGGTGTTTTTTTTTTTATCCAAGATCTTAGCTAGAATAAAAATATTATCTTCCTAGTGGGTTTGTATCATTGCTAATAATGATTATATTGCTGACAAATAAGTTTAATGCTTGTTACATTAGGATAGGTTTTTATTTTCTCTCAAAAATATAACATTTTAAACAACCTAATATTTTGCTACCTCATCTGTGTATTAATAGATAAAAATGTTTGTTAAACATTATCAGTATAAATGTGCTTATAGGTATTGATGGTTTAAATAAAAAAAATTGAAAAATATCTAAAGGAAAACTATTCATTTGGCTAGTAGAAAAAAGGCAAAAGTCTGGATTTTGGCTGTTACGTATCAGGTAAAGAACACATGTCTTGAAACTACCAACACTATCAGATCTGTTAAAAGCTATTTTTCACCATTTTAAAAATGTATATTGATTACATCAGAAATACCTGATGAATACTAAAGTCTTCTATATGCCATGTCCCTTCAGTACATCTGTTGGTGATCATGGTTCTCCACAAATTCCTATCCTTTGTACTTCATAGCAATCTTTGTATTTTTACTATCCCTTCTCCTCTCTGCTCTGCCATCCATTTATAAAAGTTATAAACTTATTGTCATCTCCCAAAATTGTCATCATTTTGTTCATGTAATCTTTAAAGACTAATACCACCATGCCCACACTCTTGTCAAGTTTAATAATAACGATAGATTTTCATGGCATAAAAATTTAAGAACATAAGTGTTCACATCACCAACTAAATTCAACATAGTCAATAAGTGTACCAGCATGTGCAAGATCATTAATTTTTGCCTTAAGCACAATGAACTTATTTTCAGATAAGGGCAAAAGCCTGTACAACTGGACAAATAGCACCCCAAATTCAGTTTAAATCTTTTCTCTTCTTTTACTTCCCAAATGTATTTTGGCAGTGCAGTTGCAGTACTTGCTTAGACTGAAATTTATTTTATGATGATAGTATCACTATTTAAATTGGGATTTTGTGGAACCAATATATCATAGTGAGGAGACCTGTAAATTGATGATATTACTCATTAAGCATTATCTATTGAGTGGAAAATTTTCTTGTTTTCTACAATTACAAATTTGTGCATCAGCAGCTGGTTTACTATTTTAAACTTTTTTGTTATGTCTTAAGTAGCTGCAGTAATTATATTTTTCATATTTTATAAAAGCTCTATTTATTATCAAGCACTTTTTATTTAACTGTCAATTTAAAAAAAAATTAGCGTTAATTATCCTATAGAATATAAATTATATATAATGCAATATTTTTGTATGTTTGTGTAACACTTCACAGAATATACAAATACTAAACTCTGTTTCTAGACAAATATAAATTGTATCTCTAGCATGAGTGACTGTTAGCAACATCTTCCCACCTCTTGATGTCCCTTTTGCAGGTCACCTAAGTAAATAACTATATTGGCCCTTGTCTACAATGACTACAATGGTAACAGCTTTGTGTTGCTATTTCTAAGATAGGTAATGTTGTTATGAAAGAATGGTTTCTTCATACTCAATCTGTTCTGTCAATTATCATGGCATGCCAGTGACAATGCATTTTTCAAGATATCTGGTGATAGAACAGAGTGCAGGGAAAAATGGATTCATCATTTCCCAATATCTCAACCAGAATTCAAAGTCTGCTGATTCTGTTTTCTATACAGGCAATCATTGTAATCCACCTTCAGATAATGACAGACTGAAAAAATATTCTTGTACATTTCCCCAGGTTATATTTAAGTGTCAAAGAACTCTATTCCATTAAGCTTTGTATTTTTTTCATTTCAAACATTAAGATTTTTATTAATGTGCTGATATTAAAGTAATTTTAAAAACATATAAGCCAAGTGGTAAGAAATAGTCTTTTTTTCTTCAAAACTGATTTTCCAGTCAGCATTTTTGCAAATTTATATATATATATATATATATATATATATATATATATATATATATATATAACTTTGTGACTGCACAACATTAAAAAAACAAAATGCTGAGCCTAAAGTTTATGTACTCTTTTATTGGCTCACATCCAAGTCAATCATGTTACCTAAACAGTTTGTAGATGGACCAACATCCCTATCAAGTCTCAACCTCACCATTCTCCACAACTAAAGGATAATTATCCATCCCATAGAAACAACAGCAAAGTCACTTGTGCATCTAATTGGGCTAAAATCCAAAGCAAACCTCTTTCTTCATTGGAAAGTTTCAGTTTGTACATCTTGGCAGCTAGAACAGCATAAATGTTATTTTTAGGACAGACAATTTAAAAGGCCACTTACAATTGGCTGTTTAATTTCAAGTAATGGTGATATTGTCCAATCACAAATTATGCTTCATTCAGTGTGTCAACTGGCACTTTCTCCACTGATATAATGCAAAGTTGTGTAGTGCAGTTATTATAAACATTACTTACATAACTAATAAAAATGTATTTTCTGGAAGGATCTTGAATTCCTTTTGACTTGCTAAACTATTTTCTTTTAGTAATGTGGCTTAAATGTTGTCCATAGTCTTCCTGACCAGAGTTAACTTTTAATTATATATATATAAGAAATGAATTGAATAAACATATATATTTTTTTCTTTTCTCAATAATTTTGTAGTTTTTAATAGTGATTAAATTTGGATTTTAAAATTGCCAGTTTTTAATTTTAATATTAAATTTTATCATATAATTTTATAATTATTGGTTAGTATAAATTATTTTTAATATTACACGTATTTTAAGGATCTGAATAGCTATTATAACATGATTTCGTTGTCAAGCTTTTGAATCTTTCTATACGTTGTTTTTGATTGGTTATTCTAGCTTTTGTAACAATGTTTCCCCCTAGTGTAGGATCGTTAATTAATCTGAAACTTTTAAAACCATTTATTTTTTTTCAACATCATCACTTGATAAGACACAGAGTGTGTTGAAAGAAAATGGCTATTTTTGTAGTGATTTTATAACATACTTATGTTATAATTTTTTTTTTATAAAAAATAATTATATATGCGCGCACACACACACACACGTATGACAGTATCCACTACCACTCATATATAGTGCTCTGACCTGGAACAATAAACACAGGTGATAGTATGCTGACTGCTCACAGTTATCTCTTCTTTAGAGCACCTACCGTAGCATGATAGTTATCAAGCTTGTCCTGCAAACCAATTTATGAGTAGTGAATTTGTACCCCATGGTTGCCTTATTATTCTGGCCTTGTGCCAGACAAAGATGTTTTTAGTATGTGTATGTGTAAAAAAAAAAATAAAAAAAGCAACTTGTTTGATTTGTTTAATGTATGAGTTCACATAAAACTGATCATATTTTTAAGAAGCCTAGCTTGGTCTGGCACAAGGTTACAAATTCAGAAAACTCATTGAAGGTTAAACTGACAACATTATGGTAATGGCTTGCTAATCATTACCCAGATGTCAGGTGCCCACTTATAATCTTTAATAGAATAATTAATTGCATAAGCAGGATTATTATTATTTATAATTTGTGCAAAATGAATTGTTACTCATTTTGAAGAGAAAAATTTACTAATATCAGTTTAATGAATAAGGCTCAGTGCAAATTATTTTCTATATTTTGTGTGAGATTTGTCAGTGTACAAGCTTATATTTTCTTTTCTTTTTTCTTCCTTTTTTCTTTTTCACTATTTACTTTTTCCTTTTTCTCCTCTTTCTCTTTGTTTTTTTCATTCTCTTTTTCTCTTTCTCTTTCTCTTTTTCTTTTCTCTCTTCCTTTTCACATCATTGAAACATTTTAAAAAAAATGTAGCAAATTCAAATTTTAAAACAATATATCTTGATTATCAAAAATACAATAACCTATCTATGTAAACCATATGTTAATAAGGTTACAATATTATGTTACAATAACCTATCTGTTGTGAATATGGATTATCTCCTCTTAGATTAACCAAGCTATAAAAGCTGTATACTTCCGCTGTCAAGTCAGATGAGTAGTAGTATTCTTAATTGAATAAACGATTACTAGACAGAATCTCTTGTCCTGTTTTCATTACATTTTATTCAATTAAGAATGGAACAATTTATGCGACCTGAGCGACTTACCACAGATCCAGAAAGCGATTCAGCCGACAAGTGCTGGAAACATTGGCGGGAGACATTTACAAATTTCATCGAGGTTCTACATTCAGAAAGACCGGACGTCCCATCAATAAGCGTGCGCTCCAACCAACTACCTGTCTCACACAGTCAACGAAATTATCTTGGATTATGTTACCTCACGAAGAAGCAATCGATGTACTGAACGCTACATACATAAAAGCCCCAAAATGAGATATTTTCTAGACACCTACTTGCGACTCATTGACAAGAATCAGGTGAGACATTGGACCATTTCCTTAAGAGCCTTCGGACACTGAGCAAAGATTGCAACTTCTGCCCAATGACGGCATTAGAGGCCCAAGAGCTACACATTTTGGACACCTTCATTAACAGCTTACGTAATATTCAGATAAGACAATGTCTTCTTGAGAATAAGACCCTTACACTTAGAACAGCTTACGAGCAAGCCTATATCTTCGAAAATGCTATACAGCAGTCTAGTTCTTATTTACAGCCAGACACCGTGGGCTCAAGTTAAACCCACCTGTTCTTACTGTCCCCCTCATGACGATAGTCCAACGAAGCTTCAAGAACAATCGGTCACTGCCGCTTTAAAAAGGACACTTGCTATTTTTATGGCTTATCTAAACACCTAAGAGTCTCATGCCCTGCCAGAAATACTTGTTGTCATAAATGTGGAAAACTTGGTCATTTTTCAAAGGTATGCAAGTCTTCTAAAACTCTATACAAATCCACTGTCTCAAAATACTTCTGCAACTTTAGCCACCTCCCCGACTGCCTTTCAAAAACTATTGTAAAAGTGAAAATTAACGGAGGTCTACAAATGCCCTGCTCAATACCGGGAGCTCAGGAAATTTTATCAAAGAAAGCTTGGTAAAACCAACAAATTGTATTTTGTCCCTCCCCAGCAGAGTAACAATGGCAAACGTGTCATTGTCTGCGCAAGAAAGTGGTTATTGTTTGGTGGACTTACTATTTAATGACGTCTCCTATAAAACCACTAAATTATCCGTAATGAAAAAAACCTTTGTTGCGAAATAATACTGGGACACGATTTTTGCAGCAACACTCACAGGTTGAAATTCTGTTTGGCGGTTCATTGCCCGCATTGAAAATTTGTGGATTGGCGACAGCATAATCCAGTACCCGTCACTTTTTCGAAAACCTAACTGAAAACTGCAAACCCATAGCAGTGAGAAGCAGACGTTTTTCTTATAATAATAAAAAATTCATTGACTCTGAGATAAAAGACTACTTGAGGAGGGTATAATTGAGCCTAGCAAATCACCCTGGAGGGCTCAGGTAGTTATAACCACTTCTAGCAACCATAAAAAGAGAATGGTTATAGATTACTCCCAAACCATAAATAGATTTACTCTTTTGGACGCCTTCCCACTACCCAGGATAGATGAAATGATAGGCGAAATAGCCAAATATCGTATGTTTAGCACTCTGGACTTGAAAAGCGCATACATCAGATCGCCATTAGACCTAGAGACAAGCCATACACTGCTTTCGAGGGCTAATGGTCGACTATATCAATTTCGCAGGATTCCTTTTGGCGTTACGAATGGGGTAGCCAGCTTCCAAAGGATAGTCGACCAAATCATAACGGATGAGAAACTGGAAGGCACATTTATGCGTACATCGACAACGTCACAGTATGTAGCCATAATAGAAAGGAACACAACGAAAATCTCAGACAGTTCATGTCCGCCATCGATAAATACAACCTTACCCTAAACGACGACAAATGCTCGTTTGGACTGGACAAAATAAACCTACTGGGGTATACCATAAGCAAAGGTTTTATGGCACCGGACGCAGATCGATTGAAACCTTTACTCCAGATGCCTGTCCCTCACAAACAGCCTTCCCTTCGACGTGCTATGGGCATGTTTGCTCACTACTCTCAACGGATTGCTTCGTTCTCAGAAAAGATACATCCATTGACACAAGTAGAGACGTTTCCTCTGTCCCATCAAGCTGTTGAGGCATTCGAGGGACTGAAAAAGGATATTGCGAAATCTGCAATTACAACAATAGACCAAAATATTCCTCTGGTTGTTGAAACAGATGTGTCAGACTGTGCTATTGCTGCTTCTTTGAAACAAGCTGATCGTCCTGTAGCCTTCTTTTCAAGGACCCTCTCACAGACTGAACGACGACACCCCGCAATTGAAAAGGAAGCCTACACCATAGTCGAGGCATTAAGAAAATGGCGACATTACCTGATCGGACACCACTTTAAACTTATTACTGACCAGAAATCAGTTGCTTTTATGTTCAACTCTAAGACTACGAGTAAAATAAAGAATGAGAAAATAGCAAGGTGGAGAATTGAACTATCTTGTTTCTCCTTTGACGTCAGCTACCGACCTGGCAAGGAGAACTTAACAGCTGATACACTGTCAAGAGCATACTGTACGGCATCAAGCGGGAACGAACTCCGAATGCTACATAACAATCTCTGTCACCCGGGCATTACTTGAATGGTTCATGCTGTGAGGTGTAGAAACTTGCCTTTCTCAGTGGAGGAGGTAAAAAGAATTACAAATTCTTGTCAAACGTGTGCTGAAATAAAGCCTCGGTTTTATAAACCCCAAACTGGCGTATTAACGGTTATCGACGAATATTCACAGTTTCCTTTTGCCTTCCCTTGTTCAGACATATCGGCTGCTGCAATTATACAATGCCTCTGCTCACTATTCGCCATCTTTGGAGCCCCTGCCTATATACATTCGGACCAAGGGGCTTCTTTCATGTCAGAGCAGCTTCGGCAATTTCTACAGGAACGAGGAGTAGCTATAAGCCGGACAACTCCCTACAACCCTAAGGGTAACAGCCAATGCGAAAGATATAACGGCATTATTTGGAAGACCGTTCAATTGGCTGCCTCAAATAACGGATGTTCAATCGATAATTGGGAAAATCTCCTTCCTGTCGCATTATACGCCATTCGTTCCCTATTGTGTACCGCCATGAATGCCACCCCACACGAAAGGTTTCTACCTTTTCAGCGACGGAGTTCGGCGGGAGCTTAACTTCCATCTTGGCTCTCTCGACCGGTACTGTGTTTCTGAGACGACATGCACGTTACACCAAGAACGATCCCTTGGTGGACGAGGTAGAGCTTATAGAGGCGAACCCCCAGTACGCACCGGCCAGAGACGTACCCGGACCATGGATAGCCCCTGAGGACAGACCAACTACCCCTGACACTGAAGCCCCTCCGGAAGATCATGGCACTGAAATTGTTCCTGACACGCCGTCTGATGACACTGTCTCCGTTGAGGCCCCGTCAGACACTTCGGATGGGCCAACACCTGAAACACTGATAGATGAAGGGCTAGCACCGAATAAACGTGTTCATCCAGAGACTGACTCTGATTGAATGGCCTGCTCCTCTGAGAAGGAAACATTTCGAGCAAGGTATTTTAGAGCCCACAGACAGGCTCGCACTGAAGAGCCTCCTGTTCGAAAGTACTCCAACCACGAATCATGGACTGCCGAGGCGGCCACTGCGAACTCAGAGGGAGCCTGGACATTTAAGGGACTTTCTTCCTTATCAGTGAGAAATTTGGTGGGGGAGAATGTTGTGAATATGGATTATCTCCTCTTAGATTAACCAAGCTATAAAAGCTGTATACTTCCGCTGTCAAGTCAGATGAGTAGTAGTATTCTTAATTGAATAAACGATTACTAGACAGAATCTCTTGTCCTGTTTTCATTACACTATCTACAAAGAGCTTATGTTAAAACTGAGATTTTTAGTATTAGAGAATACTAAATCTTAGAAATTGGAGGCAACAGAAAGATATTATTCCAAGAGTTGTTTGAACTGTTGAATTAATTCTTTGTGTTGCTTTTGTTATTACTAAATATTCAGCTGATCAATTCTGCAATCTTTCAGTGAACAGTCTGAATGAAAGATGCCTCATCTAATTTTATGATTAGTCATTATCACTCTCATGAATGTTCAGATATTTTTGCGTTACTTTTATTACTTAAATGTTTTAGCTGATCTATTCTTTGGCCTTCTTGAGTTATACACAGTGCAGGAAACCACTTCTATTAGGTCATTATCATTCCAAGTTTTGTTTGAACTTTTTGATATTACCACATAATTTTAATGGTCTATTCTATAACCGTCTTAGATTTACAATTCAAAAGTCGTGTGTTAATAATAAAAAAGAAAAACAATGAAAATAGCAAAGTTCAATAATCTGAGCAACTTTTTGGAATGATCATGCCTCTTTAAAAAATAAAAAAAGTGGGGTATTGTGTATATATCATCTTGATAAACTAAAACCTATTTTCAAAAGAGTTCTATCATCCTGTGCATTATATTAGGAAACTTATATCAAATCAATTTTGAAATGGAATATAATTAATAATTAATTTGATTTTTCTCATCCTCTAACAATTAATTCATTTTTTAACCCTTCGGACCAATATAACCAACTTTGGCCTGAACTAAATTCTTAACTATGAAATATGCTGTCTTTAATATTAAAATGATTGAAACAAAATTAAATGTCATTATGTTAATCAACAAAAGGTTTTTCTCTCTCTCCTTCTCTCTTGTTAATATATAGTTAATATGCCTTTCCTTTGCATCAAAATTAAATTAAAAATTTTTCCTGGCCTCTAATGAACTAGACTTACAGATTTTTTTTTTGATTTTTTTTAATTGGTATCACCCCATGCAAAGTAGTAAAACCACTAAGACACAAGGAGTGTAGAAGAATTAGGAACACAAACAGTAATAATGAATGAGAAGAGGAAAGAGTAATCAAGAAGACAGTAGATAGTAACTGACATTGCATTTAAATTTTTGCAGATAAAAGTTGGCTGGAAAACATGAAGCTGGAAGGGAGTTGCACAAGTGAGAAGTGTAAGAAAAGAAATAATTTATATAGAATTTACGATTACATCTAGTCAGCTCAACTGTAAATTGATGAGATCTTGATGCACTTAAATTCAAAAAGTCTAGATACCATAGCAAAGAGCTCATCTGAACAATTACCATGAAAGATATCATGATATATTTGAATAAGTACACTGTGTTCTTTTTTGAGTGATCCCCATGTATATGATAATATCTTGGTATATTAAAGACATGGAATTTTTGTTTATGTTAACAAAATTATCAGTATTGACAAGATATATATTTTTATTTATTTTTTTTTTTATCAATTCACCCCAATCAAGGCAGTAATGCCACTGAGATGCAAGGATCTATTAGGAGTGAAAGAGAATGAGAAGACTTTAGAAGAAACCAGAGACCCAATCCTAAACAGGAAACAATGTTTCAAAAGACCTAGAAGGAATGTGAACTAGATTCGTAACTAAAGTAGGATAAGCCTTCTGACACAATTTCAATGAAAAAATAATAATTTGAGAAATATAAACATCAATGCAGAGTTGTTAGATTAGGATACTTTTGAAAGCCAAACATGACTATATTTTGCTATTTGCAACATTTTTTTAACATATACTGGTGTAACTTAAGAAAGTCAATTAAAAATGTAGTAATGTTAAACTTCCAAATATGCTGGATTCTCAATTTCTTACCCAATATAAAAACCTTGCTCCAGTGGATAACAGACTTTAATTTTGATGTTTTATTGTTCATCTATTTTGCTCTTTAAATTTTTGCTCAGTTGGTAGAGCATGATACTGAAAGTTGAGAGGTTCCAGTTTATATCCATAACAGCAGATTGGAGATAATAAGATTATATAAATGGAAAATTGATTTTCAATAAGAACAGAAAGTCAATATTTATTGGACTTAGCTTAGTAAGGTACAAGACCAGATTCACAGAAATATGCTTAGAAAGATGCAAATCTTTCAAGTGAATAGGACTTGTCTTGAAAATCAATATTCAAAATAGCTGACTTTTAGTGAGGCTCAAACACCAGTCTTTCATATGATTGGAAAATGTTTGAACATTTCAACTGTAAGGTAGGTCATTATAAGCATTCGTCTTGATTATTTTGTACTTCCAAAACCCACACTACTTTTGCTTTGAAGAAATATTTTTGTAATACAGGTAAGACTTCTTTAATCTGGTAATTTTGGGACATGGCCATTACCAATCTATATAAATGTTGGAAAATGAAAACTGACCGCTAATGTGGCATCACTTCAGGTATATGCTGAACTTAGTAACTCATTCCACATACATATGTTATGAAAGGTAGGGAAAAACTTAAAACCGGAAATAATTATTAATACTTTCAACATGAGTGCTTCTTCCACTCCATTGACAATCATCAACAACTACATCATATGCCATTGGAGCTTGGGCAAAAGTCCAGTAAAAAGTCCTCCTCACTTATATAGGATGTAATGTCCTTGTCCTCTGATATATTTGACATGGCATGGGAATATATCAATCTTGATAGATTGCATGTTGGTGATCCAGTAATCCTTCTCAATCCAAACTGATGTACACTGTGTTTGAAGTATAACAGTAACTCCCATCTTGTACACCTCCAAGTCCCCAGGAAAATACTTTCAACTGAAACTCCAATTTGTAGATTTCATTGGCAGACACAGCTGAGGGTGAGGCATCATCCTTTACATTGTTCTAGTACACCACATAGGTGGAGAACACTGCTTCTTGGAGCCATTCTTTTGATACTCCTATGATATTTTTTCCATTCTTCTATTTTCCATGGAACACATTTGTATCAAAAATGTCAAAATGTCCCACTCATCCACAAAATCCTACAGACTACATTTGGTATATGAGACTTGTAGAATCTTGCCAATATGAAGGTTATCAAATTGAGAAGTATGCAGAATCCAGTGAGTGAGTGCCAAATAATACCTGCCACCATAATGTATGACATCTATTCCAAATCTGCATCAGGTGTTCATTATTTTCTAAGTTTCCTTTCTGGCAATGCATAAATCAATTGCTAAACAAGCTTTGAAAAATACAATGACCTTTTCACTCTATGATGTTCACTACAATGACGAATCTCTGTTATTTGATTGAGGCTCAACTCTTCCATGAAAACAGCAGCACACACAGGTGTTATAAGCTCAATTTCTTTATTTACAACAGTTTACCCACTTAGTTCTGCTGAGACTTCACCAGTGAAGCATCAGCAGAAATATTATACTTCTTTATTAGTGTACTAACTTCTTATTAAACTTATATCCTACCCTGAATCTATCATAAAAATTCAAAACGTGGGATTAGTAAATACTAAAAACTTCAAATATCTCGTTGTCAGGATCATTTATAACAAATTAAGTAAAGCAAATAAAGAAATTGAACATAGAATATGCTGTACTACATTAAATTTTATCTAACACTGCAAACTACTATTAAACCAAAAGTCATGTTCTTAAATAGCCTTGTCAGATTGAGATTTTAATATGGGTGTCATACATGACACCAAAGCTATTAAGAAATATCTAAATTGTTAGGTCTATTCAAATGCTTTTTCAGATCAATGGTTAGAGTGAGTGAAGATCTTAGCAAGGTTCATCCTTCTTCAAACCTCACTACAGAATCACAAAGAACTGTACCAAATAGCAGAAACTACATCACTTGAGAACTTTTGACAAGAGCATCAAGTAAAATAGCTCATGTAACTCAAAAAGAAAATAATGACATAATAAAGATGTTGATATTCCACATTACTACAAACAAAATGTTAGACAGGAAGACGGAAAGTTACTGGACTTCAGAAACATATTTTACAATCAATGACTGCCAAATGATTTCTTATAAGGAAATGGTTAATGTTACCATTACCATTATTAGCATCTCTGTAGTTTTCACCTTATTACTGATACTCCGAGAGGGAACCAGTCTTCAGATGCAACACCTCTGCTTGACATTGAAGAGTCAGTTTAACTCCTTTCTGTATAGCATCAGGATTTTACCATGTTAAAATGCTCCATATTGTTAATTGCATCCTGTATGTATCATCAATCAGACTCACCTGCTTCTAAAAAGACTTCAATTATCAAGGAATTTGCATTGATCTACATATTCAATTCTTTTTTGGTTTCCTCGCCAATCTTGAGTAGGTTCATTTTGTTACACTCTGGCAATGGTTACCAGTATCATACTTTTAATAAAATTGTCAACTACTTTGTTATCCCAGCACTTTGTAATTGTGGTAAATCTATACTTTATTAATCCTGTTGCTATCCGCATATAGAGAAGTGCCCTACAATTCTCTCACAAATAGAAAAAATACATTGATTCCCTCACAGGACTTGTCCAATTCCACATTCAAATACCACCTAATTATTTTGGGGTTTTATTCATTTAGTCCAAATTTTGACAAATGCTTCTTGACATGTGTAATAAGCAGGATATATTCATTGAGAAATATATCATTCAGATATATGATGTTATCCACTGAATGGCCTTCTCTTAGGACAAGTAGCATTCAATACATATCTCATTATCAAAGATGCTAAGAGACAAAATCCTAATCTCATATAGTAATACCTTCACCCTTTAAACATAACTGTCTGAAATGACCACTATGACTATGAGCATGCACTTGTAGTCACCATTTCCTCAACAGATGTCCACATTGACTATTAATATTTAAACATCTCTATTAAATTCTTTATGGTCCATTACAGGGTACACCATTTCCTTGTTCTCTTGCATGATAGCAATTAGAAGAATTCAAGTTTCTCCTGAGTAAAGTAGTAACCAACCCTTGTCAATCCACATATGAATCTTTATATTCATATTTTTTGCCTAAGTTATGTAGATATAGAGTACTCTAAAACCTTATTTTGCAGCTTTTCAGACTGCAAATAATCCCACCATTTCTATACTCAAATCCAAACTTTTCACTTCACTGGAATTAAATGAATTAATCCAAATAGTTGTACACACATTTACTTCTTCTTTAGTAAAAGACTGTATACAATTAATTAATCTGGGTCCTACCCATGGCTTAATAGCATTAATTCCAAAGAGGAGGTCGAATCCTAATGGTTTTTCCATCTACTACCAAAACTTCAACCATAAATGAATGCATATTACTCACACTAAGATTGGTATTTCCAACTCAACAGTACTTATGTGTTTTCCCATTAAAAGTCAGCCTATCCATATCCTCTCTTATCACTAGCTAACTTACTCCCAGCTGTGCAGGAACATCTTGAAGCCACCAAAGCTGTGCACAGTACTGCAACAATCTGGACTTCAGTTACAAGTAGCACAACATTTACATTTTGCCTTGGGAAGAACACTGGTTCTGATATCTTTTCTCCTATTCCATTTCCCAAACAATCTGATGAAATGTGACCTTATGCCTGGTACTGATAACATTGTGTTTCTTTTGTTGATCTTTGTCCATGATTGATTCTTATTCCAAACCTTAATTGAAGCAAGCAATATCTTACCATATGATTAGGTTCATGACATAGCATATAAAGTCAGCAGTTTCTTGGTCTTTTGTTAGTGCTGGTTCTGCTATTCTGTATACTGATTATATAGTTGCTACAACTAGATCAAATGTTTCCTCATCATCCTTCAGTATTGCTCTGGGCCAACAGTTGGTTAATTTTCATAGAATCTTTGAGTTATGAAGAAGCACAAAGAAGTTGCCTTACATTTTTTGGTAACCCAGCCACAAACACACAAGCCAAGTTACTAAATACAGTGATAATCTTTTTTTTTTTTTTTTTTTTTTTTTTTTTAATTGGTATCACCCCATGCAAAGCAGTAAAGCCACTAAGACACAAGGGATTACAGGGTGTGAAAGAATTAAGAACAGAAACATTAATAATGAGTGGGAAGAGGAAAGAGTAACCAGAGGCACAATAGATAGTGATTAGCATTGCATTTAAATTTTTGCAGATTAAAGTTGTCTGGAAAGCATGGAGTTGGAAGGGAGTTCCACAAACAAGAAGTACAAGAAAAGAAACTGGTAGCATAGAATTTACAGCTACATCTAGCCAACTCAACTGTAAATTGATAAGATCTTAAATTCAAAAAGTCTAAATACCATAGTAATTAGTTCATCTGAACAATTACCATAAAAGTACTTATAGAAAAGAAAAGTAACCTTACATCAGTGGGAAAGTGACTGAATCTGAGCTGCCAGATCAGGACCAATAATATTACTGATTTTTCTTTGGATTTTATCAAGGAGCTCAAGGTAAATAGCAAGGGCACTGGACCATATGTGGCAGCAATATTCTAAGCATGGATGAATGGTAAATTTATAGATATGTAAAATAGATTCTGGAGAGAAAAATCTGTATAATTCTGCCAAAACACATCCACAGTTTCACCTGAACACAACCAATATGCTATGAACTATTTACAGGCTAAAAATGAATGAAAGCCAGATGCATTTCTTTAGCAGATATATTTTAAGTGCATTTCTCTAAATGTTAAAGCAATGGTTAAGTAAATAGGCATTGATAAAATTGAAACCTTGAGTATGTATACTAGGTTCACATATGAATAAGGTTTCATTTTTCCCCCCTCAGTCCGACACAAATTACTGTGTTACTCTATATGTAATCATTATAGTAGATGAAAATCTTTTCTTTTTTTTTTTTTTTGAACATGATATTTAAACTGTGATATCATGAGTTACTCAAACATCTAGTAATAAATGAAGCAGATAATTTTTTTCTAATTAAAATGGTAAAAATATTGAATTGTGATTAACCCATTTGCATTCAAATATACACAAGTAATGCAATTTTCCAATGATTTTCTCTGAATTTGATAAGAGAAAGGAGGCAATTTGCAAACAGCAATGAAATCCTAAAGAGATTAAAGGATCCTGTGTAATATTCCTATGAAAATTGAATTATGTGGGATAATGTGCATTTGGTCTCCTGATAGTAAAAGCAATAAGGGAAAAAGCAAGACATAAACTTTGCTTATTTATCTCATAAGGAAATGGTTATAACATGAGTGAAAGTCCTTTAGAAAAAGGATGTCTAGAATTAGCATCTGAGTAAAAATTAATGGCACTTGGTTGTTATGGCCTAATTTTGCTATTTTACTAGCTACATTTCGAAGCCACCATCCCCATCAAACAAGAGAAATTTTACCCCATACAAACGTATGTTACATCCCTATTCATACAGTCAGTTTTTTCTTGTATACCACACACCACAAAAACCAGAAGCAGCTGCTGCAACAATCGAACATGTGGTCTGTAAGACACTCAACAGATCCCCAAAAGTATTACATGACTTATTTTACTTACACTAGTATATTTACTTATATATGTGTGTGTGTGTATGTATATATATATATATATATATATATATATATATATATATATTTGTGTATATATGTATATATTGTTAACTAATTTAGATATGTTCTATCTACTTATTTTCAATAGGATCCTTTCAGATTCGTGGATAAGCTTTTTTGCGTCATTATTGAAGGACGAGAAAAAATTGTTGTGTTGATACATATTTCTTTTATTTCCAAGTTCTTTCAACATAACAATGTCATCATCAGGTTATTGTTTATTACTAGATAAATATTGAAAGTGTTCATTACTGACAAAAACAAAATTGTGTTTACAAGTGTGTGACTGCTGTTTTTTATTAATTTTTTTTTTAGGATATTTTCATCTTGTTTATAATTAGAATGCATTTGTTTATGATATAAAAGATTGATATGTTTGGGGTTTGTTGAAGAAGTATTATATTCTATTTGTTTAGTATAAAGATCTCTGATGGAGCATCTTATTTGTTCATCAACAATATAATTAGGGAAGTTGTTATTGATGAGTTTGTTCAATATTTTTTAATTCTAATTATAAACAAGACGAAAATAGCCTAAAAAATTAATAAAAACTAATATATCTACCACTAATCCTAGTATCACAATAAAATTAATTATATACTACACTAAATTTATTATATCTAATACAATCCTTCATAATGACTCTTCCCTGCCTACAATGTATTTCAGAAAACCGACGTTGTTTATAAATTTAAATGTCCTCTGGAAGATCGTATCTCCCATGGTAAAAATAATATTTATGTAGGACACACTACAACAACGTTGTCTCAGCGGCTAAATTTTCATTTGAATAATACGTCCAACACTTCTAAGCATTTACAACAACGTACCTGTCCACATTTGCAATTCAGAAAAATCCTTGTTGAAAATACCTCTGTACTTTTTCATGAAAAGAATAAACATAAACTAAAAATTCTTGAAAAATTAAAACTAAACCTTAATAAAAATGAATTATGAATTCTCCACAAATGTTTTAAAATGTGTATAATAGATAATTTGAAATGCCAAGGTTTGCACTAATAGTTTCTCTTTTTACTACTCATTTCTTAAAAAAAAAACTCTCCATGCCATACTTAGTTACCTCCTCTTAAATGGTTTCAGTGGTCATGCACTGACACAGCACTCCCCACTCCACTTGTAAGAAATTTAACTTTTAGATAACAGAATTTTGTCTTTTTCAGTAATGAACACTACAATATTTATCTGGTAATAAACAATACTCTGATGATGATATTGCTACGTCAAAAGTACTTGGAAATAAAAACAAAATATGTATCAACACGGCGATTTCCTCTTGTCCTTCAATAATGACACTGAAAAGCTTGTCCGCGAATATGGAAGGATCCTATTGGAAATAAGTAGATAGAACATGTCTAAATTATTCAACAAAACATGTCTCAAAGAAAACATGCTGCCGAAATATACACGTGTGTGTGTGTATATATATATATATATATATATATATATAGGTAAAATGAGAATTAATGCAGTATAATTCCAATGTCCGTATATAGTGAGGTCAACACCTAGTGCCAAAAGTTTTAGATGTAATCGTCAGGCCAAGAAACAGACTTGCTACTAGGTGTTGACCTCAATGTCCACTTTTATATTTGCATATGCTCAGTCTCTGATATTGAGCACTTTAACTCATATATATAGCATACCTTAAAACTATGTTTTTATCATATATATTGCTTTTTTAACATTGTTTGAGTTTTTCAAGTTACAAAGTTGAACTTGCTTTTCAATGAAACTTTGTCGGAACTTTTGTGTGTTGTTATCTTGTAAGCTGCATGATTATGCAATAAAGCTCAATACAAATTGTCTCAGGTGAATCAATAAAATCTGTTGAATATTTTATATACCTAGGGAGCGAAATGATTTCTATTCAAAAGAATGTGAAATTTTGCATAGCTAAAGCCTGGGCCACCTTGAATAAAATGGCTATAATCTGGAAATCTGATCTACCAGACAACCTCAAATTCTTTTGAGCCATTGTAGAGTTGGTGTTAATGTATGGTACCACTGCTTTGGATATTAACTAAAACCTTACAGTCTAAGCTTGATGGAACCTACACTTGTTTGCTAAGAGCAATACTTAACATCTCTTGGAGACAACATCCAACTAAATCACATTTTTATAATAGCCTAAAATAGAGATTTAATAAAGAGCATTTATAGTGGTATAACTGGAATAATATAATTGTAAGATTTAGTGCCTGCAAAATTCTAAACCCCTAAAAATAGACTACCATATAAAGACTTGTAATGTTCTGGGAAAATTGCTGCTCAAGAATAACTCAAAAACAACCCATAAATTTTGGCTGGATTACCAAATTTTACAGTCAGAGGAAACTGGATAAAATCTTCAAATCTCAAATGAGAATTAAGGATTAAATTAGTTCAGTATGAAAAAAATGAAATGTTTTTAGGATTTTTATCTAGAAATTTGCTGAAGTTGTTTTATTTTTTGTTTTATCATTACTTCTTGTTTTATTTTTTGTTTTATCATTACTTAATGAGCTATTTTTCTCTCTCCTTTATTGAAGGAGAAAGAGAAAATAACGCTCATTTATTTTGTTTTCTACTGAATGCTTCATACTAAAATTAAAAATGTACATATTTTTCATGGCTTGTATGTTGCATTTAGCATAACTGAGGCAGCCACCTAATTGTACCAAATTGCTCTATTCTCCTTGTCCCAAATAACTGCAATCAAATGTGGGTGTATTTATTTATTATCAGTCATTTTTCTCAGTTCATTTCCCTAAGGTCTGTAAGACATTGTGGGGTGGGGGTGCTGTATTTAGCCTAACCCTGTCATGCTGGTCCTTAATGTATTGGTAAGGGGTTTTAAGTCAGTTTCCCATCTCTTAAAATGGTTGCCCTACCAATTATATAGAGATCAATATGCCCTACTATTTCCCCATAGCTAAAGGGAGAAAAAATGGAGTCATACTTCAACATGCTCAAACCCACACTGTAAATATCAACTCTTAAATTCTCACTGTTTGCATGACTTCTTGCATTATTTACAATGATGTTGCCATATATTATGCCAGAGTATACATGGTAGGTTGAACATTCAAAGCTGATATTTACAGGTGTAGTTTAGGGTGGATTGAATGTTAAAGGGTTAACAGTATTAGAAAAGTAAATGCAACAACTGTGACCAGAATTTGAACTTGGCCTGCATGTTCCATTTTCTGTACTACTGTTATACCATCTGTGAATCATTTATATATATATATATATATATATATATATATGAGTTTAGACCATGGCAAAATGTCGCGGTACCCGTATTTAATGCTGAGGTGCCCTTAAAAACAAGCCATGTACACACCAATTTTTGCTTTTAACTAAAAAAAAAAAAAAGTTTGTTTTTTTTTTTAAATTAAGAACAAAAAAATGTTAATTTTTTTCTTAATAAGGTGGTCATGGGAAGAAAAAAAAATTGACTAGAACTCTGTGCATATACATTTTCAAAGAACTCAATGAACTCAACCAGAATTCAGACTTGGATCCCTGATTTCTCATTCTGAGTCGCTATCTCCTCCCACACAAATTTATATTTTACTGTATTATGAAGCTTGGCCAAGTAGTAGTTGTCTGTTGTGTCTAGATAAACATTAGCTTAACAGATATCTCAAGTTATAAGATAATTTTAGCTATTTTTTGGGGAGAGGGCTGTGTGAAGTGCCCTCATACATCGTTCAATATGGTATTTATACAGATCAACTAGGAATTGCAAAAATTTCTAAAATATCTTTTGGTTTTGTTAGGCAATAAGTTGAAATATGATTTTTTTAAAGATTCCAATAGCAGTAGATGGGATGAGTGCAGATCCATAAACAATAAACTACTATGGGTTAAATAGCAGGGTAAACTAGTGCCTACTTAGTAACTAGTTTAAGAATAGGACAACACTGAATTAAAAACTGGATCAGTCAGTGGAAATCCTTCCAAAGAACAATCACAGAAATGCACAGTTTATGGATATTAACCTTTATCACTCTATATGCGACTTCATTAGCTGTACAAAATGTTTATCCTGCCACTGAATAGTGTTTGAACATTATAGTTGTGTTTTCATATCCTGCTATGGCATCAGAAAACAACTTTGAGTGAAATTAACAATAAGGATACTGCAATTGATAGGTCTTGAAAAAGAATGCAGTGGAAAAGGAAGTAATTCAGTGTACTAAAGGTTAAAGAAAGGAAACTAAAAAGAGTATTAATTACATACATCTTGAAGATACATGTAATTTGAGTAGGAGGAGCAGTACAGGATTAAAAGTGTTTGCACTCATGCCTAAATTGTTCTTTGACAACTATGAAAGCACCTTTAAGAATAGGTAATATATTCCTCCCTCATCTGATTCATATTATGTTCCTTTTGGCTATCCATAATACAAAGATTTGTTTTCTGATCTTCAGAGCAGAACTTAATAAAATATTCAAATTACCATCATCACTCCTTAACTTTTTCCTCTTAGTAACATTTTGCCCTTTCCTATTAGCCTCTCCCTGAGTACATTATCAGTTTCTGACATCTCTTGATATCTGTCACTTTGGGAATTCTCCAAAATCTTTATGTACTCCATTCAATCCCTCTAACCCACAGATAGAAACTATCTCTCTTCTTTTTTCTATGAGGAAGGGTGGGGATTGTCTCTTTCATCAGTTTGTCTCTTTTGCTTACTTCCTTGTAATCTTAACTCTCTGTCAAGCAGAACATCTCCCTCCTGGATCCTACCTTTGCCCTTGACTTCTACAAGACCATCACCATTACTGCCACCATCTTCATAAAAAGAAGAAGAAAAAAAAAAAAGAAAAATCTCTACCACCATCTACATCATTACTTCCTCTCTCTGTATAGTCACCAGCTATCAATACTATCATCACAAATGCCATCACTATCACTATCTCTGTAATCATCCTGCTACAAACTCATCTATTCTTAGGTTTCTAATATCACACCCAACTCTCACTTTCCAAGTTCAGCCAGGAGTCAAACCCTGGACTATGAAATAGGCTCTAACCTTCCACTTATTCCTTTCTTTTATTCCCTGTAACCTTTTGAAATTATCTTAGATTCTAAGTCTTATTTATTCATTTATTACTATTTTTATTTATTTATTTTATTTTTATTTGTTTTTATTTATTCATTTTAATATTATTTATTATATTATTATCTCATATTATTAATTTATTATTTTTATTATTATCTTAATTTATTATATTATTATTATCATAATTATTATTATTTCTATTCTTTTTTTAAGTTATTTAATTTTTTTTAAATCTGTGGTATTTAAATTAATCAAACTTTTTTTTATGTATCCAACCCTTTTCCCCACTTTTATTTAATTCAAATTTTATCTTAAACTTGTTTTAGTGTTTAGGGTAATAAACTTTCCTCACCTAATTTTAAGGATATGAGTATAATAGGTTATTTCTCAATAGATAAAAATTTACTTAGTTTCTGACCCAAACTAAAACTAGATAAAACTTTTTCATTCATTTAATTTCTCAAAATATATTTCCTTATTCTATGAATGTTATGGCTACAATCATTGGATTTCAATACGGTTACAGCCCTCTTATAATTACAAAATAATAGTTTGTATGTGCATGCATGCATACACAATAATGTACCACTTTTTGCCCATACTCTATACTAGAAGTTATTTACACAGCAGTAATTGCCTGCAAGATTAGTTTATTAATCATTACCTCATAGTAAGATGCCCTTAGCCATCTGTACTATGTCTCAAATGCCCACATCTTGAATACTGCTCCAATATCTGGTTGGTACTTCTAATTTGGTGCTTATGTTTTTTAGAAAACATTCCTTCCTTCTCTCTATTTTTGTGACAAAAATCAAATACGTTTGTTACACTGTCATCTTATAATTCTTACATCTTCTCTAGTTTGGTTCCATTAAATTTTCAGTTGCAGCCACAAATACTTTTATCTTTTCTAATAATTACCTTCTACCTATTCCTACACACATACACATTTATGAAATCTTTCTCTAAAGTACCCAAGGATTATGGCCGTATCATGTTAAAACATCGATTCCCATACAATCAGTGAAGTTAAGTGATCTCAAGCCTGGTCAGTACCTAGATGGGTGACCACTTGGGAATACCAGCTGCTATAAGCTTGGATGTGTGGATGGTGTAACAGATAATAGTTTGGAGTTCCAATTCCAATTGGATTTATTATATTCACTTACATAAAAAAAAATAGCGTTGGAAAAGGTATAAATCCACCTTCTACTAGCACCCCCACATCCCACCAAGTTTGAATTAATTGGTAGGACTTATATCAGTGAATCATTATTGGCTCCCAAAAAAATCTTACAGTCTAAAAATATTTTCTGGCTTTATATAATCTGAAAAAGGTTGATAAGTCATAAAAAAAAACAAAACAAATCTAGTTAGCTAGCTAATGTACCCAGTTATTTAATATTAAAAAAAAAAAATAGCCTACATTGGCAATGGCCCTTTGGTCCTCTTTTAGAATACTTCATTTGGGACCTCAAATAATTATCCCTTTGATTTTTCAAAACTGTCCCAAAAACTATTTGGGGATTGACATCAGATGTCTCATCATATACTCTTTAATCCATAGTGTTGTTCACAGTCTGAAATCTTCTCAATATTGATTTCAGCTTTGGGGAGGAAAAAAAAAGAACTTAGAGGGTGCCAAATTCAAACTGGGAGTGAGGGTTGCTTACTTTTGTGATACAATGCCAATGTTTTACTTTAAAAAGACCTACATGACACTTGAAGGATGTGCAGGCAACAGTCAAACATTAAACAAGCTCACTCAATTGTGTCTCACTGTTGTTAATGTAACCCAATAAGAGAATGTTCATACATGTACAGTATCTGCTTAGTTGTCAAGATACATCAAAATTGAATAACCAGTTTTTGAGATATTCAAAATGGCTTGATACTTTCTGGACAGACTATATATAAGATACTAAGCAAAAATTTGAAGAATTTAACAATAAAAATTCTACCTTGCTCTAACAGTTAATTTTCATTGTCTCCTTTGTACACTGGTTTACCAAAAGTAGTAGTAAAAGTTCATACATTCAGTTTGGGACATACTGTTTAAATTTCCGAAATTTTTAGGGAACATCTTCTATTATTTATTGTACAGGGTGTATCAAAAATACTTTTACAAACTTTGGGGGTGGCTTCCTCATACCAAAACAAGAACAAAAGTCCATATAAACATATGTCTGCAAATCCTTCGTTTTTGAGTTATTAAGTTTAAAGAAAGTTTATGGTAGCTGGCACTGTGTTGCCATCTAGACTAGGTTACATTTGTCATTCATGTACATTTGTGGATAGTCTGTCTTCAGCATTTAACATGTGTAGTAGTGAGTTAACTGAAAAGTGTTCTGTTTAATAATGGCAGGATATTCATATCGTGAACAGGCAGATATGATTTTTACATATGGCTACATGGCACTGAATCATCCAACCTTTGCTCTGTTTATTGTCATGCTGCTGAGACAGGTACCACAAACTATGGATCAATGAAGACCAACTCCACTTGTATACCTGACTATAAAGAAAACATTCTACAGGCTGTCAGAGACAATCCAGGTATTGGCACACATCAAGTAGCTCTAGTATAAAAAGATATTTATTTTCTTGAGTTTTGGTAAGAATTATTTTCAAAGTGCACCTCTTGTGCATGTTTATAATAATCTTATAAAGAACAGCAGAAAAGATTGTACAGTATTATGTTTCAATTTCCAAACTTTTGGGGCAGCACAAATACAAACAAGTAAACTAACATCTGCATATGCTCATCTTATGGGGGCTTATGTATCCTTATCAATTTCTCTTCAACATCTCAATATATTTAATAAAACAGTCACTTTCCCATCATTATAATGTATTTTCCCCATGCCTTTTCTATAAATACTTTCATGGTAATTGTTCTGATGAATAATTAATATGAATAAATATTAAAAGAATATGCATATATGTGCATATTAAGCACACATGAGTGCAAATATATATGTGTGCATGCATGCATGTGTGTGTGTGCACTTTTATACACACACACACATGCACATATATTTGGTTCTCCAGAAAGTAATGCCGATTTTTAGTCCAACACCTTAGAACACATCAGATTTCATCTGTGATTTTCTGTATAAATGCAATGAAAATGCACCCTTTTTGAAGCAAATTGTGACGGGTGATGAGAAATGGACTATTTACCTCAATGTTCAGCAAAAAAGATCCTGGGTAAGCGACATGAGCCAACTTTAGCCACCTCAAAAGCAGGTCTTCATCCTAAGAAGGTCATGCTGTGCATTTTGTTGGATTGGAAAGGAATCCTGTACTATGAGCTTCTGCCAAGTATCTAGTTAATTGGTTCTGAAAAGTACTGCTTGCAACTGGATGAATTAAAATCTTTATCTAGGTGGAGGCAAAAATTATCGCCATAGAATTCTCTCCCTTTACAGCTCTTGGTGCATTCTGTCGCCTAGAGAGGGTTGCTATAGATAAACACTTGTCAACTGTTATTTCTGGTATTTTAAGCAGGAAATAGCCTATTACCACTTTGGAATGAGCCTAAACTTCTGTTTTCCGATGCCATTTTGAATTCTTCTACACAAGATGTAACATCGATTAAACCCACGTTAATTTTGTCACATTTTGTTAACAAAAATGGCCACATCAACATCCAACAAAACCTTTATTTGGGAGTTTTTCTTTGATTCAAACTCAGATGATAATTTTGAAGGCTTTACCCAAGCAAATATTGACGGTGAAGTGGTCGGGGATAGAGATAATAAAGATGCTAGTGATGGGGGAGAAAAGCTGTGATGACCACTAAGTGCCAAGCAGCTACTATCATCCATGCCTGACTAATTTTATGGAAGTTACTGGTCCCATGAATGTACCTGATAGCCTTTCTGAAGGTCAATTATTTCATCTATTTATAAATGATGAAATAATAACTTTATTTATCAACAAGACAAATAAATATGCTAGTCGGGTTAAAAGCAAACAAATGCTGGTGTCTACTCATATGTAAACACATGGAATGATATCATTTTGACAAAATAAGCCATTTTGCTTCTTATTGCACCCCAGAACTTCACAAGGAATAATAAAAGTTAAAGTATGTTAAATTGTTAATCTATATATTTTTTTTTTGAATTTTTTTGTTTTCAATGTCAAAACAGGCATGCAAAACGTAATGCATTACATCAAAATATTACTCCTCCATTCTTTTATTAGTACACAAAGAAAGTTATGACAGTTTTAAAACAGTAGGTGCTTATGTTTTTTGTGCCCTAAAAAAAAATGCAGTGGCAGGGGGGAACAATTCTAGAAAGAATTTGATGGGGTAAAGGCAGCTATTCAAGAAAAATGCCCAGAATTGGCGAACAGGAAAGGTGTTGTTTTCCATCAGGATAATGCCAGACCTCACATTTCTTTGGCAACCCAGCAAAAATTGTTGCAGGTTGGCTGGATTGTGTTACCCCACCTGCTATATTCACCTGACATTGCTCTTTTGGATTTTCATTTATTCAGCTCCTTGCAAAAAAAATCTCAATCTTTTAATTCTTTGGATGATATAAGAAACAACATGAATGAGTTCTTTGCCAAGAAACCACCAAAATTCTGAGAAGATGGAATCATTAAGTTAAAGGAAAAATGGAGAAAGGTTGTAAAACAAAATGGTTCATATTAAGTTGAATAAATATTTAATTGCATAATTTTGTTCTATGTTTTAATTTGTTGACCTTCATTTCATTTTTGGTGTTACAACAAATTTTGTTGGTTTCTTCCTCAACTGCACTACACTAATCAAGGGAGTTGCAGTCTGGGAAGTTAGGCAACCAGATGTAAGGGGTGGTGTGGTCGCAGAAATTGTCTGACAAACATCACTGGGTCTCCTGCGTGTGTGGCATGATGTACAGACCCGTTGCCCGACATATGGTCTTCCAGCAGCCACCCTCTTGACCAGGGTAGCACTACCTCCTCAAGGAACTTGATGTAGACCTCACTGGTGAGTTTGAGGCCATGTGGGAAGATGAATGGAGGCATACTATCACTAGTGATCACTCCAGACACCTTCGTAATCACCATTAGACTCATCTGACTCTTTCCAAATCCTGTGCACTGTTCTCAAATTGACACCCAAACACTTTAAAGCGTGCCTTTCCAAATTTCTGGCAGAATGAATTACATCATGGTGCTCTTTTTCTCACAAAATCATAATATTATTATTTATCATTATAAATTAGTTTTCTTATGTTGTCTATGACCTGTATCTAGCTATCCAATTCTTATTCAGTCATCACAAGTTTCCTATTCTTTTTGACTTTTCCAAACTGTATTTTGAAATTAGTGCAAAAGCAATTAAATCACAGCAAGATATATTTCCTTTAAAAATAACCATTTCTTTTTTTTTCTCCCCAATGATATATAAAACTGAGAATATAAGATGATACTGAGGGAGAGAACCTTGGAGACATGTTGGGGTTAGTTGCTTCATACTCCTGGGTGTGCCTCTCTCTTTGTCACCATAGTGACATATACATTTCCATTTTAAATGTTTTAGCGCATCAAAGGCCACCCCTCTACTGACTGCATCTCATAGCTAAAAATTCTTTGTTCCTTCTGCTCACTATTTCTGTTTTTGTCTTTGAGCTGTAATGAGACACGGATTCTGGTTGTCTGAAAACAGGTCACATTATTTTAAAGACTGACATTAATATTTTAAAGTATTTTTTTTCTGAAATATAACTTGGAAAATATTGCCAAGGGTGCATGTATTGTTTTGTTTATTTTTTTAAATATTTGTGTTAATAAAACATATATGTAAGTTTATCAATAAGTTTACAGGCTGAACTTTGATCTGGAATTTTCACTGTATATTTGGTCTGTATGATTATTGAAAGTGAATTATTGAAAACTATCTATGTAAAAATATGTACACCAGAAATTGCTGAAAAGTTATTGATCTTATGAAGTAATCCTATCAAAACAAAAAAATAGCTGATGTTTGGTCATTTGGTCAAATTTTAGTAAGTGGGTTGGACTCAGTTTCTTGAATTCTCATATACTTGTATATGAGTTTTTTGAATTCTCATATACTTGTATTTTGATTGGTCATTGCTGCTCATGTAACAGCATTTCTTCTATCAAGGGGTGTTTGTTTGATTTGAACCTTTTAAAAACTCTTTATTTTACATTCAACACCATCACTTGATAAGACACCAGAAGTGTTGAAACAAAATGGCTATTTTTGTAGTGATTTTATAACATATTTATGTTATAATTTTCGATTAAATAATTATATTGAGCACTCTTTTAAGAATAGTATTTTTTGGTTATTGGAATTTATTCCATATACACCAATTCTGTACTTGTGTGTGTGTGTGCAGATATGTAAAAAAAATAGGAAAGAACATGTTAGGTAAATAATCCAGAGTTCTTTAGTATTTTTGTTTTTATTTTTAAAAAACAGTGCTCCATACAGAAGTAGAGCTTAAATTATAATTATCTTTAAAAAAAATATGATTCCTTCGCTACATAAGAGTTCCCATGTTTCAAAAACGAGAGCCGAAAACCTCAATATAATTATTAAAATTGAATTAAATTATCAAGCCCTGTTTCATCCTCAAGCGAAAATTTAAGAATAACCAATCTTGAAATTTATGCATCTTTATAAGCATGTTCATTTGCAAAATTAATTACTATGGAAATGGCTGGGGCAACCATTTTGATAAGGGGCCTAAGAGTTAAGTTTTATCCACATATCAGTCACCTTTGGAAAGAGGTCAAGCCGAGGTAGGGTGGGGGTATCTATTTCAAAGCGAATGATGGCATTCAGTCACAGCGAAAGATAGCTTTTGGCACCATATTATGTCATTAAGTGTCTAGAGAATTTTGTTTTATTTATTTATTGTTTTTTTCCTAAAGGGCTGTTTTGTGCATAAATGCGTTGCACTGAACTACAATTTGTTTTTTTTGACAACTTCATAAAGGGATTTTCTATCTTATGATTGCGTTAAGCTTTTAAACCTTTTATTAGACTATGAAATTTAATTTTTTTTTATGCTAATTATTTAATGCGAAAATTTGTTGATGTCAGCAAAAAACTGTTAATTCATGTCTATGGTTTAATAAATTTTCATTATTTAGAAACTTAATAATGTGTAGTTTTCCATGTAGGTTAAAGGGCATGTGTCATCCCAGGTTTTACAAGTTTTTGTACTATTTATTATTTTCCATTTTACTTTTGGTGTTTTATTCATTTCTTTTAAATGCCAAAAATATTTGGATAGAGATGTCTGATTTCTATTCTTAAGATTATTGAAGGAGCTTTTGTGTTGTCTCCATCTAATTTTAAAAACATTCTTCATTAAACCAATTTATATCCTATCAGTGTTAGGACTCTCAATGGATGAGATAGTGCATTGGTATACCACAGATTTTGTGTGGCATTTATTTTTCAACGGGCAGTCTGCAGGTTTTCTACAATCACATAATTTTTCATTATTTTTGTCTAATTTTAGTTTAGGATTTTTATTAATACTGTTTTGGCATAATGAAAGTCTGACTTGAGGAAAAAAAAGTTGGCATAGATGATTAGAACAAGGGAGATAACTGATTTACTTCTTTGATGCAATCCAATCTGTTAAAGATTAAGAGGATAATTTCTAGTTCATGGTGGTATAGGTTTGCCAGGTAAATGCAAAAATATTGTATCTTTTTGCACCCCCACTTGAATGGAATATAACACAAAGCTATGTTTAAAGTGGGAATCTCACAGATTGGAGAAAAAATTGCTCAACTCACTCAACAGTTCATCTTCTGGGACACTTCAGACATCAGGGATTAACTCTGACTATCTTAGTGTAATGTGAAAGGTACTGCCTGGGGAGACAGCTTACTGGAGTTGAGCATTATTTTTTCTTATTTTTTTAAAATCAAATCCAATCACAAATGATAAGAGTAAATTCTGAATTGTACATTATGAATAGACTGATACTAACAGAAAAATTCAGTTTATTTTTTTCTTTTCAAAGGATGAATCCATTTATAAAGATGTGAGGTAGCCTTTTAATTTAGAATGTTATATATATATATATATATATATATATAAGTACTTGTCTGAAGATCAGTACTTGTTCCTTTTCTGGCTAATGATTGTCACAAACTACTGGTATCTATGCTTGGTCTGCTGATTGAATTATTTCAATATGATATGTGGGAAGGTTTTTCAAAATCTTATTTGCCAATGTGTTCATATTATTTTTTCTTCCATTAAGGTTGGTGTGTGTGCCCATCCTCTACTGATATACATGTTCAGCCATACTAAATTTTAAGATGTTTTCATGCATGACAGCTTTTAGGTGTTCCTTGATTTAGTCATAATAAGGAAGGAACAAGCAATAAACCTTGACTTCATTAAACATGGCTTGAGAGATGGGAGTGCATGCAAAGTTCAACAAGAGATCATGAGGTCAACACAGAGGTTAGGAGGTTAAAATCTCAAGAACATAGATATAAACATTTATCATAAAATGTAAAGTGGATGTACTTGCTCTTACCAGAACAAGATTGAAGATTAAGGATTAGTTCACTTTGTACTCATAATGCCAGAAAGAAATTAAAAATGAAAATATTTGAAAAAATGTAAATATTTCAGACATTATCTGTCTATATTTCTGAGATAAGGTATTATATACACTATTTACATTATTCGGACTATTGTCCTTATCTTTGTCACCATATTTATTACAACGTTTCGGCCATTGTACGCTCCAGCCTTCTTCAGGTGGTTTATACCCTTTATTTCACTCACTGGGGTAGACTGTTCTAGTTCCTCATGCCATGTTTAATGGATGTCAGTTATCAGTTATCTCCTGTTAATTCCCCTCTCCAAGTTCTCCACTGCCTTAACCGGGTATTGAAATCACACTCTTTGGATCCTGTAACTGGATCTAACTAACACCTTTATCCACTGTGGATGAATTTCTGTGTATTATAAACCTAATGTCTTCAGCAACCATTTTTTGCCAGTGCTCATATTGCAATTTTTGCTGTTATCATTGCATGTTTTTACCAGAGCTCATATTGCAATTTTTGTTGTTATTATCGCTTTTCTCTGGTCCTCCTTATTACTGGTTTCCATATTGTATTCATTTCTATGCTTGGTCGGCTCAGGAGATTTTTATGGCCTAGCATATGTGCTGATTCCTTAAATGTGTTTATGTGCTTGATTCGTAAACTTAAGGAATCAGCACATATGCTAGGCCACAAAAATCTCCTGAGCCAACCAAGCATAGAAATGAATACAATATGGGAACCAGTAATAAGGAGCGCCTGAGAAAAGCGATAACAACAACAAAAATAACTAGAATGGTCTACCCCAGTGAGCGAAATAAAGGGTTCTGTTCGACATTCCAACCACCTGAAGAAGGCCAGAGTGTACAACGGCCGAAACATAATAATTATGGCGACAAAGATAAGGACAATAGTCCAACTAATGTAAATAGTATTTCAGACATTGATTAGTACAAAATTTCTATTTTCATGAAACTTCAAAATTATTGACTTATTATAAAGTTATTAAATATCAACATTTTAGCTGTATATATTATGAGTAAGATTTAACAAATATGTGAAAACTTTCATTAACTTGAATTACAAATTCTGGTAGAGGCAGAAAAAATGAAGCAATAATTAGTTGCTTTTTAGAGCAAACTACATTTAAATGGAGCAGAGTAATGGATAGCAGCTCGGTTTGAGGAATCTGAGAGCTGAGTTCAAATTCCAGTAAGATCCATTACATTCACCTATATGCTAATATCCTTGGGAAAGGTATGAATCTTCTTCTTCTCCCCCCAGTTATGGGTAAATAGCAGTACAGACCGGGTTCTGTAGCCTTGGATTGCAACTGATCTACTGCAGAAAGAAATGGCAACCTACTGCAGGAAAAAATCTGCCTTGTCAGTCATGTATCGAAAGATACATGATTGCCTAAGCATGTATCGCGCATGGCATATAACTGACTGACATTTAAATCTGGAAAGTTTAAGCAAATTTCAGGTTTTCTTATTCTTACCCACTGACTCAACCTCTACTCCATCTTTCCCTTGTTTAATCTTAATCATTTTCTATATTAGCAGATTAAACATTTTTGTAGTAGAGAAAAAAATGCTATTTTTTAATCTAAAAGTTTCAGCTTTCTGTACACTATGTATTGAAAACAAGAAAAGTATTGTGAATGATGGTGATTTTTGTCAAGCATTACTGATAGAAAAGGGCTGCAGTATGTATAATTTAAACGTATGATCTTACTGCAGAAATGTATTTAAAATGAGAAAGAAAGGATTGTCATTGAATAAGAATTATAGAAGCTTTATTGATAGAATATGGCTATATTTATATATAAAATTCTCATTTTATTTCTTTTGAGATTATTTTTAGAATTTATCACTTCAGAAAAAAAAAATAATGCTTGGGTTTACATAACCTATTAAGTTATTAGTATTCTCTAAAACTGGCTGAGGAAAAATATAAGGTAATGTATACTAATTGAAATATAAGGTAAACACAATATCATCTTTGAAATAAAATCTGTTTAAAATGTACCCTTTTGCCAGTGTTAAAAAAAATTGCATGTGACTAGCTGGAACCAAAAGAACTCAAGTGTTGACAACTAAGATTATCCATTCTCATACCTCTGCTCATTTCTCATCCTTTGCCTGTATCTTCCCATTCTCTTCCTTATCCCTTCTAATCTTTATTTGCTTATCCATACTTTTATATAAATGCTATACAAACATGGATTAGTTTCTGAATTGATTTGGAATAAGAAATATACAAATAATTTATACAGTATTCACACTTTCTTTTGTGCTCTCTCTCTCTCTCCATAATCATTGTTAGTGTATTGCAATTGCTGTGCCTATTCATCCTTACATGCCTCTAGTCTTTCACTCACTCTCAATATTCAAGCTTGTTTCTTTCATCTCAATCCACCCCTCTCTCTATGGGCAGATATTTTTATTTTTCCTTTCATTTTTCTCCAGCTTTCTTTCCTCTTAACTTTCTCCCTTCAAACCCTCTTTTCCTTTAGATTTCTCATTTCCTATTTTTCATCTTTCACTTTCTCTTTATTCCTCATTCTCCTCTAACTACTTCCTACTTTATATAGGGCATGGCAGAAATACATCCCACATATGCTGCCCACATAATAGTAAGACATCAGCACCATAATGTCTTCATCTACCTAATGTCTTACCATTATGTGGGAGGTATTTCTGCCTCACCCTGTATTATTATGAGAGAAAGTAATTGATTCCAGCATAGATTAGGCACATACTACACTGATCTGATAGACAAAAACTTAATGATTGTATATACAAAGAAGCAGAATCATAATTTTAATGATACTACATCATTGTCATGAACTAGTTAAATAATATTCAAAACAAACAGCATTTACCTTAGTTTAAGCTCCTTAAACCAGATGAACTAACCAGAGATTCTTTTGCAGAGGGAAGAAAAATAAATACAATTCTTGTCTACAGATATTCCTTACTCTTTATCTGTCCAAGAACTATAGTTACAGCCTCTCTACACTTAGATTTCTCAGCTTTTATAAGGAAATATGAATACAACCCTCTTCAGTTTTATAATGGTCTTGAGCACCAACTGAAGAATGGTCTTGGAAAATTAGCCATTGATATGTTTGTCTGACAGACACCATCTCTATCTTTTCTTGATCTGTTTCTATTTATTTTATGATATTCATTGTTTGAATTAGTAACAAACTTTGTAATGGTAGCAATATGACCTCTCAGTTGTTGAGTATTCATTTACTTAGTCTAATGGGGATCTTTAAGAAAGATAGAATTGTTTGTTTCAGAATCCCGCTCAAGTATTTTGCATATCAGCAATTATACTTGCTTACATTTATAAGATGGTGTATAGTGATATGATATGATCAAAACCAATATGCCATGAAATCCTTATCTTATGAAAATAAAACTAAAAAGGTTTTATCAGTCAAGCATTTCTAATGGACTGTAGCACAAACTATGAGGCCTGCATCACACACACCCACACTTGATAGTGGGGTTGATAAGGGGAAATTAATGACATGGGATGATGATGTCATTTCTCGTTATGACACCTGGTGTCACAGCAAACAGAACAGAATATCTATGAAAGAGAAACAAGAAGAAATTGAAAAAATGCATATTAAAACACTAGTTGCCAAAGATTTTCTATTTTCATAAACTGAATGTATCATGTATCATCTCTCCTTCAGCAACATGTCCCTTCAGCACAGATGTGTTCATAACTCCCCACTGCTCTTTTTTTTCTTTTAATATATATAAACTACGTATTGCTATGATTGTCGTTGGTGAAAGATAGTGACATCATTTGTCTTCGCTGTGGTTTTTCTTCTTGTAGACTAGTTGCCAACCAAGGCTAGAGATTGTTCTGCTTTGCTATTTAACTTATAGCTGGCATGGGTAATAGATTTATGCTTTTGTCAAGGAAATTGGTTTAAAGTAAACACAAATTGTCTTTGCCAGGATTTGAACTCTACTCACCATTGAACCATTTTTCTGCACTGTTTACCAAAAGTCCTCTCATATTATGTCTTAATTAACCAAATTTGAAGACAAAAAGTTGGAAATTCAACAGTAGTGAACTGGGTCAAAAGATTTTACCAGGAAAATTTCTAAAAACGTCCCAGTCAAAAGGACCTCACAAAACAGTCATAGGAGTCAAATAAATGTAAAGGTTTTAGGCAAATAAAATGTTTCATCTATTCAATATTGTTTTATTTATTTATGTTAATGTATGCATTATACAAATACTAGAAAATTTTAATAATTTTATAATAAAAATGAAAATGTCAATCATAGAACAGCCAATCTGAGTAATTTATGAATCAAAATTTGAAATTGTTTTCAAAGTATAATTAAAATTGGAATGTGCACAGAGCTGAAGTATAAACTATTCAAAACTAACTAACCAATTAAAACTAACTGAACCAACCAAAAAGAAATTAATAGATATTCTTACAAATGAAAAAAAAAATACTTCATCAAAAAAGGAACTGAGGACATCTACTGAAAGAAATCATAGCATCTTATTTAAATTTTCCCAGCATCTACACAATATTCTTTTTTAGTTTTTACTTTTTTTGGTTATTTCTAAAATGATGGACCATCACTTTGGGGCCCACTGAGAAATTTCCTGGTATGCTGGTGGACCAGTCCACCACTGAATTCAACCAATAAGTGAGTAATAGTTAAGTTGAAATCTCTAAGTAAGAAGAGCAAAGAGGAACTTCTTGAATTCATCAATTATAAGAAAACGAACTTATATATATTTTTTATTTTTAAAACTTTTCACCCCAAGCAAGGTGGGAGTGCCACTAGCACATAAAGGGTTACAGAAAGTGGGAGCAAGAGTAAAGGGGTGTGAAAGAGGAAAGAATGAAGAGAAGAACGGGGAATAGATCAAGGCATCTGGAGATGTTGATTGACATTGCATTTGAATAGTTGGAGATTATAGCTATCAGGGAAGCAAGCAAGAGGAAAGGAATTCGACAGGTGGAAAGTGCAAGACATAAAGCTATTGGAATAGAAGAGACAGCTACATTTAACCGTTTCAACAGTGAAAGGATGGGACTGAGATGCCAACCTAGTGGCGCATTTAAACTCATGCAGTTTGGAACTGGTGAAAATAGCTTGTCTGAGCAGTTACTGTGAAAGAATGTGTAGAAAAGACAGGGAGGTGACAGAATGTCTGTGAGAGAGTGACTGTAAATGACTGTAACCAGATCAGGGCCAACCACATTGCATATCCATCTCTGGATTTGATCGAGGACCCTAAGACAAACAGCAGGGGCTCCAGACCATATATGACAGCAATTTTCCATGCAAGGGCATTACAAAATGTATTCCAGTTTAATTGACTTGAATAAATATTCAAATAGGAATGTAGAATATTTTTGTATGAACCATTTTTTTGTAATGTGTGTAAACTACTGGAAATTATAGAGGATGCAACAAAAGTACCTCCCACATAATGGTAAGACATTAGCTAGATGAAGACACCATTGTCATTAATGTCTGACGATAATGTGGGAGGTATTTCTGCTGCATCCTATACTATAAACATCAGATTTGTTTGTACATTTATATTTTTACCCTAACATGGCAAAAACAGCACATTGTTACTAGATTAAATGTTCTATTTTGAAGAATAAATCAATTTCCAGTTCAATTGACAATTTAATAATAATAGTGTTGGAGCTGCATTCATGCTTGCTCCAATAATAATGTTCCATTCTTTTTGGGTTTACTACAAAAGCTAAAAAGAAAATTGCATAAAACATTGAAAGAGGAATAAATTCTTTTTGTAAAAAAACAAAAAAAAAAAAACAATATTTTTATTTAGATACTTATATATATATATATATATATATATATATATATATATAAAATTTAGATACTTTATATATATAAAAAAAATTTAGATACTTTATATATATATATATAAAAATTTAGATACTTTATATATATATATATATATATATATATATATATATAAATTTAGATACTTTATATATATATATATATATAAAAAAATTTAGATACTTTATATATATATAAAAAAATTTTTAGGAATACGTTTTGAAAGCGTCACCCATGTGACGACAACGTGACCATGCTAAACGGAAAGCTGATCATTTTAAAAATTTTCAGTTATCTGTTTTGGATAAGACTTGTTTTTTATGTCCATCGTCTTTGTCAAATTGAACTGAATTGTATTTTAATGAATATTGTCCTGAAGAAGGTTTATTAAACCGAAACGTCAGATGTCGACATTTCATTCATTTTAAACAACATAATTGCATTTACGGATTTTTGTTTGTTTTTTCCAAATTTTTCTTCATTCTGTCGGATCTATATCCATTTACATTTGCTTACATATATATATATATATATATATATTTATTTATTTATTTTTTATATATATATATATTTTTTTTTACAAAATAAATGCATCATTTACTTCACAGGTAACACTGTTTTAAACAACAAAAAAATAATAATCTTATTTTTTTTCCTCTTCTCATGAACTTTTACATACAAAAAAGTTTCTTATATTGTAAGCATATATGTTAACAAATCATTCAGCACTAGACTTCTGTTGGTTTGGGATTAGAAGTACAAATAAAGCTAACTTTAAATATAGTTATAGTTAGGTTAATTACAGGGTAGTGCTTATTTATTTGCAAATAATTATAAATAGGAAATGATTTTGCCAGCCTTTTTAGAGAGTAACTAGTAAAGTGTTTCAGGTTTAATTATAGTAGTCTAATATTGGATAAATACTTAAATTGAAATGCAGAATATTTTTTCTGTAACTTACATTTTCATTGGAAAGTGCTGTAATAATAAATATTTTGCATTAACTGACCAGTGCATTAGACTGATGGACATTATTCTGGTAAGATGCTGAAAGATTTTCACTGAGAGTTTCTTAAACTGTTTTATATGCTCTAAAATATGAGGCTTTGTTACACTAGTTCATTGTTCCATTAACCTATATAAAGTACACCATAATCTAGTTTCTTTGTCAAAAATTTAAGGTTTGATTTATACATTAGATAGACTTAGTAACTTAGTATCATTTGGGGGGTGGGTGTAAATCGGTGCATAAAAATGAAGAAAACAAAAAGAGCAAACTGAGTTCAAATTTCACCTTAGGCTGCTTAGTTAAATCAACCCATACATCACAAAAGGGTGAACACAGAAAATTTTTATCATCTTTAATGAATACCTTTTTTTCTCTTTTTCTTTTTATCTGAAGATTAGCAAAAGATTGATACCCAGCTGCAGACCACGCCTTGAGAAGTGTTGGCTGTGAGGATATTTTGTTTCTAAGTATTCTGGAACAGTTTAAAGCTAACATTGGGTGGGGGAAGTAGTTGCTGATGAGTACAAAGAAGGCAGGGAAGGGTTGGGGAAACTTGTAGAATGTCAGTTCAGGGAATGGTGCCTGTTAAAAGAACTATGCAGACAATGATACCACAGGCTGAGAAAAAAGTTATATACACACAGGTGTAGAGTTTTTTTTTTTTCCTCCTCATATGTCAGTAGCTGAGTCAGGAGGTATTTGTGCTCTTGAAAACCCTTGGGTTTTATTTATCAACAACAACAAAAACAAATTTGGATTTATTGTGGTTATGAAGAGTGTGAGAATATTCATTTTCCAGGTCTGTCTAGAAACATTTTTGAATAACCCAACAGCTTTGCAATTATTCATAGAACTTAGTACACAATTATGGGGTTACTGGGTTTACATTGACAGACAATTGAGTGAGCTTTACTGTGTGGCCATTATATTAACAATGAACAAGTAGGTACATCAATAGTCTCATGAGGTATTTTTAGTAAAACAACATATCACCCAAATCTGTAAGTCCTTTTACAGTTCAGATTTGACTCCTTGTAAGTTGTTACCACTGAAAGATCTCAGGATGCAGGATTAAGGAAAATACAAAACAGCTGATTGCAACCTCCCTTCATTTTTTTTCTTTTTTTTTTTTAAATCATCTCACTCCAAGCAAGACAATAAAAGCTACTAGGATGCAAGGGGTTACTGAGAGTGAAAGAAACAGAGAGGACAATAAAAGAACTAAAGCTATTAGGGCTAATAAGCATCAACCAGGAAAGAAGCTGGATCAAATTAACTTCATCAAAGCTGGAGTAAATATACAGAGAGAGAGAGAGAGAACAAGTCTGTTATCTTCTGCAGATGATTGGCAGTTGATAGTGGACTTAGAGACCCAGCTAATGTTCCCCAGATATATAGCCATAACATCACTCAAACCAGATCTGATATTGCACTCCAATAACATGAAGCAGTGCATTATTTGGGAACCGTCAGTGTCATGGGAGGAGTTTATTACACTAGTAAATGAGAGAAAAAGTCCAAATACCAAGAACTTGTCAAACAATGTCGGCGCAAGTCATGGAGAATATATTATAATCCAGTAGAAGTTGGTTACAGGGGCTTTGCAGGACAGTTGCTGTATAGAGCCCTAGCAAAAATAGGCATAGTGGGGACAGCGAGGGTGAGAGTGCTGAAGGATATTACCAATACAGTTTTAACTGCTTCCAAGTGGATTTGGCTTAAGAGATCAGAGCCATGGAAGAACTAAAAAAAAAAGAAAGTGTGGGAGGGGAAAAAAAAAACATACTTAGGGAAATGGAGGGGAGGGTTTCAATCTATAAGGGAATATTGAGAAAATAGTAATTCAGGGTAGTTAAACTGGTATGGATGGAGTTGAGAAGTGTTGGCACATGTTTGGGGGGGGGTCAATGGATAGATATTTTTTTTGTCTTTCTGTTACCCATTTATCCCTGTGTATTTGCGGGTTTTTTTTATTTCCATTTCTATACCCAATTCTTATGAATGTAAAGTCAGATCATAGTGATCATAGTTTGATAATTGTTGAGTGGTGATTCTAGTATTAATTCGCTAGATTCGTTTTGAATAATATTTAACAGATAGTAAATGTGAATATGTTACTTAATTGAGTAGTTTTTTGTTTTTTTTCATTATTTAAGTTTTTTTTAATTATTTAGGTTTTTTTTTAATTATTTAGGTATTTTTAGTTATTTAGCTTTTATATTTTTTTTCCTTACTAGGCCATTGTATTATTTTAATCAATAGATTACAAAACGGGTAAGGAATTTGAAATAAACAGTACGAGATAGTTTCATAAAATTAATGTGAATGGAAGATCGGATTTGTGTGTGTGTGTCCATTTACTACATTTATATGTAGAGGCATGAATGTGCATACATTTTTCTAATTTCGTTTGAGTATAAGGTTAGACTTAAAGATTTATATAATAGTAAGGATAATGAATTTTTTTTTAGAAACAGTAATATAAGTAGTAAGTAAGGTTTAGTTATCGAAATATGGGATTAATACTTAAAATGTAAAAACATTGGATTAAACTATGCCAGAACAAGTCCAGCTTACCTTGTTATGAATTCCAGGAAAATGGCTCAAATCAAAACCTGATGGAGCAAAAAGACAATACTATACAGGAGGTGAGCGTGAAAAGCCTTTATTTCATTGGCTGACATTGACTGATGTATGTCAATAAGAATGGTCGGACTCCTAGCCATATCTGAATTATTTTGCAATGTTGAGGTGCGTAGCACAATGCTATCAAGGAGGCAGCCTGACCCCACTTTTGGAATCAGGTCAAGGTTGCTGTTTGAGCCAATATGATGCAAAACCCGAAATAGGTGATGAAAACAGTGCATCACTGAAGGCCACCCTTGATGCATCTGAAATGTATTATTCAACGAACAGGATTCAAGGAGATGGAAGATGAGGATTGAGATTGAATTTATATTATTGAAGATAGTAGTTGACAGGGAAGCGGGAAGCTAGAAAACAGTTTCACAAGCAAGAAATAGAAGAAAAAAAAGCTATTAGGATAGAACTTACATTAACATTTAGTAATTTCAATAGTAAAATGATGAGAACGTTATTGATTGTGAAAGAATAGAAGAAAAAGTAAAGCATTAAGGAGCAAGAACTGTAACAGAACAGAAATTAAGAAAAATGGGGGATAATTAACATTGCATTTAAATTTTTGAAGATCAAACTTGACTGGAAAGCAAGTAACTGGAAGAGATTTCCACATACAATATTAATCATTATCTTCTCTCTTAATTTCTGTTCTTTTACCATTCTCACTCCTTAATAATGCATTTCTTTTTCTTCTAATCTTTTAAGCTAAATAATCCCCTGTGTCTTAGTGGCTTTGTTGCCTTGCTTGGGGTGAAAATGAATTTAAGCATTCTGCTAGATTGGCATCTAGGTCTCACCCTTTTACTGTTGAAATAGTTAAATGTAACCACCACTTCTACTTCAACAGTTTCTTTTCTCACACTTCCTGACTGTGGAACTCCCTTCCTCTTACTTGCTTCCCTGATAACTACAAAAATTTAAATGCAGTGTCAACCTCCATCTTCTGTTGACTTGAACCCTATTCATCTTTTATCTTTTCCTCAATCCCCACTATACCCAGTCTTTCTTTCACTTTCACCCTCTGTAACCCCCTGCATGCTAGTGGCACTCTTGCCTTGCTTGGGATGAAATGGTTAAAAAAAAATGAAATAATATATGATGATGGATAAACACAAATTACCTTGCAATAAATCTTACAAAATTAAAGTATTTATTTTAGTTGGCATTCCAAGTTTTGTTTGGACAATTAAGCAAAAGAAAACCTACCATTTAGCAAAATTTATTAATCCATTCTAGTCTTTCATTTTTTAGTTAAAAAGAAAATAAACAAACAGATTAAATTTTTTTTTTTTATTATAAAAAAAAAATATGGTAAAAAATGGTTTTAATATATTAATGAATCAAATTCATTCCAGTAATCCAAAATACAAAAATGGCACTTCATCACCACCTGAGGTGTATTTTGTGTTGCTGGAATAAACCAATCCATTCAGCATATAAATGGTTAAAATAAAAAAATTCATTCAAGGAAATTGTTTTGGTTAGCAAAAATGATTCAAAATATCAATAAAAATTATGACTGAGTAGTGAGTTTGATCCTCACTGGGTGCCCCACATTTTGCCTTTTAATTTTTTTTCTAAAATCTATGCTTAGAAAATCACTATAAATGGCACTATAAAAAAATTTTATCAGTTTTTTTCAAAAAAAAAAAATGCTTTCTTTAATTTTATAGACTTGAAAAAAAATAAAATGGTTCAACTAAAATTTGATAGCAATATCATCAACACAAAGGAGTGCTCCAAACAAAGCTCAAAATATTAATGATTCTTTTCAAAGTTGTGTACAATATACTTAATTTCCAAATATGAAATATTCTCAAAGTTTGATGGTCATAAAATACCTAGTTAATTTAATATAATTAGCATATGCATTTGAAGCAAAAAAACAAAAAACGAAGAACTAAATACATTTTATTGCTGTTATATCAACAGCTCAGTACCCACCTGTATATACATTATGCATGAAAATATAATGATTAAAAGCATTTTGTTAATTCACTAAAAATTGCTAAATTGTTTTTTTGTTTCAAGATTTATTTTCTACAATGAAAACCTTTTTGATTCTAGCACTACAATATTTGACGTCATATAAGATGCATTATTGTATAAGATGCAAATTAATTTTAGCTTTTAAATCAAGTAAAAATAGTAATTAGTTTTGTTATTAGTAAATGGTACAGCCTAGGCTATATTTATTTATGAATTATTTTGTTTTTAAAAGTTTGTTAAATTAAATTTAAAAAAAATAGGAAAAAAAATACATGAACAAAAATATAAAAACTCAATATTATATCCAAAAATAAGAAAATAAAATAAAAATTTTTTTTATTATTACAATTGAATAAAATGTACAGTTACCATTAAAATTTTATTCAATTCAAATCCATAAAATGAATTTGTGTCTTTTATATCAAAACTCTGATACTCATTTTCAATACTACTATCATCGTCAATAATAATGCATCATCTAATTTCAGGGTCCCAAATCACAAATTTTAAACTTACATATGGCATAAATTAACATTGGAATTCTAAAAAGATTTTTTTTTAAAATGTGTGCCTTATATGCTGTTAACAATCAAAAATTCATCCTTTTTATTTTACTTTTACTGAAATTAAATTCTTTTCACTATTGATTGAAAACAACTTTTATGATTGTCCAAATTTATAATTTTTTTAATATATTCATAGATATTCTTTCTGTAAATTCAAATTTTTAAATAAGAAAAAATTTTGAAATTTCAAAGGAATATATTCAATATAAAAATATGTTTTATGTAAGAATGTATTTATGTATTATACATTTTTTAGGTTTTCTTTAAATTTCACTTACATTTCCCAAATAATATAATCATTTGGCATTTCTAATATGTTATAGTGTTGATAACAAATCAACATGGAAAGTGGGATCAGTGTACAGTGTTCAAATTCCAGTCAAGGCCATTGTGTTCAATTTTTTCAGAATAAGGTCAAATAAAAAGATATGAATTATCTTCTCATATTTTAAGTTGGTGGTTAAATAACAGAGCAGAATGGGCACTCTAGCTTTGGTTGGCAACCAGTCTAGGAAAAGAACTATTCTGAATTCAAAACCTGTCATAGAGCTGGAACAGCCCACCGAGCCAGCTGGGTGATGACAGTAAATGATTAAAACAGCAAAAGTGACAGCCTGGTTGGATAAGGTGATGGTCATTCTGTATTTATGTGCACACAAATTCTCAACATCCTCTTTATTAAAAACTGTGGATTGAAAATGCAGTCAAGAAAAATTATTTGTGCTTTTTCTATATAAAAATGCTTGGAGAGTTACTTATCTCCCTTTATAGAGGAAAACAATGTAGTTATGAATAAAGTTAAAGTAAAAAATTACCTTGTTATAAATATTTACTAAGTCTTTTTTGGTATAGAGTTAAATAGTTAAATCACACCTATCTTCTAAGTGAGAAATGTCTACTTTGAAAATCAGCTTTCAAAACCCTGGCTTTTACTTGGCTTTAAGCACTGATCTTTACTTTGAAACTGAAATGAAGGCAACAAACTTACAAATTGAGATAATGTACATAAAGTGATGAGGTAGTAAGAAGTAAGCATCTGCCCTTAACTGTCTAATACCTTCACTACCAAATGGCATTAATATATTGGCCTCATGAAAGCTAAAGAAAAAGTACTGGGAATAATTAAAATAAATGTAATAAGAACCATTCTCTTTTTATATATATATTTTTTAAGACTACACTTTATCTATGAGGGTGGTCTGAAAGAAAGGCGGAATGTGCCATTTTCTATATGAACAAATTAAACAATTCCAAAACTTTTTTTTTCTCTTTCTTTAAACCCAAACTGTTTGTCTTGTCATTTTTGGCATCATCCTTTTTCGTTTCAGTATTCTTAGTATTAATTTGCTGCTGTTACCATTCTTCTTGCTCTTTCTCTTACCAAACAGAAAATATTTGGGTGTTTTTGTTTTTTTTAAACAAAGCATTTTACCTGATTTATAACATGTAAAAAAAAAAAAGAAAAGAAAAGAAAAAATTGAATATGAATGCTGTTTGCCCTTTAGACTTTTCTCCTTAATATTAACATTATCATTTTAATCATTAATTTAAAAAAAAAAAAAAAAGAAAGAAACATTATTTCTTAATTTACTTTAAAGTTGTCCATTGTGAAAACTGATTAACTAGTTATTTAAACTATTTATATTTGGACTATTCCCCTCATCTTTGTCATTGTTATCACAATATCTTGACCATTCTGCCTTCTGGCCTTGCTTTTTTTTTTTTACTAAATAGAATGGCCACAACAGCAAAAAAATGATGTGATAATTTTTTCCAAAATTGAGAAAATAAATATGTCTGAATATAAATATTTATTAAATATTTATATATCCCAGAAATTCAGACAGAAATTGGATTAACTGAGTTTCAGCTTCAGAATGAACATCTGCACTGTAGAGAAATGATGTCCTTTACCCACTTGTGTGCATGTAAAAAAAATAATACTTAATAAACAAAATAATGACTATATATTCAATAAATATTTCTACCTGAATTTCTGAGATGAGAAGTTATTTTTATTTATTTAATTTTTACATGCAATCTAGTCCTCATCTTTTTTTTATTGTAATCAAATGTTTCAAAAATTGTTTAAAATTTAATTGGCCTTCATCAAAAAATTATATGTCAATCTAATTTTAAATATACAGAAATTTTTGATAATTTTATGAATGTATTTAATCTATGGGAGTGAAATAATTGTTTTCATTTCAAAATTCATGTCTAGGGATATCTCGTCTAGTTCTTAATTTTAGTATTGCCAGGTTATTGCTTGCCTTGTTTCCATTGATTCCAAGTAGCCACTTCCCAGCTAAATGTTCATTATTTCTATTGCTACTTCTAATTTACTGCTGAAAATTAAACAAATCTGTAAAATAATCAATTATAATTATTTTATCACCATAATTATCTAATCTTTTATTTGTATAGATGTGCCAATTTATTTTGTAATGACTGAACAAATATTGATAAGATTTAAGTAAAGGATAATTAGTAACTTAAAATTGGAATGCTCAGAAACTATTTTATTTGATGACATAAGAGTCTTTCTTTATTTTTTCCTACAAAAATGGCTAAAAAAAAAAAAGAAAAATCTCCCAAGTTCTATATGAGACATTATCTAGTGAATTAATATTTACTCAAATACTTTTTTTTTTACTTTGTCCAATTCCATTAGCTGTAATATTAAATTTAAATATCAAAGGTGGTATACAATTGTATAATTCTTTTAGTTAAATTTTTATTTTTTACTTTATCTTTAAACTTGATGCATTTTCTTTTCATAAAACTTTAGTTGTTTTATAATCTATGATTAATAAGTAAGTATATATATATATATAAAAATATATAACTAACAATATTTTAATTTGATGGGTAAATTGTCATTTTTATATTTTTAATTTTGTGCATGTGCATTTTTGTTTTTTTTTTGTCAACTGCACAGTATAGTAGGGTCAGTTGGGCACCATCTGTGAGAAAAAGAGCACCATAACACAATTCACTCTGCCAGAAATTTGGAAACGGCATGCTTGGTATTCATGCCAGAAGCTCCAATACAAACATTTCAGAGTGTTTGGGTGTCAATCTGAGGACAATGCAGAGGATTCAAAAAGAGTTGGATGAGTCTAATGGTGATTACAAAGGTGTTTGGAGCTCAGAAAACTCACTGATTGTTCTGATAAGAAAAGAACTCCCGAATTTGTTGGTGAAGGGCCTCAGACTCAACACAGAGTCTTACATCAAGTGCCCTGTGGAGGCAGTGCTGGCCTTGGCCAAGAGGGTTGCTACTCTATGTCTGGCAACAGGACTCTGCACCATGCCACACAAGCAGGAGAACCCAGTCATGGCTGTCAGACAATTTCTGTGACCACATCACCTCTTACATCTGGCCACCTCACTCACCAGACTGCAACCTCCTTGATTATTATGTGTGGGGTGCAGTTGGGCGAGAGACCAACAAAACTCCTTGTAACACCAAAGATGAACTGAAGGCAAGGATTATGGCAGCATTCATCAACCTAAACAAGGAGCCTGTGCTGAAGAGTTGCAGGAGATTCCGAAGTTGTCTGGGGCCATGGTTGAAGCCAATGGCAATCTTACTGAATAAATTTATTTTTAGTATTTGAAGATATTTTGGTGTAATTTTGATAAATCTATTTCTTAAAATGAGATGTCAGTGTTATTTTCATTTTTTGTGTAATTTAGACGACAGTTTATTCATCGCACACTGTATCTTTGGTTCTCATGGCTGAATAAGGCATTGTCCATAGCAGACAGGCTCAGGATACAAATTCACATCTTATCAAAAGTTATTTTTTATTTCTGATCTTTGCTGTTTTTTAACAGAGAATGTAAAATAACTTGAGCAGTTTCATAAAAACAATAAACTCCTCAAAACTAATAAGGACTGTACAATTTTTATTTATATTGGATTGTAAAACTATTGCATATGGGAAAGAAGAAAGTTGAATTGTCTTTGAAAACTGTTTGTACAGCTTTCATAGTGTTTATAAAATAAGAACCTATCCAAAATTAATTAAAACAGAATACTTTGTAGTTTAATTAATTTAAAGGAAAATTCACCTAAAGATGAACTGAAATATTTTTTATACTTTAATACAGATTAAAACCTAAAAGAAAATTATTAAAAAAAAAAAAAAAAAATGCCTTTTTGCCTTATAGCAATTAAGTCATGATCCTATAGTCTTTAAACTTAATAATACTTGTTTTGAACATTGCTAAAAACCCTTGAATACTATCAAAAGGTCAATTAAAATAAAACCTTTTAACATCGACTCCATCTTTTAATTACTTTCCGTCATTTAATTTCAAGTCAAAAAATTAAATATTAAAAAGATGATTCTTCTCTCTCTTTGTTAGATTTCTTCTGACCATTTTGGTGAGTAACATGATTGCACTTGCTTTCTTGATGCTAACTTCTAAAATATTTTTTTTTTAAATTTCCTTTGTATATATTTCAAAATCACTCCCTTTGCAAAAAACAATCTCAACAAAAATGCCTACAATTTGATAGGAAAGATAATAAAGAATCCACAATAAAATTTTGCATTTTTGAGTAAGATATCTTCTGTCAATATTAACAAAGCCATGCACAAAACAGTAAGAGTTTTTGTTTTTATCTGCCTTTGCTGCTTTTAGCCCCAATTTCTTGCTTTTTTTTCTTTTTTTTTTTTTTTTTTAAGCAAAAAAAGTCACTTTTTATTAAAATGGTTAGAATATTAATTTGCAGACCATTACAAGTGTCATTTTTATAAGGTGCTTAGTAAATGTGTCCCTTTTCTGTTTTTGTCCAGATTTAATAAAACAAATATCAAAATTAATGCGTGTATTACATTGTGTGTGAGTATATTTAGGAAGCAGTCTTTCATTAATACAAATTTGATTAAAGACTACAGACAATGTTTTTTTTTTTGTTTTTTGTTTTTTAAATATTTGTTAATTAATCTTTCCTCTTTATATGAACGAGAATGATTATCTGGTTTCAGTGGTTTGGGAATCAAGCAATTTTTTTATCCTACTTCTGGCAATTATCAAGATCAGGATAAAGATTATAATTCAAACAAATATTGTATATACACTACAGGCTAAAAGTTTTAGGAAATCTTCTGGGTTTAATAATTAATAAGTTTCAAATCTTTTTTGGTTTAATTAATTCCTACTAAGCTAGGATGCTGAAACTATTAAACTCATTAGTAAATGATGTCCAATGCCAGAGAGGAGGTTATCTAAAATTTAAATTTCACCTGCTGTAAGATTACCAGCAAGGTAGATTAGTCAAAAGGAGCTAAAATTTTAAAGAAACTTTATGCAGTAATTGGTTAATTTTATTATTATTATTGGTTGTATATATAAAACCTTTCAGGAAGAGAAAGTTTCTCTGGCACAAAATGAGTTAATAAATTAGTTTAGAAAAGGCACATAACCTGCAATTTTTAGGCAATTCTTACAAATCCTGACAGTGACTCTGAAAACTTTTGCTCTATAGTGTATGTGTGCGTATGAGTATGACTTCACAATTTGTAAAAAAAAAATCTATTAAATTATTTTTTATATAATTTAATATATATTTTTGTTGTTAAGATTTTATGGAAACATCTACCCAATTGCTCTCCCAGCAACTATGGGGGGGGGGGGAGAATAGGCAGAGAGGGGAAAGAGATGAGAGGTAACAAAAATAACACTGCCTCAAGAACCACAGCAACTTTAGGAACAAAATGCCCACTGCACTTCACAAGTCTCGGTTACATCTGGTTTCCTGTTGCCCTTACAAAGACTCTGATCTTGACCAGTTGCAGAAAGGCAGCTATCAAGACATGCCAAGCTGATCTACTGCTAACAGCGATGGTTATAGTATGTGTAACTGGTGTTGACAAACGTGTCTACACACCATCTAGGGCCTCTTTTGCATCTGTACCAGCACATGTTCACCACATATACCAAATTAACTTATTTAACAATAACTTAATAAGTTGCCAACTATTGTGAACACTGAATATATATAAAAGAGTGCTGAAAGGTTCTCAAACCAACTCACTTTTCTAAAATCTTACAAAAAAAAAACAAAAAAAACAGCACTATCTTTTTTTGTAAGATTTTCTTTGTTAGGCTGAAAACATTTCAGTGCACTATTTAATACATTTTACATTTGTTAAAAGTCTGTAAATAACTCCAGGTAATTATTTAATAAAACCTAGCCAGAAATGTAAAATATATCCACATTTTACGTGTCATTATTCTGTCATTAATTTTATCCAAACGTTACGCATTATTTATTCATATTTCTGCCAGAATTTCTAAGATAAACAATTGTTAGTATCATTAATCATAATCATCATTAGACAGGCTTCCAGTGATAAAGGATATGAGTTCTGATCTTGTCAAAGATGAATTCTTTACTTTTTCATTCCACTTGAATAGTTGTATTTGTTTATAATGACTCTTATGCCATAATGTACATTACTTATTTTTTTAAATACCTACAAAAATAACAATATATCATAAGTAACTAATTTGTATTTGTCAATATACTACTATCACTAAACATATTTGAGCTAAAATTTATTTGTTTGTTTACTACATTTATAAAGAAACAATAGATTTTTTTTCACAAAGCAAAACTCTGTTCTTTTTTCTTTTCTTTTTTTTTCTTTTTTTAAACTAATGTTCACTCAATACAAGGCCTAAAAACTACTCAAGGCAGAAGGCTACTGTGTGGAGTTGTATTAGTGTAAGTAAGGACAAGCGTTAGGAGTATAGAGTTGAAGTAGACTTTAGAAGGAAACGGAAATCCAATCATAAACAGGAAACAAGAGATAAACCTCTACTCCTGTTCGAAAGACCAGGCAGGAGTGTGAACCAGACAATAGGCAAACCTATCTACTCCTACTGCTAGAGGGGAGAAAAAAATAAAATAAATAATTAATGAATAAAATTTCAGAGTTCAGGTGCAAACATTAGGGGTAAAGAGCTGAAGCAGACTTTAGAAGGAACCGGAAACCTAATCATAAAAAAGAAATAGGTTCAAAAGGTCAAGGCGTAGTGTGAACAGTTTGTTCATTTATATATATATATATATATATATATATATATATATATGTATGTTTTGAAAAATAATCCTTCTTTTATACAAGTTTCATTAAAAACTTCTGACAAGGTACTGTGATTAAGAATTTAGGTTTTTTTTCTATATGATGTAAGAAAAATTTAACAAATAAAAACTCAATTGTAGTACCTTGTCAGTCATCTTAAATGAAACTTGTGTGTGGTGTATGCATATGCATAGATTTTCACAATAAAATTAGTATTTAAAATTTTTTAGAATGTATTCATAATACCAATAAATTGTATGAGTCTTAGCTTACATAATAATAATAATAATCTCTTTGACATTTGCAGAAAGTTAAAGAACATAGTTTTACATGAATATACTGTTTAGCTTAAAGCTTCTTGTTTATGACATATACCACACCAAAAATGTCTTGTTCAAGTACTGTGCTAATTCTCAGCACTTATTTTAACACTATCATCAAATTAAAGGCACCTATAATTTTACAGCCTGACCCAAAACATTACTTCACCTCTTTCTAGTTGACTATTTCTATCAGTAACCCAGCCTCTAGCTCAGCTGCCAAGCTCATCCAATGTAGCTCTACATTCATCAATAAAAATTAGTGCTGAGAAATCTGTTTTCATATATATACTACCCTTTTAATTTTCCCAAATCTCTTTATGAAGAACTTAAAGCCAGATTTTTTTCTCAAAATTAGATGTTTCTTTTTATGATGTTTAGAGTACTAGTTTGGTTTCTTTCTTTGGGTAATGTTTTTAATATTGATTTTTTTCTCTCTGTTTAGTCAAAATATCAGCTTCTCCAAATATTTTCTTGCTAGTCAATTTAGCATTTTGCTTATCCTTTTAATTTTTCTTGGTTTCTTTTTTGATAGTTCTGTCATCTCTGCAATTTCCAAAATTGTGCTCCCATTACTCAATAACTTTAAAATATCTTGTTCCTCTTTTAATATTATACCATTCTTACAACCAATAGTAATCTTTATATATATGAAATTAAAGAAATAGATATCATTAACTATACTATTAAAAATATTTGTTTCGAATATGATGAACAACCCTTGAATTGCATAATAAAATCTTACAACATCAAATAAGCTGAGATTCGCATGGTATATGTATCATATAGATGTAAGTATGACTTGAAACTTTTACCAATATCAGTTGGTTAACATCAATTTTCTTGCAAAAACATTGGATAATATTAGGCTGAGTCATAAATAATTTTTGATTTGTTCTTGCTAAGGACATGTGGAACCCAAAACCTGTTTGCTGACTTTCACTTGACTGCAAGATTAAGCCACTGTGCATTTATCATTTGGAAAACTCTAGAGCATTTACATCTCATAAGATTCTGAAAGAAAAATTTCAGGTTATATATAGGGCAAACCTGAGGGTGTAGGTCACCAGGCAGTTCTTTATGGAGTGGGTGAATTTGATCTTTGGTCCTGACATTAAGAAATATCTCCAGGAAAATGATCTACCCCTTCAAGTCCTTCTCGTATTGGATATTGCATCTGCTCACCCACCTCACCTTGAAGATGAAATCCTCAATGAGTTCAAGTTTATAAAGGTTCTCTACTCCCACCCATCACCATCCCTATCCTGCAGCCCATGGACCAGTTGATGATTTCTAATTTCAAGAAGATCTTCACCAAGCACTTGTTCCATCGCTGCTTTAAGGTGATGAAGAGCACAAACCTCACCCTTTGAGAGTTCTGAAAGAACAACTATAACATCATGATATGCCTCAGAATTATCAATATGGCTTGTCAGGGTGTTACAAAGATGTCACCTTCATCCATGTCCATGCCCATGGGTTTGAATTTTTCAAAATCTATTTCAGACACAACCTCAGGCCACAGCTTCTTCCACAGTGGAAGAAGCTGTGGCCTGAGGTTGTGTCTGAAATAGATTTTGAAAAACTCAAACCCATAGGCATGGACATGGATGAAGGTGACATCAACAAGCACATCAGGGATCACTCTGAGGAAATGAAAATGAAGGAGCTACAGTCACAGCAGTACATGGAAGTTTTGCAGGAAATAGGTGAAATGGAGGAGGTGATCTCTACAAGTGAGATAAAGGGAATGTTGAAATGAAACTTTCAGACTTTATTCAAAAGAAACACCCAGAAAAGTTGTAACTGAGTGTGCGATGGTGCTATTTAATGACACTTGCCTAACTCATTTCAGAAACATTCTGAAAGGGAGGATAAAACATACCTCATTGAACTGGGTTTTATCAGAAACCCCTGCAGATGTAAGGGAGGAAAAAGTGGCGAGAAGGGCAAAAATCGGCGAATAAGATTCAGTTATTCAGTTCAGCCTTTCTTCTTCACCTCTGTTAGAATCTTCAATTCATCTGATCTCCAAGATAAATTCTGTACATTATACTTAATAAAACCAGTTTATTGCTCTACATTCAATTGTATTGTGTTTTTATACAATATTTGTTATTTATAAGTACATTTTACTTTAAAAACATGTAACAAAAAAGATTGCAGTGTTTTTTGTGGGTCTGGAGCAGATTAATAGCATTTCAATTCATTTCAATGGGCACAATTGATTTGGCATATGAGTAATTTGAGTTACAAGTTTAATTTGTTCCATGATTGTGGTTTTGTAAGTCAAGGCAACTCTCTGTCTCTCATATATATATATATATATATATATATATATATATATATATATATATATATATAATCTTATGGTGTCAGAGTTGAATCATTGACCAAGAAACAGTAGTATTAAAAAGTGCTCAATACATGTGTGAACAAAAAATAAAATAAAAATAAAAAAATTACATTTAGAGCTTTTAACTTTAAAAATTAGATTTCTTGAATCTGCTACCTTGGTTTCAACTTTACAGTATCCTCAGGCGACTTCCCAACATTTTCTTTTAAAAAAATATTAATGAACACTATATTATTTTAAAAAAATAGACAAACACATGATGTTGGGTGTGATAGAAAGGGAGGAGGAGGATGTGAAGAAGGAAGGCGAAGAAGAAGAAGTGGTGGGAGGAGAAGAAAAGCAAGTGTATTATAAATATATAGGTGGGGGGGTAATTGAAATGTACATACTTTTTTTTATCCATCCTCATATGAGCTTAAGAGGAATTTTTTGTATGTATGCAAGGACTCATGATTTCAGTTCTCTGGTTCAAAAGGTTCTTTGTATCCAGAAATGTCATTATTGCTAAATTTTCCTGTTGGCAGAGGTTGCAAATGTTATTGTGGTTGTTATAAGGCTTTACCTTTTTTTAACGAAGATAATAGATTCAACTGATCTCCCAATTTTAAAGTACACACACACACACACACACACACACACACACATATATATATATATATATATATATATATATATATATATATATATATATATATATATATAAAAAATGAATTAAAATCAACATATTTTTAAATTATTTATTTAAACATTATTTTTAATGTATACTTATTTGAATAGATGCTCTGTTTTTATTATTAAACAGTATATTTTTTTTTTTTTTTTTTACATCTATTAGCCTGAATATTTGAGAAGTCAAAAATATCCTACCAGAGGGAACATATTTTTCAAATTTTTCTAACAAAATTTCTCAAATATTCAGGCTGGTAGATGTAAATAAATAAATATACTGTTTAATAAAAACAGACAATCTAACCAAATATGAGTATCCATTAAAAATAAGGTTTAATACACACACACACGCTTTAGCGATCATCAGACAAACAAGTACCGCGCATATAATATATAAATAATTATACATATATATATTTATTTATATACACTTTTCACACACACACACATATATATATATATATATAGGAATGAATTTAGCCTAAGATAGGGGCAGGCAAAATTTGTCTTGGCGGGCTCCTTAAAAATGAGGCCACCGCAGCAATTTTTTTAGAATTTACAAAATTTGTTTTTTATTTGTTTATATGTGTCATTGCTGTGTCTTTTTTTCACATTGGAAGTTTCTTCAATAAAGGCATCAACACCAAGGTAAAGCAGCTTTGGACTTAGTTTTTTAGCCTGTATCTTTCTGCAAATAGTGCAAAGCAGCAAAACACACAATCAACGAAGATATCATATTCACTGACCCAACCCCAATCAAGACATATTCCATGACTTCAATACAGAAATTTTAACTTTATTTTGAATGTTGTGAGTCTGTTGACTTTCTGAAGGTGGAGGGGAAGAACGTGATAAAGGCTCAGGTTGAACCTCAGAGGGCTTTGACCACTCTGTTTTAGCAGAAGTGCTTTGAGTTGATCTGTGGAGAAAATAAACAGTAAACTAAATTTTTTTAATGTGTTGGCAGAATATTTTGAAAATATTAATCGATTTTTTTTTCTTCATTTGAAGCTCTGAATGAAGGAACTGTATTCTGTTTTAGGATCAATTCAAATTGTTATCACAGTCTAAACCTTATATAAATAGAAATACTAAAAAGAATAATAACCAAATATTTTTCTGTGAGTTTAGACTTGTTTACATTATTACAATATGTGCACTAAATGTCAACGATCATTTACTTTTTCGACATGAATATTACAAATTTCTTATAGATAAAAATATTTCACGACTAATTTCAGAAGCACTTCCTTTACTCAAGCCATTTGTTAGAATTGAAAAATATTAATTTTCTATTATTTTATAAGGGGTGGGGGTCCTGCTTACACTATAAATATAACGTCAAACTGGTTCTAACTGTTTGACATACATGTACTTTGATTTCCTTTTTGAGAGGACCAGTCTGTTAAAGTATTGCTGTTTTAAAATGAAATGTAATATTACTATGTTTGTGTGTGTGTGTGTCTATGATGTTCATTTCATTTCCGGCAGACATAAATGTTGCAAGATGGAAATAAACTTGTAACATTTGTTGAAATTAGTACCTCTTTGAAAATATATCTGCATAGGGCTCTAGTTAAATTTTTTTCTTGGAAAATCCCCATGACCACCTTATTTTTATTTTTATTTTTTTCATTTTGCAAAACGAAAAGAAAAACAAGTTCAAAGAGTATAATAGAAAAATAACCGAGACAGTTAAGGTTTTAAAGATTTAAAAAAAGAAAAAAAGAATGAAATAATTCTTTATTTATTATTGAAAATTTATGAAAAAACAGATTCTGTTTTAGATTTACGATTATTCAAAGATCGTGGAATATTGGTCAATTTAAAATGTAAAGTTTTTTTAAAGTTCATAAAAAAAGGGAGAAAACTTTTGTTTGTTTGAAAAAGGCTTCCAAAGTCTTGCACATTTTATGCTCTTTTGATAGTTCAGCAAATCTTCTCTCGATTTTGGCATGGTGTGTCGTTGGAGACGGTAGACGTCTTGTTTTGGTTGAAAATCAGAGAAGTACGCATGGAATGTTTTCAGGTTTAGATAATGGTGTGTGGTTTTGAATTCAAAGAAAAGTTTTTGTAATGATAAAATGAGTTAATTTTCTCTTTTTTCTTTTGAAGTTAAGGGCAAAAATTGCTGTGGCCATGGAAACTCAGCATAAACTCATCCCTTGTGTGTGTGTATATATATATATATATATATATATATGTGTGTGTGTGTGTGTTTTGAACAATAAAAAATATTAAAAAATTCAAATTTTCATACATACTGGGTAGTATATTAGTACTTTTTGGTTTTATTATTTCAATTAGATTTCTCAACTAGTTTTGGCCAGCATGACCATCATCAAGAGAAAAAAATTCCTGCTTGTTAGTAGCAGTGAACTACGGGAATATCTTATCTTACTTATAAAACGCAGGTTGTGTGTGTGTCTGTAACGTTTATATGTTGGATCGAATTTCCTACATTTTTTAGCCGATTTCAACAAAACTTCACAGGACTACATAAAATTACCTTGTGGTGGTTCTAACGGGTCCGAAAATGGGAAAAATACAGTTGTTTTTTTTAATAAAATCAATTTGAAAACACGATTAAGACACATCGTGAGAATGAAAGGGGAGAACTCACCCACGAAAATGTAAACAAAAGAGCATAGCATGATGAAAAAGACGCCGAACTTGACGAAAACAAAATTTTATCGTCTAATGTTCATATTATTATTAAAGAGGAAAGATCAAAGTATTTTGGGGGGATTTTTTTTATTTTTAATCGTTCCTAGCACGTCTGAAATTTTCGTTAAAAATATTGTTTTTTTTTTTGGTCAAAAAAAGGGCAGATAATCATTTTTCAATCATTTTTTTCGATTTGATAAAAAAGATTAAAATCTTACTTTGATATTCTTTTAAAAGTCAATTATCATTTTTTTTCAAAACTGATTTTAATAAAAAACAGATATTATACTGTTTATTTAAAATATTTTGAACCAAGCTTAACTTAGCTTCTGCAATCGAAAAAATGTAATTTGAAAATAAAACAAAGCAGGTCATAACCTTTCGCGTCGCTTGACGATTGACGAAAGGCACATTCATGACGTTTAGATAACTTACGGAGGAGAATTCTTTCTACAGATGGAAGGAAGTGAAATTATTTAAGTGAACAAATTATTTACCTTGTTACTTTTAAGGAAAAACTTTCAGCGCTCTAATTTTTTATTTTTTTTTTTTTTTTTTTTTTACTCAGCTTTCATTTTTACATTTACGATGCTTTATGGAAAATATAAAGAAATTAAAAAATAAGACTGTTAATAGTGAGATTAAATTTCATAAGAAAAAAGGTATCTAATTAATTTAGGTACCTTTCTTATGAAATTTTATCAAAGTGTACATAAAATACTATAATTTTATGTACATTTATTACATTTTACTGTGTTATTTGTATTTCCATTCATTTTATTATTAATTTTGATATTTCATTTATGGAAAAATGTCATAACTGAGATTAATATAAAAATAAGATCATATAAATTAAAGTTTAGCAGTAGTTAAATTTCATAAGATGATACTGTTACTTGTAGGTACCCTTCTCAGTTGAAATTGAAAACTCAAATTAACTTCTCCATACGTGTTTCGCAAAAGTAAAGGGCTTAACAGTGGAGAACAATGCTGAACTCAAATAATGCAACTAAATTGTATTCTGTTTGGTCTTCCATACTTGATAATTAGTGTCCGACTATAAACATAAAAATTACATTTCTTAATTACCATGGCTAATCTGATTGGTCCAAATTATACAATTTTCAAAGCGCTAGACAATGACAATCTCACACGGACATTTTGAAAGGTTGATGTTGCTTTTAACTAATGTTAAAATATTTTTTAAAATTCAATTTAAACATTTTTTTAAAATCTTTTTAAAATTAAAGAAATAAGAAATAATTGTATTAAAAATTCAATTTTCATTGAAAAAATTTTTTGCTTTCAGAAAATATTGTCCATATTCATAAAAACAAATTAAAACAAATAAAAGCATTTGAAACTAAATAATATATTTGTTTTATTGAGTTTTGTATGTTACAATTCACAGCTGATTTTCAGGTACGTTGGCCAAAAAAAAAAAAAATACATGATTCGCATTCTTCAAAGCCTTTGTGCTTTTTAACTATTGTAATCACTAAAACCGATGGTCTCAATTTCTAGAGTTTTTCATAAAAAATAGTTATGGGGGTGTTAATAAATATAAAAAAAAAATTTCTGCCATGACTTTAATAAAAAAAAAAAAAATATTTATAATAATTTCGATCATCTGTGAATAGTTTCTGAAAGTTTCATTAACATCTGACAATTATTTTTATTTTTGCAAGATTTTCCAAATTAATGTTTGTAAATACAAAAAAACGCTAAAAATTATCTATGTTATTTACTACCCCTTGTTGCGACAAAGAGAAACAAGGTTTTTAAATCAAAATTTAGAATATTCTAAAAGATGGAAAATTTTTAAAAATAATTAAAAAAAAATTTAGTCTATCCTCTTCATAAAAAAAAAGCATTTTGACGATAAAATTTTGTTTTCATAAACTTAGGCGTCTTTTTTCATCAGACTATGCTCTATTTTTTAGCGATTCCGTGGAGTGACTTAGGTTAAAAACCCAGGTTGTTTATGTGTGTGTGTGTGTGTGTGATTCCTTTATATATGGGATCGGTTTCTTACATTTTTCAGCCGATAAAACAAACATCCACTTTTTTTTTTTTTCTTAAGGTAGTATTTCTTATTGTCTTGCACACTTTTTTTTTATTTTTACATTCAGAATGCTTTAAAAATTCCATTTACAAGACAATTGTTTATAATAAAATTCTATTCACCAATCGATAGACTCATAACGATTGTAAACAATGTTTTTGTTTGAATTTGGGTTTGACCAATTCGTAAAAAAAAAAAAAAAAAAAACTAATTAAGACATGCGTGTCCGTCAACCTTAAACAATAATCTTTGTCAATTTTATTTTTCAGTCTTTATGATGGTCGTTACTTGATCTATCTCTTACTGTTACATCCCCGGGCAACGCCGGGCTCTACTGCTAGTATATTATATAGGTACCTTCATGAGATTGCTAAAAAAAAAAAAAAAAAGCATAGCATGATGAAAAAGATGCCAAACTTGATGGAAACAAAATTTTAGCATCTAAATGTTTATGTTATTATTAAGAGGAAAGAACAAAGTATTAACCCATAGAACAACTATGGGTTAATTAAGACTTGTATCACTAAACCATTATTATCTCCAAAAATAAAATAAAATTGCTTACAAAATATTTAGATTTTGACATTATACAACACATAGAGGTTGAAATAATGCTAAATAAAAACAACCAACAATTTATTCTCTAGAATCTATTATCATACAAAATAAACAGCCGACATTAAATCAAATATATCATTCACCATAGGAGACAGTATCTTCATGTGCATATGATATAATTAATGTCCACATATATTAGTACTAAAAATTAAAATAAAATAAATTGCATTCGTTTCATAGGGTCTCATTCCCAATAGTCATTACACATGAAATTATCCTAGACCATTTCAAACATTCAGTTTCCCGAGAAAGGAATTCTAACTTCTGCTCAGGCACAACATTGGTTCTTGATAATTACTGCAATAGTCGAAATATAAACTTTGGACAACTTTTAGTACAATACTCAACACTTTATCTGTAAGTATAATAAAAAAAACTAAAAACTGGTCATGTCAGTTCTTTTAATCAAACTTTATATATATCCAATCAGATAAAATCCAGGTAGAGCTCTCTATATAAGACAGAGCAAGAATATAAATATAAAATTCAAACACTAAACAACTCTTGGTTAAAATTTATTACATTGATAATTGAATCACGATTCTAATTTATCAGACCTTGCAAATTCCAATTTGTAGGTCTGATGAATTGTTTAGTGATTATGATTACAATTAACAAAAATATAAAATATGGAATATTAGTGTTTGAGCTTATATATATATATATATATATATATATATATATAATATACGCATTGTTTGATTGAATTTGGAGATATGTATGTATGGACATTATTTCATAATAAATAACCACACAGCATGAGGTGTGGTAGAAGGTGAAGAGGAAGAAAGCAAGTGTATTGGAAATGTATCAGTGGGGTTTAAATGAAATATACATACTTTCCAAACACAAAAGGAACTTTTTAGTATGTATACCATTGGTCATAATTTCCAATCTCTCATTCAAAACGTTTTTATGATTTGGAAATGTTGTTATAGCTAACTTTTCTTGTCAGCAAAGGTTGCAGATATTACTATGATTGTAAGGTACTGCATTTCTGCAAACTTTGTCAACAAGAAATATTAGCTATAATAGCATTTCCTAATCGTTCTCCTCCTCCTCCTCCTAACCTTCTACGACACCTCATGCCATGCGGTTATTTATTTTAAAATAATATGTCATTCATAAAATTTTATTTTAAAAAGACAAAGCATCAGGAAATCAATTGACTGAAATCGCCTGAAGATACTAAAAAGTTAAAACCAAGGTAGCAAAATCTGTTGATCTCCTAATTTTTATATATATATATATATATATATATATATATATATATATATATATATAGAACTTGATTAGTTGTATTTTCCCAAATGAAGTCTGTGATCAATCTTCAGTCCTAGTATTTAAATTCTAGTGAGCAACCCTTAATATGTAAACATTTTCACAGTACTTTATTAATAAGATTTGTGTATGAAAATTTTTGTCACTTGTAGTTTCAATAATTTTGATAATTTAAAATTTATCACTTTCTTTTTGTTGAAATTGCTCTTAAGTTGATGCATAATATTGTACAGCAATACAACATTGCAAACCCCACTTGCTAAAATTATCCATTGTCCTTTTACCTCTTAACAGATTTCTAATTTTTTTTTGCTTTAGTTTTGAACTGATTTCTTCTATATAATAACTGCTAATGTCAGCGTGTCAAACTTTTTCAACTTTACTCCTAGAGGATATAGTACAGCACATCATGCCATTTGGAATCAGGCTGACTTTGTGAGCAAATTAAAAACATTCTGGGCCGGATGAGGACCCGCCCGCAATCCTGAAATTTTGGATTCCCAAGTTTTCATTACTGCAATTGTTTTTTTTGTTTTTTTTTTATTAACCATGATTTTTTGCGACATTTTTTTTGTACTATAACAATTTTTATATCTTACAAATAAATTTGGGAATAATTGAAATTAATTGAGAAATTCAGTGAAAGTCACCCATGAAATAAAAATAATTGTTTGTACGGAAAGTAAGGACCTACATACATCAAACTATCATTGAACTTTTAAAAGGCAAGCTTAAATATTAATGCAGCAATCAATTTTCAGTTCTTCTGTAGTTTATTGTTGCCTATTGCATCTACTCCTCCCTACCTATTGTGATGAAAACCCAATCAAGAACCTTTTGCAGGAGCTAGCTTAAGTGCTACCTGATAGAGCAGCTTTTAAGATAATATTTTACATATGAAATATACCAATGCAGAATTTTTTTTATTTTATTCCTTATTTTGGGGCGGGTTTTATTTTTTTTTTATTTAATGATGAAATTATTTAATTAATTAAAAATTATGCAGGAAATAACACCTTACTGATTATCCTATGGTATCTCGTCCATAATTCCTTGATGAATTTTTTTGCAAATTATCCACCTTTCCAATTTGTAACATTAGTTTGAACATTAAATTTGTTGCTTATTCCCAAATAAAATACAATCAAATAGAGATAGGCTCATTAAGTCCCCACCCCGAAAAAAAAAAAAAACTGCTGTTGGTATTGAAGATGACCTGCTTAATTGCACTCCTATTGTGTTTTCTGTTTGGCTCAGATGTAACATAGAGGTCAAACTGCCCCAGGAAGAATGTGTTTTTTTGAACATTCTGACACCCTTGTTACACAGGAGTGCTGCTCAGTGAAGTTGTAGCATACAGTGCACCATTTTTCTACTATCATTCTATATAAAAAGTATTACTAGTCATACACAGACTATGTAGGTGGTTTCACAGTTTGGTCTGTCTTATATAATAACAATTTTTTAACCATCATATGTTGAAATTGATGTAGTGTCCATGTAGTATAATAACACTAATCTGTAAGTAATGCTTACATTGATTCCTTTCTTCTAGATAATCCCTGCACAAATATAGAGATAGGTTAAACTTGCTCAAACAATTTGAGGTAAATATTACAAAATTCAGTGTTTACTCATCAAAGTTTTTTCCCTTATTGACAAAAATATTGTCTTTGTTAATGTAAAAAAATGACTAAAGTTAAGCAGAGAAATGATGGAGAGATGGAAAAGTGAGTGAGCAATGACAAACAAAGTTGAAACAATTACTTCTCAAATAACCAGATTTTGCTTGTTATTTTATGTTCAACTTTTAGAATGAATGGAAGTTTTGATATACTTGTTTAGTAAATCCAAACCAGGAGGAGGCACAGTGGAGTAATGGGTTGAGAAATCAGAGAGCTGAGTTTGAATTCCAGTCAAATCCATTACATTCACTTACATGCTAATACACTTGGTTAAGGTATGAATCCTATTCTTCTCCCCCCAGCTATGGGTAAATAGCAGGACAGACCAGGTTCTATAGCCTTGGATGCCAACTGGTCTACCACAGAAAGTAATGGTAACCTACTGTGGGGAAAAATTCTGCCTCATCAGTCATGTATCAAAAGATGCATGTATCACACATGGCACATAACTGACTGAAATCCAACCCATAATATTACAGTTTACATAAACAGCTAATATTAAAATTACCTATAATGCTTCACTATGATAAAATCTTTTAGAATGTAATTGTGTCTATACTTTTAATTAAGTATTTTAATAGAGGATTGAAAGATAGCAAAATATATATTATTAATAAGGCAGTGAATGCTAGACCATCTCATCACAGAGGGAGATGACTTGAGACAACAGAAATGTTGTTCTCTGAAGGATGCTGGGAATACCATTAACTGATCATGTGAGCAGTGGCAAAGTTTTAGAAAAAAAATGGCAAAAAAAATTACACATACATAAGATCTGAAAATTTCTAGGGTACATAACGAGGAAAGTGAGCTTGGAAAATTTGACACTCACAGGACATATTGAAGGCAAGAAGGACAAAGGAATAGTAGTGCATGACCTACCTAACTAGCTTAAATGGTTGACAGAACAGGGATTAGGAGATATAACAAAAAGATAAAATTTACTAAAAGCTACAAAAGGCAGAAAGTTGTGGAAAGCTAAGATCTTCTATGTCCTAAAGGGATACAACATATAGAAGAATACATGTAATTACTAGAAGGAATGAAGATTTTGGCATTCTTATTTATTAAATCCAATTCATAATATCAGAGGTGATATAAACAGTATATTTACATGAAAGTAATTATAATAAAAGCTTTCTAAATCAAAGTATATCAAACCTAAAACAAAATATTACCAAGTTACATATGCATAAAAGGCATGCTTGGGTTGGGGTCTTCATTTCAGATCATAGACTTCAACTTAAATTGACTAATTTCTTGCCAGCATATTTTGTTAAAAATTAATTTCTTCGTCAAAAGAGCAAAAATAATCCAACTTGATTGGCTTAATAATTAAACATCAGACTGTATATAGTAAAAATCCTTGTAGCTTAATGATTAAACATCAGGCCATATATAGTGACATTTATAGGAGATAAAGATATTGAATATAGAATAGGCTGCACTAAAGGTAGTTTTACCCAATACCACAAATTGCTACAAAACGAAAACAGTAACCTAAAAATTATATTCTTGTTCTTAAATAACTTCAGATATAGATTTTCAGAAATCACTAAACTGTTAGCTCAAAACAACCGCTTTCTCAGACCAATAGTTGAAAATGATTTCAAGCAAATGAAGCCTGTAGCACTTTGCAAGACCCAGCCTTCTTTGAAAACTATAGAACTGGCACTACATAATCACAAAGAACTATACCAAATAGTAGAAACTCTCTCATTTGAGGACTTTCAACAGCAGCAACATCTAAAATGGATATTGCATGTGACTCGAAGAGAAAATTATGACATAATCAAGATGTTGATGTTCCACACTACTTCGAACAAAAGGTTAGAAATAAAGCCTGTGTTAGTAATGGAAAGAGCAATAACAGTTACTGGACTTGAGAAATCTATTTCCCTGAAAAATTGTTTTAAGAGGAAGATTTTATAGCTTTCAACCGAAAATAACACAAGCTGCTTGGTCAATGAATGCTGAAAGTTTCCTTGTGAGGAAATCGTTAATATTACCATTATCATTACCATAAGTAGGCTTGTCAATAAGTCTGATGAAAATAAGTATTTATTTTATATAACAAATAATCTCATTCCTTGTCAATGCACTTAACTTGATGGTGAATATTAATAACTGATCAAACATTATAAAGGGAAAATTTCAGATCAAGATCCAGTTAATATCAGTCTGCAGACTTTTTTTTTTATCTACTCTTGTAAATTTAAATGTCAATTTGTATAAGTTTACTATACAAAGCAGTATTCTATTGATTATTCACAACATTTCGACTGTTGTATCCTTTGGCCTTCTTCAGGTGTCTATTGTACTGCTCATGGCCATATTACGTTGAAACACTGACTCCCATATGATCACCAAAGTTAAGCAACATCAAGCATGGTCAGTACCTAGATGAATAACTGCTTGGAAATACCAGTTTACAGCACCTGTAAACTTGTATGTGAAGGTGGTGTAATGGATAATGGCTCAGAATTGTTAAATGGAGAGCCAAATTCCAATTCCAATTGGATTCATTATATTAACATGTGCAAATACCCTTAGGAAATGGATGAATCCACCTTTTCTCCCCCAAGCTATGGATTAATTAGTAAAGACTGAATCATTATTATCTCCCACACCAAAAATAAAAAAAATTTTACAATCTGAAAAAATATGTTCTGACTTTAAATAACTTCCAAAGCGTTGATAAGTCATAGAAAACAAATCTATCAAAAGTCATTATACTATGCAACCATCTTGAAATTTTGAACAGAGTCCTAGTGGATTAAAGTGTTGTTTAAAACATACTGAGTTCCCTGGAAGTTGTGAATTCAATCTCTGAGTCTGGTAATGCTGAAAAACTAGTATGCTCTGGTTGAATGGAAGAAACAGATAAGCGACACAAAAAGGGAATAAGACTGATGAGTATGAACTGATATGGGAAATAGAATGAAAATAATTTACTCCCATGGATTGAATAACAGGTTCAGTTTTAAAATTCCAAAGAAAGTTACAAAGACAACAACTGAAAAGGACTGGAGGGTACAATGACCAAAACATTGTCAAAGTACAGAATAATAATTCCTATCTCAAATGTTCTAACATAAATTACTAAACACCATGATGGAAAGACAAATACACTAAAACTTTCTTAAATTTCAAATCCATAACATCTGATCTATGTTTTTGATAATTACCAATAATGGTTGAAAGCACACAAATGAACAATTTTACACATTACTAAATATCCAATATATTTTACAAAAAAAAATTAATGCTAAAATATATGCCTTACTAGCTTAAAAGCTGCCCTATTCTGTGGCATTTAAGCTAGCCCCTGCGAAGGGCTATTAATTGGGCCTTCATCACAATAGGTAGAAAGGAATATATGTAATAGTCAATAATAAACTACAGAAGAACTCAAAATTGATTACTGCATTTAAGTATTCCATTAATATTTAAGTTTACCTTTTAAAAGTTCAATGAAGAAGGATATAAGCTATTGAGAGTTGTGTCCTTTTAATTGAAAAAAACTTACACACTGACATTGGCATTTATTATATAGACATAGGATTAAAAAATATTGATTATACTAGCAGCATGGCCTTTTTGTTGCCAAAAGATTGATTCAAAAAAAAAAATCACACAACTCATACAGCAATCGCTTTTTCACTTGACTTAAAATATTTTTTGCCAAGTTGCTTGGTGGAAGAAATTAAAATGTTTATGTTGGCAAAAAAAGCATCTAAAGTTGGTTGGCAATATCTTTTGGTTGATGACTAAAAATTAACTTCTTACATTTTTGACTGTACACATGGGTTTCATTTGGACACCATGTGTATTTAAATAGTTTCAGTTATTGTTTTTAGTTAGGAGGACTTGTATATGTTTATGTTTCATTTGTTTTACTTTTTGTGTATCGTTCTCTAAAAAAAAAAAAAAGAGTCACTGGAAGTTAAATAATTCGTTCTGTTTTCAGACATTTGAGTTTGTGGTAGTAACAAAATTAAAATATGTGATGCCCTTATTTTCTCCTTTCAAATTGATTTTGTGCAAAAACAATTGTGTTTTTCCAATTTTTGGCGTTGTCAGAACCACTGCCGGGTAATTTTACGTAGTCCTGTGGAGTTTTGTTGAAATCGGTTGAAAAATGTAGGAAATACAATCCTATATATAAACAAACAGACACACACACACAATCTGCATTTTATAATAAGTAAGATATAGAATTAAAGAAATTAAAAAATATGTTTGTTCATCATTAAAACATCATGATTCTATTTGATTTAATAAAGGCTGATTCAAACTTATTTCTTACCACACCCATCTGTCATTCCATTATAAATGGTGGCTCAATCCACAGAACCCACCTGTGGTTTATACCGCAACTTTGCTGAGTCAACCTTAGTTACAGTTTCTGAGACCATATAATCTGACTATTTTTAAGAAAACCACTACACTCAAACCTTTGGTCATGATGGTTTGTGACTTACATGCTAGGAATACCTCAAAATAAGTTATTATTAAGTTGGGAGTAGCTGGGTTTTGTGACATAGTTTACATGTCAAGTCAGTGAAGAGTGGTAAATGGACTGCAGTGAAGCAGAGTAAATACAAATTGCTATAAAGTAGTTTTTAACACGTTTATTTATCATCTCTCAGTTGCAATTGTCTTTGAAAACATTTGGATATGATGGCTCTGTTTTATTGCTTTTATCAACTGAGCAAAAAAATTAAATATTGAGAGATGCCCTGCCCTAGGGAACAGCTGCCCAAGGTCATGCCTTTCTTCATGCTTAGAGAATGAAAAATGGATGCTTTAACTATGGTTAACTCTTTAAAAATTTTCTTCCTAACCCTAATGAGCATGCATTATCACTTAAAAATCAAACCAATTTTGCATCAAAATGATACTTTGTTTTGGAGTAAATACCAAATTATTTTAAACAGAGATGGGCTATAAAATTAAACCTTTGTATTTTTTTATTAATTTTTGTTTTGCATTTATTAATATAAATAAATAATAAAAATAATATATATATATTTATATATATATATATTCAATAAAATATATATAGATAATTAGATTGTATGTATATATATATATATATATATATATATATATATATATATATATATATATATATAAATTAATTAAATGCTTTTGAGAAACTTGAATTTTTTAAACACGAAATTAAATTTCTTTTTGTATATTAAATTAGTCAAAAGTATATATATATATATATATATATATATATATATTAATTTATTTAAATTTTTATCATTAAATCTATTATATAATATATATATACATATAATTAAAATATATTATATATATATTGTTGAAAATTATATATATATATATATAAGATTATATATATATAAATATAAAAAAAATATATATATATAAATATAAATATATATATATATATATATATAATATTTATTTTATATATATATATTATATATATATCATTATATATATATATTAATATATATATATATATATATATTTATAAGATTATCTATATATATATATATATAATATAATTATATATATATATATATATATATAAGATATATATATATATATATATATATATAAAATTTAAATATATATATATATATATAAATTATTATATATATATATATATTTTGTTTCCTATATATATATATATAAAAATTATTATATATATATATATATTTATATATATATCCTATATATATATATATATATATATTATTTAAATATCTATATATATCATCTGTATTAAAATAATTTATCTATATATATATATATATATATATAGATTATATTTATATATATATATATATATATATATATATATAATAAAAAATTATCTAATTGTATTATTCATATATATATATATAATATATTTATAATTTTTTTAATATATATATATATATAAAATAATATATATATATATATATATATATATATATATATATATCTATATATATATATATATATATATATATATATATATATATATATATATATATATATATATATATTAAATTATTCACAAAAAACTAAATGCAAAGGTTAATGATTTAAATGGCACAGACATCCATCTCGCAAAACAATTCAAATAGTATAAAAAACCTCCAGATCCGTTATGAATGAATTGATCCTTGTTTATATAAATTTCTGCCGTATTAGTTGTTATTTTTTTACTACAAGCTTTCGTCTGTTCCTACAGACATCTTCAGGTATATAATAGATGTTGTTCTTGTTTTTTCTCTTAGTAATAAGAGGACAACAAAATATATGTATTATTGTATCCGAAAAATGCTATTGAAAATGAGATATTGGTTTTTGAACGCGCAAAAAAACGCTGAGTTTGATTTTAAATTTCTTTTTTTAAAGTGTTTGCGTTTATACCAAATATGGTAATGAACAAATTATTTTACTGGTAAATTTTACTGTCAAAGTGGCATGAACTATATTGTTCAATAATTACAGTAATGTCGCACTTATTAACCAAAAAGTCGCACATGGATCAGATCATTTATTTAAATTACAATAAACGTGCAATCAATTTACAAATACATGAATTATTCACACAAAACTAATGCAAAGGTTAATGATTTAAATGGCAGACATCCATCTCTGAAAACAATTCAAATAGTACACAAAAACCTCCAGATCCGTTATGAATGAATTGATCCTTGTTTATATAAATTTCTGCCGTATTAGTTGTTATTTTTACTACAAGCTTTTGTCTGTTCCTACAGACATCTTCAGGTATATAATAGATGTTGTTCTTGTTTTTTTTTGTTTTTTTTTTGTTTTTTTTATATATATATATATATAGTTAAGATTATCTATATATATATATATATATATAGTTAAGATTATCTATATATAAATATAAAAGTCAACATTGAAGTCAACACTCAGAGGTGACAGCCTGTTTCATGCCAGATGCAATCATCAGGCCTGATATATATTACAGAAAACCTAATGATAAACCACTGTACATACACACATCTTCCAATCACCCACCTTCAATAATCAAACAGATATCAAAATCGTTTAACCGCAGGCTTTCCGGCAATTCTTGCAATGAAACCATATTTAACAAAGCCAAGAAAGACTACAAAACAGCCCTAAAAGATAGTGGATTCCCAGCAACACTCACATACTCACCACAGAGCACAAAAAGGCCAACAGGAAGAGAAATTTCATATAGTTCAATCCACCATACAGCAAAAATGTAAAAACAAACGTAGGTAAAATATTCTTCAAACTCTTAAACAAACACTTCCTGGAATCAAGCACTCTACACAAAATATTCAATAAAAACACTATAAAAATCACCTACAGTTGCACTTAGAACATGGCACAAATAATAAAAAAGCACAACAGGAAAACTATCTACAAACTACCCAAATAAATTAAACCCACGTGTAACTGTAGAATAAAGAATAAATGCTCCTTAAACAGTAATTGCTTACAAAACAACGTTATATACCAAGCCACGGTAAAATGACCAGATAATGAGGAAAATGTATACATAAGAGTAACTGAAGGACCCCGGAAACAAAGAAACTATGCACACAAAACATCTTTCACAAATAGTAAATATGTGAACAGCACAATGCTTTCTAAGTATATCTGGAAAATTAAAAACAAAACACAAATCACACCAAAAATATCATGGAAAAGATCATCAGCCTACAACAATCAATCCAAAACCTGCAAACTTTGCTTGGAGGAAAAAATAGCTATCATTATCTTCCCAGACCAAAATAAATTACTAAATAAATGATCTGTGCTCATCTCAAAATGCAGACATGAAAACAATTTTTTACTACGTTACTTAAAAATGGAAAACTGAAATGAATAAATAAAAATAAACAAAATAATATAAAAACTATAAAGTAAAATAAATTAACCCAAACAAATAATAAACAAATTAACAAACCACTCCCCGTTAGAATAGATGAAATAGAAATAAATAAAAAATAAAAAAATAAAAAAAATAAATTTTAATAAACAAATAAATAGAGTAAATGATAAACAAATTAATAATAAATACGAAAAAATAGACAAAATAAAAAAAAAAGTTAATAAATAAAAAAAAAAACCAAAAAAAGTAATCCAAATAAATAAATAAATGAACAAATTAACAAATTAAACCAATAAAATAAAATAACTGTTAGAACTAATAAAAATAAACGTTAAATAAAAAAAAAAAAACAAGTAATCAATCCAAATAAATAAATAAATAAAATAATAAACAAATTAAAAACTGACAGAATAGACTACAGCAGTCACTCTAAAGATTGGACAAGTAAATAACCTTAATTATCTTCCCAGACTAAAAGAAACTATTAAATAAGCGACCTAAGCAAATCCCCCCTCCATTTTTTTTACTATGTTAATAAAGATCGAAACCGAAAAGAATAAATTAATATATAAAATAGAAAATGAAAATAAAAAACTAGTAAAATAAATTAACCCAAATAAATAAAAAAAAAAAAAAACAAGCCACTCCCGCCAGAATCAGTTACCCACATTGCACCACTGACCTATATATATATAGTCAAGAAAAAATCGAACACTTGCTGCCTGACGATTGCGTCTAGCATGAAACACCTTTTCGTCTCTAAGTGTTGACTTCAATGTTCACTTTTATATTTATATATACATATATATATATATATATATATAATCACAAACTGGTAAAATATCTTTGAATAATTATTGTCTGACAATCAACATAATCGATGAAAGCACAATATTGTATTAAATCATGTAAAACATAAATTTATAAATTATAAACATGTTAACATTCTTTGAATTTTTTAAATAAATCTTTGTTGTTGTTCATTTTTGCTGGGTTGTTTTTCCATACAATTTCTGTTGCTTTTCTCAAGCAACATAGATCTTGCTAGAGGCTTATTTATTTCCAATCCAATATATGCACGTAAAGAGAGAAATAAAAGAGGAGATGGTTTAATATTAGATAAAGAAAATATATTTTGAGATACTAGTAACTGTCAGATACCAGAACAAGTCACAAGAAATGATCATTATCAACAAGGGCCGACATGCAAATGTAGGAAGGAAATGAGTTAGCAAAATAGTCAGTATGGATATGGATAATATAATGAATCTAGAGAAAAAATGGATTCATAAGAATTTATGAAAACTGGTTTCAAGAACACTTGTGGACATGAAAAATCCTAGGAAGAGACAAAAAGAACTAGACAGACTACTTAACAATTGGCAAAAGATTTAGAAATGATGTATTACATTCTAATACAGGGTTGTCCAACTTTTTTTCCTAATGAAATTTAGGTATATTCACCAGACCACAAAAGTACTTTATTTAGAAAGCTCAAAACATTCTGAATATCAAATTTTAATTACAAATTGATGTAATGGAATAATGTGTCACCACCATGTGTGACTACACTATAGGTAGTAACTACCTATAAGTATCTGTAAGTCAATGAACTACAGAGTCTAGCTGGAATCTTTTCCAGCTGTACTGGTCAAACTCTCTGCCCAAAGGCAGAGAGGAACCCGTTCAAGGCTATGCCAAAGGGTAGTCTCGTTTGAGGAGGTAGACACACCTGATCTCATTTATGTGGGGTCTATGAGGATTTTTTGGCTGAGCCTACAGGTTCAGGAACCTCACATTAAATTCGGTCTTGTGCCACATGTGATTGCGTGGGGCAGTTGCTAGATACCATAGCTGGGATCTGCTGAGTACGACTCAGACTTACGCGAGAACTACCGACCTTCCAATAGTAGCACTCACTACTGAATTGACTTGCAATGATCATGCGCATAACTGTTATCTTATTTCTTATTGTATTGGTTTTTACAATAAATCGTTACTTATTTTATCCACCATGTTGTTCAAGTATATATTCCTATTAGCACAGAATATAACACAAATATATATAATTACAAAAATACTTTATTATTAACAGTAGAAATAAGAAATTATACATACACAAAATAAATTTAATGTGATTTTTGATATTTTCTTTCTTTTTATATTTTTTTCCTTTTATAATATATTTTCCTTTTATAATATTATGGTATTCATCTTTATTTTAAGAACGTTAGTTAAATGGGAATCACTCAATCTATTTCTTTCAGCAGTTTTGATATTTTTCATGCATGAAAAGAATTCTTCATAACAGTATGTACTTCCCCACATGCTTAATAGTTTCCTAGATAAACTAAATAATTTTTATTTAGCTGCTCTGGCTCTTGCTGGTGTGTCTCAGCAAAGGTCTTTGTCCCCCTTCCCCTTTTAGTGCAATAGGGAAGTAAATCTACTAGCACAATCTGAGAATAATTTCCTTGACATACGTTACTAAAGTACATGAAAACATACCTAAAGATTTTAGGATACAATGGGCCACATCAAAATATTAAGAATATAATATATACCCAAGAACTGACTGTGGAAATGATCACTTTCCAGTCTTATGAAAACCAAAAGCACTAGAATTAAAGAAATCCAATGCAACACCTAAGCTACAATATGACAAACTTCAGAATGACTTAATTTGCTAACAAACATATGCAGTTGACATTAAGAACAAATCTAAAACTTTGGAACAAGTCAGGAACTCAAAGTGGAACATCTTAAGAGAAGCACTAGGGATAGCAGCAAAAGAAGTGATGCCAAGGGAATAAAGAAATCAAAAAATGTAAATCTTGACATAAAGAAAAACAGCAGATTATGCCAAGATATGGTGCAAAATAGAATAAAGAAAACCATTAAAAATATGTGAAAGCATGCAAGCAAAAGAGGAATGCCTCAACAAGTATGCAGAGATTGCAAAACTGCAGAATAAGCACATAGCAGACATGCATAAAATGATGAAATAAAAAAAAGGCAAAAAAATGTCTTTGGTAAAATACCTAAAATCTAAAAACACGACAATCATAATGGAAATAGTAAAGATACTACAGAGATGAAACAAATACATTAGAGAGCTCTTTCATGACAGCAGGGGAGAGAACCCCATAATACATAAAAATAGAGAAAGAAAAATAGCATTAAAATTCTGGGGATTTGGTCAGCACAAGATGAAGAGGAGCAAAGCAGCAAGAAAAGATGAGATTGTAATGGAGATACTATCAGCCTTAGTTTCAGGATTTATAAGGTTGCCAAAATGAAATATACAACATCAGTTAAATACCAAATGACATCAGTAGATCAAACTTTCTAGCCCTGACAAAGAAACTAAGGTGCAAATGAATGTAAGCTAATCCATTAGACAATCAGCTTAATGAGCCATATAACTAAACTTATATTTAGGATTCTAATGAATAGAGCTTGTAGCAGAATTAGACTGGAAATAGAATACAAAAAATGTGGCTATGTTCAAAATATTGGTACAAGAAATGCAATTTTTATGATCAGAATGCTATCATAGTTAACAATACAATTGCAGAAAGACTTCCAGATACATTTGAAAAAAGTATGCAGTGTTGACCTAACAGCAGAATTAAAAATGAAATTTGTGAATTGGTTTCAAATTCTTCCTAAAGTGTTTACTTCACATTAATGCTTTGAGAAAAGGTATGAATCCAGATCTCCCATGAGATCAAGTCGGCAATTACTTGCTGCTACTAGAACCTTGTGACTTAGTGCATTTGTTGCATGTTATTGGCAATACCCATGCAACCCAGTTTCCCAGAGAAATGATACCCTAATAATCTACTAGATTATGGGATAATTTGATTTTATATCAATATTCACACATACGCACAGACATAAAGTGCATAGTTTTATATTTTTTTTTTTTTTTAGAAATATAAAAAAATATGAATGAGTACTAAAATCCATAAATCCATATAGTTAGACTAACTTAGATATTTAAATTAAATTTTTAACTTTTTAACAAAATTTGTTCTGGAGCTGTGTCTAACTATTAGCTATTATCCTCCACTCTCAATACCACTCTCATAACCCCCAGCTGTACTCCCATCTCCTCCAAACAGGAATTCCAGACAACCTCTAAGCCTATCCTTATCCCCCACTTAAAGCCCAGTAATAAAAATGTACTATCCATGACTCCAGGCACAAAAATATACACTTTTATTAGTAGAGGCACAAACCAGACAGGTGTTTTCTACAGTGGAGCATTTCCATAATAAGGATATGGTGGAAAACACAAGACCAGTTACCATTCCTTATTTCATTCTCTTATCTTCACTTTCTGTCTTATCTAGTGTCAGCCACCTGCCTCTATCCTTCTTTATTCTCTCCAACTTCCCAGTTGACTAAAGCTATCTTTCTTTCTCTTCCAGTGTTTCTTTCAACAGCAGAGGCATCTAGCTCCAGCCATAGTACTGGGCACTAACTACCTTGTTAATCTTTTTCTACTTTGCCAGCTACTCTCTTAATCCTGTAAAAGTAAATCCATTAAAAAAATATTAAATATCTGTGTCAAATTTGATACACATGACAGATTAGAGCATGAAATAAATAACCTCCTGATTTTTTTTGTATCATACACAAAACTCAAGCTATTATTTGATTACAATAGGATCCACTAAGAGAACAAAAACCTTGTGGAATTAATGCAGCTGCCTTTTGATATATACACATAATATCTAATATCATCATTTAATATTTACTATTATTTAATTTCTCTATCTTTATATGGCTTATTTTCTTAAAACAATTTAAAATTATAACTGCTTTTAAACATAAATTCCAACTCTTGCCTATCAAAAACATACAAAACATTTGGAAATTTACCAAAATCTTGTTTGCAATAGTCATCAAGATCTATTAAATTTGTCTTGGACAAGAGGTTATATTTTGGGAGGTGTTCTTCCTGCTAATGAATTTGAATGAAGATCAAAGCAGATCAATTTCCAGTATATTCTGAATTATCAATATAGCCTCTCAGCTCCAGTCTAAATATTCTCTAACACAATTTAGGTCCAGTGAGAATTACACAGCCACACACAAAAGTTTCTTGCAAGTTCCTTCAAAACACAACAGAACTGCTGTATTTACATTAGATTTCCAACAATGATTTTATTTACTAGGATTTACATTGGGTGTTGCAAATGCACTGAAGATAATAAGTTTCACAGAATTTTGAGGTAGCCAATTTCTAGCAGTCCTAGAGTAACACCATTATTTTTATTTTTTGTCCTGAGGTAGTCTGTTCTGGAGGATTCCATTTGTCCATTGTTTAAGCATCTTTTGATTTCAACACAATTCAGGGCATATGAAAAGACCAATCTCCGTTTTGAGGCAGCCAGATTCTAACAGTCTGGGAGAAATTGTGTCCACTTTGCGCATCTTCATTTTTGCTTGGCAGCTATTATGTACAAGTCTTTTTGTTTATTCAAGAATTGATGATGTGATCATGGATGACAATTACAATGTAATATTGCTACTAACTTTCATAGTACCCAGCCCTAAACTATTTTCAGTCACCTACTTATATTGGAAACAAATGCAATGTCAGCAAGGTTACAGCCAAGAGTTTTATTAGTAATTTTTTCTAGTGGCTCAATTTTTCTTTTTTCTATCTACATAAGTCACTGGTTTCTAAACAGTGCAGCACGTCTCATAGATGTAGCAGAAGAGGATAGCAGGTGAGTCAGAATGATAGACAATCAAAGATTTAGAAACAGTTTCAAAAAATTCATATGCCAAAAATAAATTATTTCAAAATTTAAAATATTATGAATTACTTGTAATTGCATGCATGAGTCCTAGTATAAATGGGTCTAAATAATTATTGACCAATTTTATCATTGTGATATTTTGAATTATATCAAGTATTAAGAATATAGTAACTAAGGTCTGCAAATTAGAAGAGAGAGTTATCAATGACTAGCAGTAGAGCCCGGCGTTGCCCGGGGATGTAACAGTAAGAAACAGATCAAGTATCGACCATCATAAAGACTGAAAAATAAAATTGACAAAGATTATTGTTTAAGGTTGACGGACACGCATGTCTTAATTAGTTTTTTTTTTTTTTTGTTTTTTTTTTTTTTTTTACAAATTGGTCAAACTCAAACAAAGACATTGTTTTCAATCATTATGAGTCTACCGATTGAATAGAATTTTATTATAAACAATTGTCTTGTAAATGGAATTTTTAAAGCATTCTGAATGTAAAAATAAAGAAAAAAGTGTGCAAGACAATAAGAAACACTACCTGCCAAAAAAAAGTGAAGTTTTGTTGAAATCGGTTGAAAAATGTAGGAAATCCGATCCCATATATAAATGAACACACACACACACACACACACAACCAACCTGGGTTTTATAATAAGTATAACTTGATATGAGTTGTCCCCCTTTCATTAATGCCTCTTAATTGTGTTTTCAAATTGATTTCATGCAAAAACAATTGTTTTTCCAATTTTTGGTGCTGTCAGAACCACCGCCAGGTAATTTTACGTAGTCCTGTGAAGTTTTGTTGAAATCAGTTGAAAAATGTAGGAAATACGATCCCATATATAAACGTACAAACACACACAATCTGCGTTTTATAATAAGTAAGATTATGTTCTGATTTTGAATCTGCCATTATTTCCCTTTAATCCTCTGTTTTTATTTTTAAATGTACTTTTTATCACATAAAATTTGGTGAGGCACTAGGAAATTTTAATTCCAAAAAGGTGACCCAGAGAAAAAAAAGTTTGGAAACCACTGTCATAAGCAAATATTTTTGATGAATAGTATATAAAATAAATGATTTTTGGGCTGAGGGATAACTTGTAGTGACAAGTATGACCATTCCAGATTAATCTCTCCTGTCAATCCATTTAAACAAAAACAGAATTGAAACAAGCAAGAGTGCTGGAGGGGGGGGGGTATTTATTTAGTTTTAAACAGTTTAATACGTTTAATAAGTTATCCATTGGTTTGAGAAACCAATCATTCATACACAGCTGATTTCATTTATTGAAACTAATTAACTTTTTTAGTTATTTTTTGTTTTTATCCACTATCCATTCGGATTTAAATGATAGCCTTTTCCTTTAGTTTTCTCCTGGCATCTCAACCCAAAATAGGATCTCATATCCCTTATTACTTAACTGGCTGCATCACAGATACCTTCTTGTGGGTTTCTGACTTATATATTATGCAATAACAACAAAACAAACTACTTCTGGCCTACTTATTATATATGTAACTTGTCTTTTAAATGCTATAGAATAGAAACACAAACAAATTTAATAGGACTAGATAGGTTTGCCTATCATCCAGTTTATATTCCTCCCCAGTCTCTTGAACAGGAGCAAAGGTTCATCTCTTGTTTCCTGTTTAGGATTGGGTTTCCAGTTTTTTCTAAGTCTACTTCAGCTCTATACCCCTAACGCTTATCCTTTCCTATGCTAATATAACTCCAGATAGTAACTCTCTCTACCTTGGAGGCCTTGTACTGTATTGAACATTAATTAAAAAAATATTTTTAAAATGTACTTCAACAAATGGAGGTCACCTTAATTCGGCTAAAATGAAATGACCTGATAAATTATTTGATTTTTGTATTAGTAATAAAACTATTGTTTACATTTTGGCCTTGTCAAATTATATATGCATTTACACGCAAACAGGCATATGTATACTTAGAATTCTGATGATAATAATGTGTGTTAAGTTTTTTCTGGTAACCAAGATAATTGTGTATTTGTTACTGGAGTCAGAGGTCTGTGTCATAAATAGGTCTCATTTCAATACAATGCTTTCACTTTGACAGCACACACTGATATTGAGATAGTCCTGTCAAGTTGTGTATAAATTGATAATGGGAGAAAGCATTAGATGCCTTATCTACTGTATTCTAATCCAATAATGAAATTATTGTTTGCTTAAAAGCCAAACATTATCAGGTTATTATTGTTATTTAAAACTTCAAAGTTTCTTCATTAATAAATACGAGATTTTTTTTCTATTTTTTTTTTTAAACTTTTTACTGTTTTGAACATTGTTAGAAAATCTGAAATAAGTGTCTTGTTTTTAAACAGAATTGATATATAAATTTAAATATATATTTAAAAAAAAACAAAAAAAAGATCATATATCATCAAAATGATAATAGGCGGACAGGTCTGACACACACGCCGGCTAACAAGGGCTCTGGTGAAAATCCAAGGAGCGTCTGCATCGGTAACCGGCGGCTTCTGGTCGTTCCTGTCTCTGCGTCTGTGGGAATCCTGCGGCAAGCAAGAACGTTATTCGAGTAGGCCTGAGTACCCTACTTCTGTAATTTATCCCAAGAATCTTCTTCTCATAACAGGAAGAAGCCGGCTCAATCTGCCCAGGGTGAATGCCGCATCAGTACAGTACAGTACAGTAAAATGACAATATATAATTTTTTTTTTTTTTTAATATTGGACGCCAAAAATATCACTCTGTTTTTGCTGTCACCAGGAACATTTAGTTCTAAGTCGCCCATTCATAAAGGTCACTTTTTATTATATGATGCATTTTTTATTTTCTCTAAAATGATATATTTTGGAAATTTTTATTGCAAAATTTCATTAAAGCAAATAAAAATGGTATAATTATGTTAAAAAGTCAAGAAAAGGAAAAACTACAATTATTGTAGTTGGTATAGTATAATTGATTAGCAGTTGTATAGAAGCACAGAAAAAAGAAAAAATTTCAATGTTTCTTCATTATGAGCTCTTTATTTCTCTCTCTCTCTCTCTCTCTCTCTCCTGTTAATTTTGTTATTCTTTTTCTTTTTTCTGAGCTTCTATTTCCATATCAATTACTGTGGGTTTTTTTTTCATTTTTTTGACTTATTAAAATCATCTCCATTTTTATCACTGTACTATGATGATCAAACATGTAAAAAATGGTTTGTGAAATTTTATACTGCATAATTTTCATTTAATGATATTTTATGCTCACACCAATTTAATTTAGCTGCAATCAAAGATATTTATAATTAAGATAATTTTTATTTATAATATTTTTGATATTTTTAATGTTTTTTATATTATTCTAATATTTTTTTAAGATAATTAAAATATTTGTAATTAAAGTATTACTTGAGAATTCAACCCTGAAGACACAAATTTTTTTTATCTCTACGCAAACTGAATTATTTCCATTTAATGGTATCTAGAATACCTCTTTTTCACAGAAAAATGTCTTAAAATATATCTCCCAGGTCTTATATACAAAGTTGTGGTATCTTGCTAGCTAACACTTACCCAGACACTGCATGCAATAAGTACTTGTACTTATCCTAACTCCATAATATTAAATGTAAATAGTGTGGGATCTTATAGGCTAAAAAATACTGTTTATTTTATCATTATCTTTGATTTTTAAATAGGTGAACTTCAACAATTATTCTTTTGAAAAAATCCACCTGGGACGTCCTTATTCCAACCACCCTTTTTATTAAATATTCAGGAAATTTAGCCCTTAATTTAGGCTATGAGCATTCTAGAAAAAAGTATTTCATGAATGAAAGTATTTTTGTTTTTTTTAATCCAGCTATCCCTTTTATTCCAACCACCCTGTCAATTTGAAACTTAGGTGTGTTCATTATTAGAAGCCTATTGATATTACCATTACTTTTTTGTTTTTGAAGTAAAGTTTGAAATAATAATAATAATAATATCATGGCACACCTTCACAAATATCAGAGCTTGTTATGGGGGACTGTGAGGATAACACTTTTCCGGCTGATACTGCCTTGGTATACAGTTGTGGAAGAGTGTTTTTTGTTAAAGTACTTATTTCCACTTTCTCTCTATCAAACACTGTGATATGCCAGTAACAAGACATTAAGATATTGGGTAATGAGACAGAGTATAGAAGGAAATGGATTTATGTCTTTTGCAAGGGAATTCATGCAAAGTTAACATAAACAGCCTCAGTTAGAACTTGAAGCTGGTTTTCTGATTCTATTTCTGTGGAATAACCATTACATCACTTTATGCCTTGACACTAATGATATTTAAGATATATTGATGTCTGACAACCAAGAGTAACTATTGCCACAGTTTTGAAGAATTGTTTAAATGAGACATAACCCGTTCTATTTGGGAAGAATCCATTGTAAAATGGACATATACAATTTATAAGGATCTTAAATATACTCTTCCACTAGGATATGGAAATAAAAACTTTGGGCAGACATAATGTACACCTTCAAACTCTTGCAAGTGCCAAATATATAGTCACTGGCACCAAATACCAAATGAGGAGTAATGTTGCAGGCATGGGGGCATTTTCATCCATTCAGTATTTTCACCTGTCTCTGGATGTGCTCATCTAGTAGTTTATCATTGTGTAACTGCTAGGATGTAATTATCAAAAAAATCCCTTTGGTCATTCTAGCAGGCTGTGGTTTTGTTGATCTGGAGACTTTCTTGAAAGGCAGAAAAATGACAGAAAAATAAACACTTGTAAAAAAAAAAAAATCATTAACAGCTTAATACTACAAGCTTTCAAAGGTTACAATCAGTCTTGGTTAATTTCTAGTAAGATCTTGAGGCATTGAGAAGAGTTAACTGCAAGGTTAGGCGTTTGTGTCTATGTGTTGGAGATTTCTTCAGAATGAAGAATAGAAAGATGGCATTTTCTCTGAATGTAACAAGCAATTCTTGGACACAAACTAAGCAGCCGTGAGCTCTGACTTATATAGACATTTGTCTGGTGGCAAGAATGACATTTATGGATATTATCTGCCCACAAAGACTTTTCAAATTTGAAATCAGATTGCCATATGAAAAAGTACCTTTGACCAGACATAACCCTTCCAAAGGTACCTTTGAACAGATTCTAGACTTGCATTATGGACAGGATTTTGCAGAACTTTGGTAAACATATTAATCTTGTCACCACAACTTTTTGGAAGTTGAGAAATTGGGTAGAGAAAATTCAGTTTTATTGAGTTTACTAAATCTTACTGGGTTTATTTTGGGTTCAAATCCTACTGATGCCTTTCTAATAAGCATTTTATAAGTTCTGGTTAATATTTTAAAACTGAACCTTCTTCCATCAGATTCCAATCTCGTCAACTAATCTTCCATACTTTTTTCACTTAGTCAAGAATTCTAAGAGAAGGAATAAAAATACTATTTCAATATTTCAAGTCACTAAATGACATTTAATGCATTATTATGACTCCATCAGGGCTACTACCCTGTTACAATAGCACAAGGAACAACAAAATGCCTGAACATAACCCATTTTGGATAAAAATGCAGACATAACCACTTCTGGTTATCAGCATTCAACATGTATGACCATTTCATCTAATTAGAACTGAATGTACAATTAAATTGAAATGGAAAAAAATTGTTTTATATAGGTTGTGTATATAGACTGGTGGCTAAGTTAAGGTTTCATTCTAGGTGCAAGGTGAGTGACATTCATCTATTTCAAATGAAGAACAACTTTCTTTAATCTAGGGGTAAATGCTTTGCCTATTTAAATCCCATTTGATACTTGATATCTACAAAGTATAGATACAAACTAAGAAGATAACGGAAGAAAATTGAAAGTAGAGGAAAATAGATGCAACATCAAAAGATTTTAGTTACTTCTATATTTCTGTTTCGAAACTGATCTATTTACAAAAGTTTCAGTTCTTTCTCTCCTTTACTTACCACAAATTATTTGCATATATTTTTAAATTTTTTTTATCTAATTCTAACTTTTAAACCTGTATGATTTTGATTTGATTTAATTTCTGTATATTTGCTACCATAGCAGAAAGATGCACATCATAGTGCAATTTTTATTAACACAATACTGTTAACATGATCTAAATTAAAGAGTAAAGCCATTTCCAAACCAATCATTCCAATGGTTTCCAAGTAATTTTCAGTTAAATATAAATTGACTCCACCAATACCACAAAAAAGGTCCGTTCAAGGGAGATAACTCCAACTCTTAAAAACTACAAGAAGAATATAACTTTAACACACACACACAAATGAAAACTTTGTAAGTATTTTAAAAAAATTATAAGTTTGATTTTGTAATACTTTTTAAAAGGCTCTCTCAAATTATTTTCATGAAATTTTTATTTCAAAAGACAGAAATTTTAATATTAAAAAAAGTTATTTAATATACAACTATTTGGAAACAATTTTTTTTTTTTTTTTTTTTTTTTTCCAAAAATTTTAAAATTTCGTCTTTATACTATGTTTAATGAAATCTTTAAATTCTGTAAATTTCAATAAATATAAAATTTTATTTTAGGCTAATTTGAAATTGAATGATCTCAGATGGCATTTTTTAAATGATTTTTACTATCTTTTTCTTTGCAGGTGCCAAGGACGTGTCCATAAATATAGGATTCTTCCAGATTTGGATGGCAAACTCTCAGTCCAGGTAACATTTTATGGCAAAAACAATCTTTCTACTTGACAATTCTTGACTCTTCCTTTTATTTATCTACCTCCCACACAATATACTGGCTGTATTTTACTTTTCTATTACATGCTATGCTGACTGGATTCCTACTACACAATTTCAAACTTTTCTCTTCCTTTGTAAATAATTATTTGGTGACAAAATTAAAAAAAAAAAAAAAATGAAACTTAATTGCTTTTTTTTGCCTTGGCTTTTTATAATTTCTTGAACAGATCACTCACTTTTGATGTGAAAACTCATCCAGGCAACATCTAATAATGAACATTTAATTAATTTCTCATGGGGCCAAAGCAAACATCTTTTAAAGATCAAATGATTTGAGAAAGAAAAAACTGCTGAAAAACTTGGTTTAAAATTCTCTTAACCACTTGGGAGCAGTTGATATTTCACAAGAAATTTCTTTCTTCTGGAGTGGCTGGTGGAATATTTTTGCTGATATGATGTCACACATTGATAGGCTCTGTAATTCCTTATGCTTTACCAAAAGTAGTGCAATTTAGATTTTCTGCTTTGATAACAAACTTCTGTTCAGTATTCCAAAATTGGTTTGTGCCATTGATGTTACTGCTGCGTTTCTGAAAATCCATTCTAGTACTTTCTTCAGTTGAATAATATTTTATACACCTCTATGTACAAATTAGAATTACCAGTGTTATGCAAGCAGGGTTGGGGCAGCAATGAATGATATTGTTTACATTTGAATGGAAAGAATTGAACCAGTTGGGATATTTATCAACTATCACTTTATCACCTTGTTCTGCCACAGTAACAAAAAATAACCTTCTCTTTCCTTAGGAATTAAAATCTTAAAAAGGTTTCAGAAAACACTTGCTGAAAGATAATGGTGATTACACAAAGAATGAGATCAATTATCAGAACATGTCCTGGAATATTAACAACTCAGTGAGAAGAATTATAGACAATATCACGTTCTAAATATTCATGCAAGAATGATATTTAGGCTGGTAAATGTGATTTGGACAACCTCTAGTAAACAATGTCCTTGTGATTTGGACATCCTCTAGCAAACAATGTCCTTGTATTTAAAAATGGTGATACCCATGAAGAAATATTGTGTGTGTGTGTGTGTAATGTATGTGGCATCTGTCGGTCTCAAGAAACATTGGATCTGTGCCCAACTGCTGATGGCAGCACATCATCTGTTAATGTTATAGAGGCCTACTCAGGAATGACAGTCTTGATTGTAATGAGTGCATGTGAGGACGCTCTCTCCTAATGTCGCTGTGTTGTTTTCCTCTGATTCCTCTCTCCTTGCTCCAGCCCTTGGTGTAAATTGCATCTCCAGCATGAGCAATCATTGATGACGTCTTCTCTCCTCTTGATGTCCATGTCCATCACCATCATGTCACTTTAGCAGACATTCTTAAAGAAAAGATGTGGTTGCCTTCTTGCAAGTGGCTAGTTCTCCATACAGAAGGATCTTTAGAATCCTTCCATCAGTAGACTGTTGTTTTCCATATTTTCGTGTTGTCACTGTAATGTCATCTCCAGTGCACAGGCCTAGGCAGGAGATATAAATATATATCTGATGAAATTTGCAAGTTCTACCTCATCTTAGTCTGGTAGGGAATTAGTGATTCAAGACCATAAATGAGGATGAAGACAGTAAAAGCAATAATGGTTCTGAAACAACTGATGGTAATGTTTTGTCAATATACCACTGTATATTAATATTAATAGAATGACCAAGTCTACTGAATATAAGAGCTATATACAATACTAGAATTTTTTGCAACACGCTAATCTGTTGAAATCCTCACAGTATTAAGGTATTGTTGAAGTTATCATTAACATTTTTTGTCAAAATTTACAAACTCTGTTTCATTCAATTTTGCAAACCAATTGATGAAATTTGAATAAGCTGATTTGTTTCAAAAGATACTTTGACAAAAACCCTACTTTGCAGTTTAATAATATCTTTAATTTAATTTAATTTTATAGGACTTCATTGTTAACAATAGTTTTTAAGAAAATTTATTTTTTCCTTTTTAACAGCAAAGAATAAATACTTAGAATTTCTTACTCTTGAGCATGCAACATACAACTGGCCATATGTAAATATTTTTTTCTGGAGCCAAATTCCAACTTTTTGAAGTGTTTGGCCTTGTGATTTGTTTATAGTTCTTGCAAACACTGCGTGAACCGGAAACTGGATTCTTGTATATATAAAAACTTAAAGAAAAGATATGCAAAAAACAATATTACATTTTTATTAAATAAATATTTGTTATTTTATCATTAAATTGTTTTTAAAATAGTTGGAGTATTTTGATTGTTAAAGAATAAAACTTTTAATTTTTCCTCACAAATTAATGAAAATTTATTGTGCTAAGCTATGCACCCTAGTAAAACCAACTGTACTTCGTACCCACCTTACCTGTTTGCACTTCACCCTAAAATTTGGTTTTGATCGGTCAATGTATGGCTATTTTAGATGGTGTGATGGATGGATGGATGGACTAACAGAAGTCACACAACTTTATATATAGAAACTTCAGATGTTTGAGAGCTACAAGTCAAACTAAATTGACACCTATTGTTAAAATATTATTTAATATGAATTAATACATATTGAATTTAGAATTACCTCAGATAAACAATGGACTATTCCTGTTTAATTCTGAGGATAGACAAAAGAAAAGATATTTGTTTGGTTTTGAAAAGAAAGAAAGAAAAGGTGATAATGCTCTCATGTGTTTGACATCTGCTTCAGTGAAATGGAAAGCTCAGATATTTAATGAGGCAATAGGAAACCAGTGAAACTCACAGAGAGCTTATTCAGTCATTAACTTAAGAATTAAGATTCATCACAAAATTTAACTAGGAAAACCGCATAATTTTCATGACTGTGCATTTGTATACAATAATATTTATTCACGCACACACACAGTGGGCCAAAAGTTGGCTTACACTTAATAGGTATGCACTTTACATTTTTTTTAAAAACATTTTATTACATTTATATTTGTTACAATCATATTTGTTCAAAACTGTTTATGTACATTTGTTTAACACTTACATTTTTTTTTTTTAGCACAGTTTAATCTCTTAAGTGCTTAAAATGTCTTCCTTCAAAATTGCAATATTCCTTGAACCTCTGTAGAACACTATGATACACAGCATGACTCAAATCTTGATCTGCATCAATTTCAATAAATACTTCTGAGATGTAATCTTTTAATTCATCCACTGTGTTGGGATTTCTATCATAAACCTTGTTCTTTACTACACCCCCAAAAAAAGAGAAATCCGTTGGTGTTAGGTCAGGTGAATGTGGTGGCCATTCAATGTTGTCACTTCTTCCGAATCAACACTGCGGAAAGATTTGATTAAGGTAATCCTTTACTGCGAAAACATAACAGAGAGATGTTCCTTCTTGCTGAATGAACAGTTTAGCGAAGTTATCTCTGGTTATGAGCTGTGATCTAAAATGTGAAACAAATGTACGCCTACTTTTTGCCCACCCTGTAGAGTGGTTATCAATAGAGAAAGTTTAATTAGTATACTGAATTCAAGTTCTGAGTTTGTTGCATTCACTTTCACACAAATACCCTTGTGAAACGTATGAATTCATCTCTTCTCCCCACTCAGTCATGTTACATATTTCATTTAAGACCTTGAAAAGATTACATTTTTTTTTTTATTACTTTTTCTTACATACATTTTGACTAATAGTTTGACATTATAAATAACACAAAATTATTAAAATAATAAGATGCTGGAGAAAACAAAGACTTCATTGATTAAAAACAAAATTACTCATTGATGTCAACAGTGGCTGAAAGTATTTTGAAGAAACAATTTCAGGAAATATATTTTTAATCTTGAACCACCAGTCAAAGTTCTTATAGCAAAACAAGAAAAAATAATTTAAAAACTTCTTAAAAGAAATCTTTTCATGGTATTTAAGCACAGTACGAGATTGGTAACAAGTTCTCCTTAATTTACAAATGAATTGGCCAGGTACAACCATAAATTCTATACTAACAGTTTCTTTTCTCACACGTCTCACTTGTGGAACTCTCTTCTGGCTCCATGCTTTCCAGCCAATTTTGATCTTCTGTCTTCTTAATTACTCTTCTTTTATTGTTCTCACTTCTTAATGTTTCTCTTTTTTTCATATCCTTTCACATTCAGTAAACCCGTGTGTCTTTACTGTCTTGCTTGGAGTGAAAAAAAAATATGAATGCTTGTATGCATACCAGTTTGCTACAAAGTTCTCAGTTCAGCCAGGAAGGGGTTCAAATCCTCAAAAAATGATCAGCTTTTTGATCATTTTGGTCAGATTTCGAGAATTAGATCAAGCCTAGAATTTTTCAGTGTCCATTATCTTGTATATATATATATATATATATATATATATATATATATATATATATATATATATATATAGGGTGATTAGTAAATTGTCCCATTTTATACTTTTAATTTTTTTACATGCGTGTTGTTTGTTTTTGATTTTGTCGATTGCACAGTATAGTTAGTGTCAGTTAGGCACCATCTGTGAGAAAAAGTGCACCATGATGCAATTCACTCCACCAGAAATTTGGATATGGCATGATGTACTGCTTGTTATTTGTTCTGGAAGCAGCAATATGAATATTTCAGAGTGTTTGGGTATCATTCTGATGACAGTGCAGAGGATTCAGAAAGAGGTGGATGAGTCTAATGGTGATTACGAAGGTGTTTGGTGTGATCACTGGTGATAGGAAGTAATGCCTCCATTCAGGCTGTGTTCCCAAAAGATGTACCAAGAGTAATGAAAACCAAATATTCAGTCAACATCATGGTGTTTGGAGTGATCACTATTGGTGGCAACATGATAACTTCACTCATCTTCCTACAGAACCTCAGACTCAACATGGAGGCCTACATTAAATATCTTGAGGACGTTATGCTGCTCTGGGTCAAGAAGGTGGCTGCTGGAATACCCTATGTCTGGCAACTGAACTCTATACCATGCCGCACAAGCAGGAGAACCCAGTCATGGCTGTAATCAAATTTCTGCAGCTACATCATACCTTACATCTGGCCACCTAACTCCCCAGACTGCAACTCCCTTGATTATTATGTGTGAGGTGCAGTTGAGCAAGAGACCAACAAAACTCCTTGTAACACCAAAGATGAACTGAAGGCAAGAATTATGGCAGCATTCACCAACTTAAACAAAGAGACTGTCCAGAAGAGTTGCAAGAGATTCCAAAGTTGCCTGGAGGCTGTGGTTGAAGCCAATGGCGATTTTATTGAATAAATTTACTCTTTAGTATTTGAATATATTATTGTGTAAATATATCTGTTAAAATGAGATGTCAGTGTTATTTTAATTTTTGTGTAATTTAGATGACAATTTATCCAACTCACACTGTGTAAACTGGTCCCAAGTTGTAATCTGATTATCTCCCCTTAAACGAGACACTTATTTGAAACCAGGAAATATTTTTAAATCACAACTATGAATTTATTACAGTTAGCTGCTAATTTGAAGAGGTGTAAGGCAAGAAAAAAATTGTTGATGAAGGTCTTGTACTAGAATTTAACTGAAGAAGCTAAGAGAAAAAAAATTGTTTCCAAACCAAGCAAAAAAACCTTTCTTTGTTATTTTGTTTTACCAAGCAACCAAGTAACAAAAATACTTTTTATAATTGTTTCTGTTTCTTAACCTGGAGGAAAATTGGAACTACTTTCTCTTGAAAATATATGAATTGCAGAATCAGTCTTGAGAAGAATAACCTCATCTGTAAAACCCAGGATTCCTTAGAAATACATCCTCATTCTATTTATCAAACCTTCTTTCTGAAATTGCTTTGGCAGGACATACCAGTCTTTTTTCAGCCTCATCAGACAATTGGCAACTCTGCACCAGAAGGAAAATATCTTTGTGAATTGAAAACAAACTATATAAGGAGGAATTGAAAAATTCTTTGTCTAAAAAAAGAAAAAAATTCAAGATTTGGTCATGTTTTGAAAATTTGTCAGACCAAGAATTTTTCCTCATCATTTATATCTGCCCTTTAATAAGATACTTTACTGTAACTTTTTTTTTTTTTTAGTTATAACTGCTTAATATTACTTACAGGGACCCTTATTGGCTTTACCTTCAAATCTTTTTCTACCAGCACACTGGACACAGTGCAATTTTTTGTCAAAAAAATATACATCTTCTAACCAAACAAGTGTGTTTGTGTGTTATATATATATCAAATATGTGGTGCAGTTCAATTTATAGGTTATAAAGTAGATTAGTAAAGTTATTAACTTTATTAATCTATATCAAATGGCGAAATCCCTTTGCTAACAAAATTAACATTAACCTACAAATCACTCGATGAATGTTATGATCCTTGTTTTTAAAAATTATAAGCTGTATAAGGTCTTTCTTTAATACGCAAGTAGTTTTGACTGTACATTCAGTCATCTTCAGGCATGGAAATTATTTTGTTTTTGGTAAAATTCAGGTAGCATCTGAGACAAAAAAATATAATGCGAATTGAAATATGTTTTTTTTCTTAAATGTGTTAATGATAACGGATACAAACTTTTGGAGCATGCAGTCGCAATGCTAAGGTTGAATTTTTTGAAAATTTAAGAGAGTGCGTTTTTTACTAATATGGCAAAATTTTTTTCTTGCCTTATACCTCTTCAATTTTATTAATATGGCATGAACTAAATAGTTCAATAGAGTAATGTCTCAGTTGTTATCCCGAAAATTTGCACGTCGGATCAGTTCTTTTAAATCAAATATGTGGTGCAGCTCAATTTATATTACAATGAATCTTTCCTACAAAAAGTAGATTAGTGAAGTTAATGATATAAAATGGTGAAATCCCTTCGCTAACAAAATTAGAAATATTTTATATGTTAGTGATATTTTCATTTAAAAATATTTTACATTGTGACACAGAAATTTCTGTTTTGGGACTTAGATTTTTTTGTCCTGTACTCAGATCTATTGAAGGAGGAATGCAACATTATGAATGCCAGTTCTCATTCATGATAAGGAACAGTGGGTGGTATTACAATGGCATCGTTGGACTCTGCAGAGCCTTCCGATCTTGTTGGATTATTTATTCTATACAATCTTACTGCCCACCACAACATCAGTATAGACAATATAGGATTATATAGGGATGATGGCTTTATGGTTGTGAGGAATTCAACAAATTTCAAAATTTACAAAATTAATATATAGAGAGTTTAAAAACTTAAACTTAGAAGTAACTATCAGTACAAATCTAAAAAAGGCTAACTTCCTCAATGTAACATTAGACTTAGTAAATAATATATAGCAACCATATAAAAAAAACAAATAAAAATCCTTTATATATCCACATCTGTAATAAAGCATGTACCCTCATCCATAGAATATAGAACTAGTAGTAATTCTGCCAATGAGGATGTATTTAATAAACACTGTTATTTTTTATAATAACACTTTAAAAAATAGTGGATATAAATGCCTCAATATTAAATACCGAAAAGATAATATTAACAACCAGAAAAAATAGAATAGAAAAATCATTTGGTACACACCCCCATTTAATCAAATGGTTAGCTGTAAGTTAGGGCTAAAGTTTCTTGCTTTGATTGAGAAACATTTTCCAAGGAATAATCCTGTATATAAGATTTCAATAAAAAATATGCTAAAATTAAGTTATACTTGTACTGATAATCTAAAAAAAAATTATTAAAATAAATAATAATAAAATTTTAAATAAACACTTAAACGTAAATAAAAATAATAGTAACTTCAAAACGGAAATCAATAATTTTATAATAAATTATGTAATTGTAGAAATCCAGTAAAGTGTCCTTTGGAAAATAAATATCTTACTGACCCTATTGTTTATCAATGCACTTGTAGTTGTAAAGAAAAGAAAAAGAAAGAAACTGTCAACTTATAGTAGCAACAAACGTCTGCAGTAGATTTCTTCTGTCTCTCAACTGCAACGCTTGTAGCCAAATCACAGTTCAAACAGTAGTCCATCGTAACAGGCAACATAGAAACAACAAAATGGGGTCACACCTCCAACCTTCACTTCTCACCATTAAAAACATGTGTTCGTCTACCAAGCTCAGAAAGTCTCATGTGCATAAGCGAAAAACAACAGCTTTTGTTCACCAAGAGATCTTTCTGATTGGTCACGCCATTCAGGGGAGGGAAGAACATTAGCATAGATTCTGGTCCTTAAAGTAGATTTTTGCTAACTACTTTTTGGTAATTTTTCTTCGGCAGATCACACACAAAACACAAACTCTTTTTCAAGGTAGCTGATTATCTCTTTCACTACAGCACTATTTCGTCTAATGAAAACCCTGATGTTAAGAAGTTTTATATTGGAAGCACAAAAACTTTTAAATTAAGATGCTACCAGCATATTTCTTCCTTTAACAACAATACATACCATAACTAAACATCCCTATCTAAATATTTTTGGTATTTAAAAGAAATCAATAAAACCCCCAAAGTAAAATAGAAAATATTTAAAAAAAAAAACAAGAATTTGTAAGTCCTTAAATGACCCATACCCTTGTGTCTACATGTAAAGCTATATATAATTAAGTTTCCTAAAAATAATGATCTATTAAATCAGCATAATGAACTAACTGTAATATGTAGACATTGTATAATGTTTACGTTAAAATATACTTAATGGATTTTTCATAAAAAGTCTATGTATTACAATTGTATATCCATTGTTTCATTATATATAATGGTACATGTAATATTGATTTAATTCCTTGATTTTTTTTAATTTTAAATATTGCCATGTATTAAGACCCATTGAATAAAATAAGTATTGTATTTTAGGTTCAAAATTATATATAAATGATTTAATCATCCTTGAGACCCCTTTAAGATAGTTCTAAAGTATATGTAAAAATAATTTAAAAAAAAAATTAACCTATTGTTAGAGATATACATATCTCTAAGATTAGTTCTTCATAACTTAAATGTATATTCTTAACCGAATATATGGTGCCACATCTTAATATGACAGTTCTCCAAGACATGTATGAAGACTACACACACCCACATCTAACGTATATATTTTTAGCTTTTCTATTTTAACTTTGACCTGTCTTTTGATTAAGATTTTTAAAATCCAGATACCCCCTCCTTCTCAACTCTCTTATAAGCAAATGTATTGTTTTCAAAAGTAAATCATTTTCATCATAAGCTACTGATCATTGCCTGATGATGGGACAAAAAAAAACTTTAAGTCCTGTAACACATAAATTTCTGAGTTGCAAGGTAAAATATTTTTAAATGAAAATATCACTAAAAATATTATGCTCTACATTGTATTGAGGACTTTTTTTAAAAAGTAAATGCTAAAGAACTGTGGATTCTAAATCTGTTTGTTCTCTCTTTTTATTTGGATACAGATATACAGAACATTCGGACAGTTCTTACACACTCTTTGTCCAGAAAAGAAAGCTCTTTTCAGAACACAAGAAAAATTAAATAAAAAGCTCAACCGTAGTACCTTGTCTGTCGTTTTTAATGAAACATGCATAAAGGAAGGATTGCTGCCTAAATATACAAATATATAATAGCTGGCCACTGGTATTCAAGGATACCCGTCTACTAGGGCAGCTAGGCAATCCCTATTGCATTCACTCGCTCAGGTACATTTTGTGTTTGTTCAACACCGACAGAGCCAATCCATGGTTTATACTGCAACTATACTGATCACACCTTAGTTACAGTTTCTGGGAGAGAGCATGTTATCTAGAATGATCAACAATCTGAACAACACCAGCATACTCAAACCCTCGCTCATGATGACTTGTGACTTTGTTCTAGCACACAGCTATCAATGGCCCCAAGTATTTCGTCTACCCAATTACTCTCAGAAGGCTTGGGTCAACCCATAATATGGTTTTCAGGCACTTTCGAAAGGTGCCACATGCTGGGATCATCCCCGCCTCCAGACCGATAACACCAGGAAGTCTCCTTCCCGGCAGATCAACCATTGTGAGATTCGAACCCTGGTCTCATGGTCAGAAAGCATATGTTCTAACCACTCAGCCATGTGCATATATATATATATATATATATATATATATATATATGTGATAGGATAAGGAACAAATAGGAAAATTTTAGAAATTATTATTATTATTATAAACGTTTTCTATTTGTTCCTTATCCTATCATTCTAATCCATATCTGATCTATATTTGATCCCAATTCATATATATATGAATTAATTGCACACCTTAACCAATTTCATGGCCAAGTCAGTTACAGCATGCCAGGCTAAATGGGACACAGGTTCAATTCCTGCTGAAGAGCGTAATTTTTTCTTTAATAAGACTTCTCAAAATTTCAGACCAGCAGACAAAAATAGATAAATAAATAAAAAATAAATAGCAGGACAGACTGAGCCCTATAAATATAGGGCTCAGTCTGTCCTGCTATTTAACCATAGCTGGAGGGAGAAAAGATAGATTTATGCTTTTCCCAAGGGTATTTGCACATAAATAAATGTAACGAACTTGAGTGGAATTTGAACACTGCTTCCTGATTTCTCATTTTGAGTCACTATCCATTATGTCACCTGCACATCCTGGGTATGACAATAAACTATATCTGGCAATAAGGCCTCTGACCTCTTAATTGCTCTAGCTCCCAGGTTCACCCTGACCCAGGGTGGTAGCACCTGTTAGGATCCCAGCTATGGGCAAATAGTTAACCCCCAAACTGGGTTCAAAACACTATCAAAATATGAAAATACATTTTTATAGTAAAAGTACCAGCAATACATTTTTGTAAAAGTAATTATTAATGCTCCCAAGAAAATTAAATTTTGGCATTAAATGACCCATAAGGAGTTGAAATGCCACTAAACAAGCAATCAATCAAAACTATTCTAAAAATCTTGTTGGCGTTAAATAACCCTTCAAGGTTGAAATGCTGTAAAACATAATAAACCCAAATCCTACACACACACACACACACATATATATATTATATATAATTTCAATGTTTTTCAGCTTTTTCATTTTAATACCTTTCTCAAGAGTATTAGTGTGGCTTAGTTTTTACATTTACATCATAAATATTTATATATTTACATTTACATCATAGATAAATGAAATGTCATTATATCTATCAGTTAGCATCAGAAAAAAACAGTTGAAATTTATAGGGGCAGAAAATGAGGAAAGAGGGTTTACAAAGTATGACACTCACAGGACATATTGAAGGCAAAAGGGACAGAGGAACCTACCTAACAGCTTGTGTAAATGGTTACCAGAACAGAGATTAGAGGAATGATCATAAAAGCAAACCGTTTTAAGAGCGACAAAGGACAAGATATAGAGCCATGATGGACTAAACAATAAGGGATATCATCTAGTTCTTATTTTTAGACTAAAAATAAGAACTAGACAGTATCTCTGGACATAGGCAGCAAAAACAAGAACAGTCTACCTCCCATAAATTAAATAAAGGTCTCAGTTTAGAATTCCCTGTAGGTTACCCAGATCAGTATATATTTGAGGGTGTAATGGCTGAAATGTGATAACAACTACAAAGATAACAATAATCCAAATATAAATGCTTTAAATAATCTTTTTTCCTTTATTTGGTAATCTTCACTGCCACTGATTCTGATCCCATCTTGTACATTTCAAACTCCCCCTCCATAAATATGAGCATATTTGACACAGTAATATCACGATTACAAGTCCCATAACCCATTACAGTCAGCCATAGTAACAGTAGTGTGACTTGGGCAAGATAGCCTGACAGAGTCTAACTGCAGTCTAATTGGAATTCACCTTTCTTTCTCCTAGACTAGTTGCCAGCCAAAGCTATAGGGCTCTGTCAGTCTGTCCTGCTATTTACCCATAGCTTGGAGGAGAAGAGATAGATTTATACTTTTCCCAGGGTTATTTGTGCACAAGTCAATGTAACGAATATGACTGCAATTTGAACCTCACTCTCCAATTTCGCATTCCATGTCATTATCCATTACATCAGTGCACATACAATAATATCGGGATGCTTTATTTATATGTCTGTGATAAATTGAAGACTAAATCATTGCCAGTTACTGACAAAAATGCTAAGTAGTATGACTTATTTGAAGAAAGGTTAAGCTCTGTAAATAAGTATGTAATTAATCACAAACAAGGCAGATACAGATTAAAAAATGAATTGAATTTCTAAAATGATGCTTGTCCATTTAAAAGATACTAAAAATAGATGGTTATAGTGTAAATCTGTTTACATAAATTGTAGGAATAAGAAAATCTTACATTTCAGCAAATGGTGTCAGTTAACAATATCCATCTTCTCGCCAAACATATTTGATATTTTCTTCCTCTTGAGGAATACTCTGCATTCTGAAATGGTAAATTTGTTTGATCAGTCTTTTTTTTTATTTTAAGAAACCTCTTTTCTGATCGTCTTATAAAATCTTGTAGATCAAATCAATCAAAAATTATTAATGATATGTCAAATAAACCTGTTGATTATGATTTTACAAATGTAAGTAATTTCTAGAGTATTTACAAACTAGAGTTTGATAGGTCCTTATTTCTTTAGTATTAATCAGAAATGTATGATCTACTTAATGTTGTGTATTAATTAAACAAATTTAACTGATGATTTAATATTAACTATCATTCTAGTCATTTTTTCTATTTAATTGCTAAATGCACAACTTAATGAAGGTAATTTTATATGAACTAATTTGGAGCTTCAAGACCAATTAAATTCATCTTTCAGTTTTTTGTTGTTTTACAATAAGGTTCACCCAGTACAAGGTCTAGGGGCCACTCAAGGTAGATGGTTACATTAAGAAGCAGTTTATGAGGATAGGAGAGGAAGATAATGGATAACTCTAGACTTGAACAGGCTAAGATTGTAGTGATCAGGGAAACATCCTCTAGGGAGTTGGTTTCACAGAGCTATGGTTTGCAAGAAGAAGCTGTTTGAGTCGAACTTACTTCTCACCAGTGGAATACAGAGAGAATGTGGGTGGTTTGCTACAATGTGAGTGGCTTGGTGGGTTCTAGCCGTGAATGTTAGAACTGGTGGAATCAATGATGGAATCAAGGAATGTACCATGTCCAAGCACTTTCCATTGGAAGTAGTGATAGAGCAGTGAGAGGCTTGCCATCCTGCCTGTGAGAGAGAGATTGGAAAATTGTCTCCCACAAGGACTCAGAGGCACTTATGAACTGGAAAGTGAAGACTAGACAGCTCCCACCCAAATATGACAACAGTACTCCATTTTAGGCCTGATCTGGCTCTTGTAAAGGTAGAGGATAGCATGCAGAGTTTTAGAGGTGCACCTGTATATAAGCGTATCATGGACATAGATGTTCACAAATGATCTGAATATATTAGGCAGATCATTTATGTAAAGCAAAAAGAAGGTTGATCTAAGAAATGACCTCTGGAGGATGCTTGCATTGATTGCCAGGGTCCTGGAAGACTGGCTGTTAATAACTTACCTTCAGGGACTTAACCATTAAAAAGGACTTTATAATTGAGAAGACTATTTCAGATATTTACTGGAGTAGTACAGGGAGCTAACCATTTTCCTACATCTTTTGTGCTGGATTGTATGTACAAGGTCCACTTGAGGTCAGGTGTGAGTAAGGTCCACTTGAGGTCAGGTGTGAGTAAGGTTCACTTGAGGTCAGGTGTGAGTAAGGTCCACTTGAGGTCAGGTGTGAGTAAGGTCCAATAGTCTCTCAAGGCATGGAGCCTCATCAAGGGGATCTCCTTGCATCATGACTGGTGGTGGTTTGGGGTCTGATAAAAGAATCTTACTCAATCATAAGTTATCTAAAATCCTTAGATAACTTGACTCAATCAGACAGTCCCACCAAAAGATAAAGGAAATGATTCCAGACCTCATTGGAAGTTTATACTTTATTTCTGATCTGTACTGCATAATGGAATGAGTATGGTAATAAAAATATGATGAAAGAAAATCTATCCCAAAATAAGTATTTCATCTAAGAAATTCAACCAGCTTAAAACTATTACAGCTACTACTACTATTACTACTAGATGCAAGCAACCAGTATGGCATGAAGGTAAAATTACTAAAGAGAATGTATATAATTGACTGAATTTGAATGATATTGGTTAACAACATTTTGTAGTCAAATTAGCAAGTTAGTTAACCACTTGGAAACACTGGGTACTGTAAGCAATCTCTTACAATACAAAATATGTTTCAGCTATTGATTGATAAACTGTAAAAACAAATCATTCAATCAAACATTGTCTTAGTCAGGCAGATGCTCATAGGTAAGGAGTATGAGTTCAAATCTCATTGGAAACTTATTTTTTATTTCTAATCTCTGCTGCTTACATAGTATGTAAAATTTTCTTATTTATTTTATTGATACTTACATAGTATGTAAAATTTTCAAACTTACTTAGTATGTAAAATTTCCTTACTTACATAGTAAAATTGACCTTAGCATTGCAATATAACAAAATAAATTTTAGGCAAAAAAATGAATATACTTTTTTCCCTAACCCAAAATAAGTCTTAAAAATTCATCCTTCATCACATCTGCCAAAGGTGTTTTTTTTTTTTTTTTCTTTTTAATTTACTAATTATAATTGGGGTGCCTTCTTAAAGCCAAAGTTCTCTCAACAAAACACCTGAAATATTGTTGTAATAACAACAAAGGACATTTTTCAAACTGTAACTAATGTAAATAATACCAACAAATATGATAATTATAATCTTAAACAAATCCTAAATAATTACTTATATCTGAATATGTTTAATGTTGGTATATGATTATATTTTTCAGTCTGAAAACAGTTTACTGGAACCTCGTTTTGTTGATTTGCAACACCTGGTTCAGGAGTATATGAAACGAGGAGACAAAAATGGCCTTGTATGTGCAATGAAAAAAATTGTGGCAGCCGAACGTACAGAAAAACTGGATGAACCTGACTCAGGTGAGTTTAAAGATATTTTCCTTTCATTTTCATTCAAATCTGAAGCATTATTATTATTATCATCATAATTATCAGTATTTTCTCAGATAAGCTCTTAATATTTGGTGCTTAATACATGCAGGTCACAACGAGCAGCCTTAAATAACATGCAATTTTCCTTTGAAAAGTATGCATCACTTTTTGGATTATTCTTGCCATTCTTAAGAGTCTTCCTTTCTGCAATAGTTCTACTAGGCAATCAATGCCCACTTTTCTACTAGGCAATCAATGCCCGCTTTTCTTTATCCATGTAGCATGATTGTGACCTTCTTTAACTTCCAAAGCTTTGTGAGTTTAAACTTCAGTGTGTAATAGATGGTTTCTCTTATTTCATTTTGCACTATCCTTTTATCAAAAGGACATGATGGATAAATGACTCACTCTTCTTTTTCTATTTTATCTTCCACAAATATGTCCATTTTGTTGTGCTCTAGTTTCTTAACTGTTTGTATTGAAAATTCCCACAAAATCGGAATTTTTCAATACAAATAATAATAACAATAATTATTATTATTGTATTTGATTTTTCACCTCTTTGTAAGTAGAAGGGACAGCCCATGGCATGAGTTGCATATTGAGGATGTCTAAAATAAGCAGGTACATAAATTCAACTATTTTGTTCAAAACTGACATAGAAACTTAGAATAGAAAAAGATGTTTTTCAGAAACTAAGTAAAGTATTAAGAGATTGAAAAATAACATTAGAAACAAAGAAAAGAGTGCTATGTAATATCTAATCTCCTATATGGCAGTAAAATACTTATCAATCTCTTCATGCCTCTCAAAAAATAAACAACATATTAAGAGATAAGAAAATGTCCTTAGACACAAAGAAGGGTGTTGAACTGCTATTCAATATTTAATCTATATGGCATTGAACGCTGGCCAATTTTGTGATAAATGTAAAGAATTGAAGTGAAGGAGGTGTGGCTCAGAATGCCATGGATAGAGAATGTAAGAAACAATTTTGAGTAAAATAGGAATTACAAAGAAACTGTTGCTAATAATCTGACATGAGATTGCTTAAATTCAAGGGATGTATGATGAGAAAAGAAAACTTGGATAATTTAACCCACACCGGAAACATAAGAGAAGCAATAACCTACTTAATAAGTTTGAACAACTGGATAAAAAGTATGACAAAAACAAAGCGATCATAAAATAATGCTGAGAGCAGCAAAAGATGGGATGCTGGGGAGAGTCATGATTACCCATATTCTATGCACCACATTATGGCACATAAAAAGAGAGAAAATAAGTTCCCAGTGGCTTTTACGGGAAATCAAATGATATGTTAGCCGTTTCCTTATAAGGAAACATTCAGCATTCATTGACCAAGCATCCAGCCCTACTTTCAGTTGAAATTTATTAAATCTTAAAAGAATTTTTCAGGAAAATATGTTTTTCAAGTATAGTAACTTTTATTACTCTTTCCAGTATTGATGGGGGCTTTGTTTCTAATATTTTGTTTGAGGTAGTGTAGAACATCGATATTTTGATTATGTCATTATTTTCTCTTCAGATTACATTTCCTATCCATTTTAATTGTTGCTGTTGTTAAGTCTTCAAGTAATGTGGTTTCTGTTATTTGGTAATGTTCTTTGCGATTCCACAAATCCAAAAGGTTCAAAGAAGGGTGGTCCTTATTAAGACCTACAGGTTTCATTTGCTTGAAGCCATTTTTAATCATTGATCTGAGTAGGCAGTTGTATACATCTGACAGTTTAGATATTTCTGAGCAAGTTTGGCACCATGCAATGACATTCATATGAAAGTTTCAATCCGATGAGGATATTTAAGAACATGACTCAAGTTTTCAGGTTAATGTTTTGGTTTTGTAGCAATTTGTGGGAGTGAGTGAAACTACCCCAAGCACAGTATTCCAAATAATTTTAGTTATGCCAACATCTAGATAGCAGTTTCTAATAGGAATAAGTGATAGCAAGTTTCAAATTTCTCTCACCTTCTTCAGTAATTTGTACTGCCACAAATAATTTTAAACCTAAGAGCAAGGGAAAAGATGGCAGAGACTGTACTGCAGTCAGCATGATTAATGATTTAGGCCTACCATTATTATTTTGTACTCATTTAATTTTAACACCAGTAAAATATGGTGGCTCTTTCTGGAGATAAAGTGACAGCAAGTTTTTTTCAATACTTCAGCATTCTCATTGGTATTCTTGTTGATTTTAATGTTATTATTAGAATTATTTCAATTCTTCAACCTTTTTGAAAATCTTTATTTTACTATTCAATCACTCCTAGAATGATGGGTATCATTATCATCTTATTTCTTTTTTAATTTCTCCAGCAATAACCAGGTATTTTCCCTGTTTATCAATCTTAATTTCATGTTTGTTCTGATAGACAGATCTTTTCTTTCTTCATGATGAGTCTAGTGAATTTTAAAATCCTATACAATTTTACTTATTTTATTCTCCTGTTCAGCTCCTGGTTTATACATACCATATATACTCAAGTAAGAGTTTTTATGATCAGTTGTTTCTATGCGAAAAATAGGAGGTCACATTATATGAAGATATTTATTTATTTATTTATTTTTTTTTAAAGTTTCAAAATCATGCATTTTGGTGACTGGTTGCACTATACACAGGTAATTTTTTTTCTGAAGGAGTTAAAATTCATGCAAAAAATTCACAGTTCATACTAGTCAGCTTCTACAAGAGTATATATGGTATTTTATATTTTGTATCTGCTATTTGTTTAAATGGTTAAATTCCAGATATTTGCACAATCCCCAGTTGATCACAATTTCTACATTTTTGTATCATTTTCTTTTTTTTACTACAACATCTGTTCTATTTGCTGGAAGATAATCATGCAATTTCATTTTAGAAAATAATACAATTAAATTTTGTCTGTTTTGATTGTCCAGACACATAGACTATATCCTGTGTTCTATGTTGCAACATAGTTTGTGAAATGTCAATAAATTCTATTACTCTACTATTCCCTTTCTTTTATGAGTATTGCTTAGTTGAAAACCATTTATATATGAAATTTTATCATCTGGGAAATATTGCTGAGATTTCCTCCAACTTAAGTGCCATACCCTTTCAGGATGGAGGTGATCTTGCTTTTCCTTTTCTGTTAATAGTTGTAAACAGCTATAATTGTTTTAGGAAAGGACGATGGAGTGGTTTCCTGTTGTCTCCTCTATAGGTTTTGAATTCAGGGTTGTCTTTTCTGAAAATAGTTGCTAACAAAAGCTAGAGAACTTAGTTTGCTTTACTATTTATCAGATAGCTGAGGAGGAAAAAATGGATTCATGCCTTTTACAATTCATTAGTAAGGCTTACTTTTACTAATTTACCTACAATATAGAATATCTTGTATTTGTGAAGTCTATGATTTGCATTGAGCATTAATGAAAGAGGGTTTGGCTTAAAGATTACAACAATACACCAAGGGGCTTAAAACTCATTTTGCATACACAAAACTATGATTTCAAAATGGAGCAGAAACTTTGTTTACCTTTACAGTCTACTTCTTGAAGATAACTACTCTTTTTTTTTTTTTTTTATTTGTTTATCTTTATTCTTATTTTATTTTTTTTCAGATGATGATGATTTTGAGGCCAATGCAACAGACCCCAGTGCCAGGCATAACACAGTCAGCACCCTCAGAATGCAGTTTCTTAGGAATTTTGCAAGATTAGATTTGTCCAAGTAAGTATTTTCTTCGCCTTGTTCAGCTCGTTGGAATAGCACCCCTCCACCCACTTCCAAGCAAAACAGGAAATTATCAATACTGGCAAGGAAGCAATTCCACCATAAATGCTGCTCTCTTTTTCTAAGTCGTGTTATGAAAAATACAAATTGATTGCTGGCTGTTAGATCTAATATTGCCTTAATAGTTTGGGAACAGAACATCCAGACACTGTTAATAGATTTTCATTTCTTCTTTCATTTTTGCTGTGGTGATTAATTTGTTTGCTAAGTTTGCCATTGGACATTGCTTTCTTCAGCAAGCAATAAAATGCTGACTGATTTCAAATATGATCTAAGACTTAAGATCTTAACCTTTTTTTTTTATCCATTCACCCTCTTCTCCATATTTCAGAATATTCACCACTTTAGCCCATTTGAAAATTGTCTAACAAAAGGTAAATTGTAGTTTGGTGAAATCTCAATATTTCAACAGTTTGAATCTGCCAATCTATGACCCCAATTCTATTCTAAAGTTCACCTGAGATTGGAGTATTCCCACTCTTGAGTGAGAAAGTTGAAATTCATTTGAACTTATGCTAGCATGAAACAAGCATTATATTAAATATATTGTTAATATTAACAAATCTGGCAGTAGAAAAGATGTTTCCATTTGACCGAAACGGATATATTCTTTCAGTTGAATTAGATAATAATAAAGGGACATAACTCTTTTTTTCTATATATGACCGATTATCCATTATGTTCATTGATAAATTGGCATTTAAAATATTTTAAAATTCAAATGATTAACTATGTAGCTGAATGAAAAGACTTCTAAAGATTTTTAAAAGATTTTCAATATATAACAGTTTTTAAATTTTATTTTAATATGTATTTATTTATTAATATATAAATATATCATGTGTACTGCAGAATTTTAAGTAGTTTATTAAATTCTATAAGATTTTATCTAATTTCAGTTTCTTTATAGTGCAATTATATTTTCAGTTTATTTATTTTTTATATATGTATATATTTTTTATTTGTATTTCCCTTTTCCCTACAAACCTGTCTCATATCTTCAAATTCATATACATGACAATCATAACTTGGATTCTACTCAAGCAATACTGCTACCCCAGGCAAAGCGATAATGCCACTAAGACACAAGGGTTACTTAGATTGAAATTAATTGAGAAGACATTAAGAAAAAAAAAAGTTTCTTAATAAAAAGAATTATTCTTACAACCCAAAATATGTTTTGGTTTAAAAAAAAAAACACAAAAAAATAAATTAATCAACCAGTTCGACTTATTCTCACCTTTTTCCCAATTTGAGTTCAGTTAACTTTTGTTCTTCAAAAGGAACCCTTAACTCAACAATGTGAGTCTTTTTTTTAATTAACCAATCACACACAATAATGTCTCAGCTGAAAAGATAACATTCTAAATTTTGTATAACTCTTAAATTTCTATAAGTGACAACAGTTCAAGTTTATGCTCTTATTGTGTTTCATCAGTAATTGATTTTTTTTCATATAATTAATTCAGAATTTATGGTTCTTTTATCAATGGTTTAAAATCTATTGTTCTTTTAGATGTTTTTTTTTTCCAAAGTATTCTAGTGATCTGATATAGTTGCAATAAACAGTTTCATTTGATTTATAGCATATCAACCTCAATAGGTTATTTAATGCCAACAACATTTTTATTGCTGGTATTTTTATTTTTTTTCAAAAATGTATTGCTGGTAATAATTTTTTCTAAAAATCTATTATTGGCATTAAAACCTATTTTTACACCTTCATAGTGTTTTGATCCCAGTTTGAGGGTTAACTATTTGCCCATAGCTGGGTCTCTAACAGGTGTTATGATCATGGGTCAGTGTGGACCTGAGAACACCAACAATTAAGAGACCGTTCTACGCTCCTCAAAAACCCCTGATCAGAGGTCTTGCTGTTGGATGTAGTTTTTGTAGATGTTTTTTTTTTCCAAAGTATTCTTATGATCTGATATATTTGCAATAAACAGTTTGGTTTGGTTTGTTTTATGGCATATCAACCTCAATAGGTTATTTAATGCCAACAAGATTTTTATTGCTGGTAATTTTTTTTTTTTTTTTTTTTGAAAAATGTATTGCTGATAATAATTTTTTCCAAAAATCTATTATTGGTATTAAAACCTATTTTTACACTTTCATAGTGTTTTGACCCCAGTTTGAGGGTTAACTATTTTCCCATAGCTGGGTCCCTAACAGGTCTTACCACCATAAGTCAGTGTGGACCCCGGAATACCAGCAATTAAGAGGTGGTTCCATGCTCCTCAAAAACTCCTGATCAGAGGTCTTGCTGTTGGATGAAGTTTATCATCAGGACAGGCAATAAACAGTGACATAATCATATATTTATATATACAATTGGAATTTTCAACAAATGAATTATAATTTATTATTTTTTCATTTATCACAAACATTTGATTTCCTTATATCATGGGTGACACACACAATTCCCAAAACTCATTAAGGTCATTAAGTTACCAACAGTATGTGTGTCTAAGGCAAGGTAGTCTGACGGAGCACATCCCTCTTCAGACTGGTTTTGAATTCAGAGTTGTCATTCTCCTAAACTGGTTGTCCTACCAAGGCCAAAGAGCCTACTCTGCCCTATTATTTATAGGGGCTTATAAGGGTTTGAATTCTAGACTAGCTACCAACCAAGGCAAAAGGACCCACTTTGCCCCACTGTTTAAATCATATCTGGAAAGCTGAATTCAGGCCTTTTTGTAAAAGCATTAGAGAAAAATGAATGAGCCAGACTCAATCAGAATTTGAACTCGGCATGCCAGTTCCACTGTGATGCTACTCACACATCATTTATATCAAAAAATCTTTTCTAAAAACATTGTATATGATTAAAAAAAAAAATGAGTTTTTCTATATTAACTTCAGTCTCAGCTATGAAAAGGAATCCCATTCACTAATTAATAAATATAAAATATAAACAGGATACCAACAATGTATTCATCCACAATTCCTTGACCAGTGGTCCCTCTTTATCAGCTTTTAATAGTTTTATTTAATTGTGGTCAAAAGAAAAAAAATAAATACATAATTTACTTAAGGATGAACCTAAAATCTCAGTAGTGATGCTCGCAATTCAAAAGTGCCAAAAAGAAGCCATAATGTGTTTTATTTAAGTGAAAAATTAAAAATTCTTGACTTAATAAAAAAATTATATGCTGAGATTGCTAAAATCTTTAATAAGAGTGAATCTTGTTTCTAATTTTGCTACAATATATTGTTATAATTGTTATGTTTTATTATTAGTCATTCTTGTCAATCTCTTAGTGTGTGCAATTTATAAATTAAACTTTATCATAGGTATGCATATATAAAAGTGTGTATGTGCACGCGTGCACACACACACACATACACACACACATGCGCTTGGATCTCCTCTGGATTTTGAATGATCACCTAAAAATTGAAGTTTGCATGCCTTTTTCAAAAATACAATATTGACCCATTACTGCATAAATTTTCCTTAAAACTTTTTTAAAATTTTTGCCTAATCTACCTTGCTTGATAATATTGACCTGGTAGATTTTATTTTTTAGTTAATCTCCTCGCTAAAATATTGTTTGTCATGCACTAATTAAATAGTTTCAGTATCCTAGCTTAGTAAAAGTTAATTAAGCCCCCCCAAATGAAACTTTCTAATTATTAAATCCAGAGGGTGTCCCCCAATTTTTTGCCTATTTGTGTGTGGGTGTGTCTGTGTGTGTAATATATATATATGGTTTGGTACTATCTGCAGTTTAAGGCCTCCACTGGGGATCTTAAAATATATTCCCCCACAAATAAGTCATGGCTAATGTAATAACAAGACTTCATCTCATTTAATCCACTTTTTCATAGACTCTACAATAATGTATTAAGAATTGGGATCTTCAAAAGATGTCTTATAATTTGTAGTCCTGCTTTATGAATTATTTACTTTTACTCCTGACACAGGACTTCAATACCAAAAGAGTTTCAAGAAAGTTGCAGTAAAGGGACGTAAGTTTCATAAATGACAATACTACAATCACAATAAAAAAAAAAAAGTAAAACTCCTGTTTTTCGCTCTCTGCCTTGGTGACTAATTTTGATCTGCTAACAAATTAACTGACACTTCTTTCTTTTAATCTAACTACAATGTATGAAATAAACTATCCACGGTTCTTCCCCATCTCCTGCCAATTTTTCAACGGTAAAAGAAAGTTTTTGTTCGTTTTGTGCATGCTCAAAATAGTTAAGTTTCTTTCAATCTGTGATTTGCATTTATATCAACCATAAACATCTCTGTGCTTAAACTTTGAAACTAATCAACTTTTTTTTTTAACCTTAAGTAGTTTATAGTCTTTAATCTGTTATGACTGTTTTATGGTAATTCTAACATGAAAGTAAAATATTATGATCAATTAACTAAGAAATATTTTTTAAATATGTAGAAATAGTTTTATTTATAAAATATCTCTACAGCTAACTATATTTTAATGTTTAAAAATCAGTTTTACTATATTATTTATATAATTGTGATACACATTCATGTTTTCATATTCTGTATGATTAATGAACAACTAAAAGTAATATTTAATTTTGATCAATTAGAAATGCTACCAAATAAGTCTGTCTAACCTTGCTAAACAAGGATGAGGAACAGTCTCATCATTCATCCATCTCTCTATATATATATATATATATATATATATATATATATATATATATAGTAAAATCCATTTGGCCCTTTAATATCAGTGATATAGCTAACATATCTGTGCCTAGCCTCGAATTGCTTATATGGATGTGTTGGTGTGAACTAAAATGCATACACCTGTATGTATGTGTCTATGCGTATGATAGTATCACCCCAAACAAACAGAAAAGTATATTCCCTTTCCCACCACCAAACATAGTAAAACAAGCATAAATAGATCCAATTTTACAAAATAAACCAATTTGTTTGATGATTGCAAAAGCATGAAACCCAGGGTCACAAATCCATATCCATACAACTTATATATATATTGTAATGTACAGCAAGTTTTTTTTTTTTTAAGGTTAGGGGAAACACCTAACAAAGTGCTCACCCAGCAACTATGGGTTAATAAGCAGAGAGCGGTAAGAGATGGGAAGTAACAAAATAACATTGCCTTGGAAACCACAGCCACTTTAGAAACAAAATGCCCATGGGACCCACTTTACAAGACACTGTACCTTGTCAATTGCTGACTGCCAATTTTCTCATTGTTTTTTATTGGTATGGGGCATCTTACAAAGACTAGGATCTTGATCATTTGCAGAGAGGCCTGTATTTGGATATGCCAAACTGTGCTGCTGCCATTGGGAAAAGTTTTCATGTGATATGTTTCGGCCTTTAGGACAAAATGTGTCAAATGAAAACTTTTTCCCACTTTCCCTGAATATATAAAGAAAGTGAGAAAAACTATTCTTGATAAATTCATAGTTAACTTTATATATCAGAGTCTTTTATACAATAACCTCTGTAGTTATGCCTCAAAACAATTTTCTTTTCCACTCTGACACTCCATAGTTGTATATTTTGTTTGCATGCTTTTCTATAAATTAAAATGTTAGTGAAAAATTTCTTTACATAATCTTATCTGTTTAAACATGTATTTTTAATTATAATAGAGTAATGTTTTAAGTTTTTAATAAATGAAAAAAATATAAATTATTTTTTAAATTATAAAATATCAACATAATTGTCTTTGCCCATTCTATAAGACATCTATGAAAGGACCAAAGAAAAAAAAATGGATTTATGTGCATGTTTATAAAAATGCCAAGAATACTTGCTTGCCATTAAATATCTGCTTAGATTTGCATCTTGAAATGCTTGTCAGGTTCAGTTCATTTCAATATAAGGCTTCCCTAAAGTCAGCTTTTATATGATACTAGTTTTTTTTTTTTTTTTTTTTTTGCAACACGTTGATACGTGTTGAAATCCTCACAATATTAAGTATTGTTGAAGTTATTGCTAACATTTTTGTCGATATTTATAAACTCTACGTTTTGTTCAATTTCGCAAACCAATTGATAAAATTTGAATTATTTGGAAAAATACTTTGATAGAAACCCTACTTTGTGGTTTAATAATTTCTTTAATTTAATTTTATAGGACTTTATGGTAAACAATATTTTTTTAAGAAAATTTCTTTTTTTCCTTTTTAACAATGAAGAATAAATTCTTAGGATTTCTTACTCTTGAGCATGCAACATACAACTGGCCATGTGTAAATATTTATTTCTGGGGCCAAATTCCAACTTTTTTGAAGTGTTTGGTCATTGTGATTTGTTTATAGTTCTTGTAAACGCATTGAACTAAAACTGGATTCTTTTATATAAAAAACTTAAAAAAAATATGCAAAAAAACAATATTGCATTTTTATTAAATAAGTATTTGTTATTTTAATCATTAAAATGTTTTAAAATAGTGTTTTGTATGTTAAATAATAAAACTTTAAATTTTTCTCCCCAAATTAATGAAAATTTATTGTACTAAGCTATGCACCCTAGTAAAACCAACTGTACTTTTTACCCCCTTGCCTGTTTGCACTTCTCCCCAAACTTTGGTTTTGATCAGTCAATGTATGGTATTTTAGAGAGTGTGATGAACAAATGGGCTAACAGAAGTTACAGAATTTTATATATAGATAATGGAGACAGAATTTTCTGTCATTTTAACTTTACAAATATCAGATATTTATGGTGTAAATTATTTTTGATTGACAGATGACTTTTTATTATTACCACTTCTGTCTCATAATAGACATTACATTTACATTTCATACACTAAATAGTATGATTACAACAGGACAGAGGTAATGTTAATTTTTTACTGACCATTGTAAATTTAATTGACAGAAATGCCCAACAAAGCAGATTGACAAAGTTTGCAATAAACAATAACAAAAGAAAGAAAAGAACAGGGCAAGAATAATATTAAGAAAACAATATATACATGACAAAGTAGTCAAAGCAACAGTAACGAGGGGGAAAGTTAATGAACTAAGAATAGTGTTAACACACTAAAGGGATACAGACAAGTGATTGTAGCATTCTGATTTCAAGATGAGAAAGAAGAAGAATATAGTAGATGAGAATTAGAAGTGGCCTATCTTATTGGGTAGGAAGAACTCCCATCATGCATGTGTGTGATTTGTCTATAAATTTAGGGAGGGAAATATTTTTGCAGTCATTCTTAACATGATCGGAACAAGCTTTTTCAAAACTTGCCCATCTGCACTCTTGAGTAATTGGCATATGTCAGAAAGAATAAGTCACATTGGAAGCTTGTTCTTTAATGAGAGAAAATTTGGACAGTTTAAATAATTTTGTATTTCTGTTTATTTATAACATCAATAACAAACAAAATGTGAACAGTAGTTCAAAATAATTAAAGTGTATTAGCAATTACAAATGAAATAAAAAATTTGAACAGTTTTATCAGATGTAAAATAAATTAAACTCTAATAGAGTCCATTAACTCCAAAACATAATTCTTCTGTGTTGTGTCTCTTCAGGATGTTGGCAATTATGGCTCTCCTCAATTTCCTGTCCTTTGTAGCCCTTAATAAATTTTGTCTTTTTGTTATCCCTCCTAAACCTTGTTCTACCATCCATTTACTCAAGCTTGCTAGGGAGATTATGCATTGTTTTCCTCTATCCCTCTTGCCTTCAATTTCTCCTGTGATTATCAAATCCTCTTTCCTCATTATATGCCCTGGAAATTTAAACTATCTCTTTCTAATGTTAAGTATAAATGTCTTTTTTATTTCCATTTTCTCTAAAATTTTGTTGTTGCTCACATGTTCTGTCCATGGTATTCTCAACATCCTTCTGTAGAACCACATTTCTGTTGGTTCAAGTTTCTTCTTCATCTGTGAGGAGGAGGTTGTCCAGCATTCACTACCATGTAGGAGGACTGATATAACAGCTCAGTACTCTTTTCTTTGTTTCTATCAAAATGTTCTTGTTTCTTAATACTTTACTTACTTTTGGAAGGCATTATTTGCTATCCAAATGTGCCTTCGAATTTCACTTTCACACTTTCTGTCCTCTGTTAAAACACTTCCCAGATATTTAAATTATTTGATTTTTGGTATCTCCCATTTGTAATTTGCATGTTGAGCTGTCCCTTTTTGCTAACAACCATACATTCTGTCTTCTTGCAATTGAGGTTTACCTGCTTATAATTATCATTCTACTTTCTTGTTTCTTTCTTAAAGTCCTTTAAATTCTAGAAATACTTTGATGTCCATCTTCAGACCCAGCTGTGTAAAGTGTTTGCCAGACTAATACCATTTTCCTAATTTCCTGTCTTTTGAACATGTTTGCTTCTTTCTTGGCCTTAAATAACAGACTTTGAGTGACTGTATTTAGCATGTGCATTTACTTTCCCATATTGTCAATACACATATATTAACATATAGCAAAAAAACTTTTTTATATTAAGATTTTTTTTAATCATAGAAAACAATATTATATAACTATAAAGACTTCTATTCAAATTAAAAGGAAAAATGATGTATCTTTTTTATTTTTGAAACTTAATTTTTATCTCAAAGTCCATATTTGTTGTTTTCTATGATGTTGGAATATTATAACCCTATATTTGCTTTCTGATAATGATCTCTAAGTTCTGTGTAATGAGCTGACAGTTCAATGCATGTATCTCTCTCTTTTCTTTATTTGCAGAATGTTGGTATCAGGAGAGACAATTGCTTCCAGGACAATTGTTCCCATAGGACAACTGTCACCCAGACAATTTCTCCCATTAAAAGAAAATTAAGAGAAAGAACAACTTATCCAATAAGAAGAATTATTCAATAATAAGATTTATATTTTTATATCACTATAATTATACTACTAAAATTGTGAATTGTGGGCTCTATGCAAATACAATAATTATTAATTAATAAATGTCTGGTTAAAATAATGTTTGTAAAAAGATAATAATTACAATAATCAGTTCTTACATTTCATTTTGTCAGGTCAGGATAATCCCATAAACTTCAAGATGGTTCTTAGAAATTTATCTTTGTTATTGAAGTAAAAGCAAAACTTAAAAAAAAATTGCCCTTTCCATTGTCCAAGGCCAGTTGTCCTATGGGGAAATTGTCTAGGGGGGCAGTTGTCCTGTAACCCAAAATGTTGTTATACATTCATGAAATTATCTACATGTTACCTATTCATTCTAAGGTTTGGATTTTGTGAGATGGGAGTTTACCATTTATTCTTTCTACCATCAGGATTAGTGATGCTTTATCATTTATGTAGTAAGATTTGAACTAAGAACCAGCAAAAAGTACAAAGCATTAATTTTGATTATTCTTCAATTTCCTGCTATAATTTAGTTAAAGATATTTTGAAAATATTTTTGGTCAAAGAAATTTCACCCAGATTTTGATAAGGCATGAAATTATTGGAATTAGTTTCATTATCTTGATGAAAAAAGATATTAAACAAAAATATGCATATTGTTCATGTCACATGTTTTAAAGCTGACAAAATACAAGATTTTATTTAACCATTGCACCCCCAAGCAAGGTAGCAATGTCACTTATACACAGTGGATTACAGGGAGTGAAAGTGAAAAAGATTAGGGAGGATTGAGGAAAGGACAAAAGATGAACAGGGTTCAAGAAGATTAGCAATTGATGTTGCATTTAAATTTTTGAAGATTGTAGTTATCAGGGAAGTAAGGAAATGGAAGAGAGTTCAACAGGTGGGTGAGAAAAGGAACTTGTTGGAGTAGAAATGACAGTTGCATTTAGCTATTTCAGCAGTAAAAGGGTGGTACCTAGATGCCAATCTAGTAGCATGCTTAAATTCATATAGTCGAGGGGTCAGGATGGAAAAAAGCTTGTCAGAGCAGTTGCCATGAAAATATTTGTAGAAAAGACACAGGGAGACCATGTCACATCAGTGAGAAAGTAACTGTCAAGTAAAGATGTCTGGTCAGGATTGATTACATTGCAGATCCTTCTTTGGATTTTGTCAAGAATCTCTAGATCTACAGCAGGGACACAAGACCAGATATGACAACAGTATTCAATGCACGGATGAATGGTAGATTTGTAAATGTGCAAAATGGATTCTGATAAGAAAAATTTTCTAGCATGACACAATGACCCAACTTTCCTTGCAGTAGATGTAGCCATTGATTCGATGTAGGTGCTCCACTTCATGTCAGTGTAAAACATGAGGCCAAGAACGCAGTGTTTTGTTCTCCTGGAGTTTAGCATCAGCCATGCTGATGATAGGCAGAAAAGGTTCTCTGTGATGGTTAAATGAAAGCAGTTTTGTTTTTGAGGTGTTAAAATTTACAAGCCATTTCTTGCCCCAGTTAACTAATTGGAGCTTCTTTTGCCCGTATTCTGCGTCTTCCCCTTTGCCCGTCTGCTGCGTCTTCTGTTTCTTGCCTTTTGCCCGTCTTCTGTTTCTTGCCCTTTGCCCGTCTTCTGTTTCTTGCCCTTTGCCTGTCTTCTGCGTCTTCCCCTTTGCCCGTCTTCTGCGTCTTCCCCTTTGCCCGTCTTCTGTTTCTTCCTCTTTGCCCGTCTTCTTTTTCTTCCCCTTTGTCCGTCTTCTGCGTCTTCCCCTTTGCCCGTCTTCTGCGTCTTCCCCTTTGCCCGTCTTCTGCGTCTTCCCCTTTGCCCGTCTGACAGAAGTAAATGGTAGTGTCATCTACATAAATACATTGGGGAAATCATTGAATATTAGAAACAGCATAGGACCCAGGATAAAGTATTAGGGTCCCCCTCATTCATATGAAAGAATTTGGAACTGAGCCTATTCAACAGAAACTTCATTTTATGATTTGATAGGAATGATTGGATTAAACCAATTATTCATCCTGTTCCTTTTCATAGCACTATACTTTTTAAAAAGGCCAGCATGCCAAAACCTGTCAAATGCCTTTGAGATATCTAGAGCCACAACCCAAGCTTCGCCATTCTTATCTAGAGCTTGATATACAAATTCAGTGATGGCATCAACAAAACAAAAGTTATATTTTTTGTCTGAAAGGAGGTTGTGAGAAGTAAGATGCTTAACCACTTCAACATTGATCAGATACTTGAATAGTTTGCCAAAATGTGTTAAGAGACTAAGAGAATTTAAGGCTTAGAGGGTTCTTCAGAGTTCTTAAAAACAGGAACTACAGAGGAGGACTTCTAAGTAAGGAAGCAATCAGGCAGTTATTGTAGAGTTTGGAAAGAACTGGAGTCAGCTCAGGAGCACATTTCTTTAGGACAACAGCAGGGATCTTTTCACATATGCTTGCCTTGTGGGAGTCTAGTTTGGAAATGATGTTTGAAATCAGTGATGGATTATGTGCATATCCCTCTGTAGAGTTTCTGTTCTAAAGGGGAAATCAGTCATGGGTACTTCAGATGAATTGAATGTGGAGTTGGAAGAGAACTTCCAAGCAAAGCACTAAAACTTATCTGCTGTAAAGGTCAGAACTTCAAATTGATTGAAGAGTGTAGTGACTGAGGATTTGCTGTTGTTCAGCACACTCTTCCAGAGCTGCCAGAACCAAACTTGTGAGAAGCTATACATTGTTTCATTCTATCAGCAAACAGTAACTCACTTCTTTGAGGACACAATTGGATTCATTACAAGCAATGATAAAGAGATGTCTGTTACAATCAAACCTGTCTCTCTGGTACAGCTGAAAGAAGTGATTACTGTAAGCTATCACAGCTGAGCATGCAGATGAGAACCAAAGAGATGATTGTGGTTTCACTTTGTATTTCCATACTGTAATGAAAGCTTTGATGCCAGCTTTCACCTAGGTGGAGACCTCAGTTGCATATTTTTTCTCAGCATGATTAAAAACTTCATTCCAACAGATATTGGCAGAAAGAGACATTTACAGACACTACCACCTGATTGGAGTGCCAAGAGGGCAAAGCTGCAGAGTATAACATGAGTCAGGGGTAGAGGTAAAGAAGAGAAGTGTATCTATCAGAATTACTGGGGAAATGTGCAGGGAAGTCCACCACTTGTGTGAGAGATTGAATGATAGTGAAGTTCAGAGTTTGGATGACAGCAAAGTCAGTAACAAAGTGATTAAGCCACCTGATATGGTGGGCATTAAAGTTGCCAAATAAAAAGATATTTGCAAATGGGTGAAGAAAGAGGGCTTTATCTATATTATCAGAAATACTATCTAGCACACAACAGTCATGAGAAGAAGGGGAATGATAGAGAAAGAAGAGATAGCTGACTGAGTTTAGTAGAGAAAGACAGGGGAACATGTAAGAATGATCTGGAGACTCAAGAGAGAGTTCCCTAGCCAGTGGGTGATGTTCCCAAACACCCAGGCCATACATATAGACACTGGAGTCCTTCCTAAAGAGAGTAAGATAGCCAGGAATCGAGAATTCAGAGGAGGGAATTGAAGAATGTTTGGTCCATGTGAGTTTTAAGAAAAGAAAAAAATAGCATAATTTCAATAATTTTTGCAAGAAAAGCATCAATAAGTGTTATAGTCGAACACACCTATTCTATAGTTAATAGACTCTCCCACCTATAATAAGTAGAAGTAGTAAGAGTAATGAGTCGCTCAGTGGGTCGGTCAGTCAGTTGATGTCGGACAACACTTAGTCGAATACTAAACTATCAGTGACCACAAATATATTTCTCTGCGTCATACCTATTATATGAAGTTCCTAACGTTTTGTACGTCGAACCTATTTTATGACCGACTTAGTACAAATACAAGCCTCCACTGTGAAATCACTCCATAACAATAAGGAAGAAGATAGGATTCAAAAGAAGCTAATTTGTCTTTGATATGGCTGGCTCAAAGCCAGCTAGCCAGCAATAAAAAAAAAAATTGTTTCCAAAACATGCTGTCAGCTGGTGGGGATAAACCCCACTTACAAGATGTGAGCAAAAGGTGTGAAAAAAATTTGAACATTTTTAAAAGGCTTGGTGTGGGGTTGGATTAAGTGAATTTAGTGAATCCACAGTTTTTTCACGCCTATGTGAGAAATCCAGACTTTGGTGTCTGTTCTTTGATTTTGATTTTTCATGTCTGTGAAATTTTAGTAAAAAAAAATTAAATAAGTGAATCAATTGTTTTTTATTTGTAATTGATTGTGTGTGTACATTTTCAGCCAGAATGTAACAGTTACAGGTGGGCAACAAAGAAAAAAATCTCATTCCTCAATATAAAAAGAAAAACATTCTTAATGTGTGATTAATGTTGATAATCTGATATTATTTAATTTTTTTTTCTTTCAGAACTGAAGGAGAATTTATGAGTATATTAAAGCAGTATATTGATGAGGGTCAAGACGAGGACCTTGTATCTATAAAAGCTGGTAATACAAAGTTACCTGGTCTTCAGAAGCTGTTATGGACTGTAGCTAAGCCCTTAGTCAGGTAAGAATATAATTAATGTCATTTTACATATGAAGAGTCTTTACAATTACTTGGACATACTGTTATTTAATCCCAATCTTTACACTTTTGCAATAAGTCTCTATGTTTTGATTATATACACATTACATTGCTATCCTTCTTTGAATCCATTCTTAAAGAATCTAACTTATACTTATCTAATACAAAGAATACCACCCAACTATGCCAACTGACCACACAAAAATGAAAACATTAGAACTCCTCCTACTAGACAGACACACATACACAAAATACACATTACCATCCAATGCCCACCTCGACATATTAGAGTTTTTACTATCTTACATACATATAGAATTATCTACAGTTTCAATGCATGTGATACATGAGTAACCAATGAGAAATTATCCAAACAAAATTGAAAATACCAAGATTCTGTCTTTTTGTCTGTTTTCCTGCAATCTCTGATGAAGCGATAACATTAGCATGCTTGAGGTGAAATTTGTCACCATAGAATTCTCTCCCTTTGCATGCTGTAGGTGCATTCTGTTTCCTTGAGACTGTTGCTATAAATAAATACTTGTCAACTGTTATTTCCGAAAATAACAGTTGACAAGTGTTTATTTATAGCAACAATCTGTAAAATTTTACAGAATTTACCTTTAGCATGCGAAGGGAGAGAATTCCTGAAACTTTTTCATTTCTTGTGCTAAAGGTTAAAGTGAAACATTTTAGATTGATAAACTTTCTTTATTTTTTTCTTTATCTTCTCATACCCATTATATATACTAGCTATATGAAGTTTGTATAGAATGTCCAGCCATTTAATATTAACAAAAAAGGCCTACCTAGGGCAATGGTGTGTTAGTCCTCTATAAAATACTATCTGTAGGTCTTTACACACTTATTCCAGCATGTCTTCCTCGTCCTGGGTATGATAATAAACTGCATCCATGTCCTGGGTAAGACAATAAACTACATCCAACAACAAGGAGGTTTTGAGGAGCGTGGAACCACCTCTTAATTGCTGATGTTCCCAGGTCCACTCTGACCTGGGGTGATAGCACCTGTTAGGGTCCCAGCTATGGGCAAATAGTTGACTCCATAACCTGACTCACAACACTATGAAAGTGTGAAAATAGATTTTAATACTAGAAATACTTTTTAAAAAATTAGTGTCAGCAATAAATATTTGAAAAAAGAAAATATTACCAGAAATAAAAATTTTGTCAGCATTAAATAACCCATTGAGGTTAATATGCCACAAAACAAAACAAACCAAACTATACATTTTAAAAAAAAAATATTACCAGCTATACATTTTTTGGGAAAAAAAGGAAATTTTGTCGGCATTAAATAACCCATTGTGGTTGATATGCCATAAAACAAACCAAACCAAACCAGCATGTCTTCCACTTTTTTTTTTTCAGGTCTTCAATGCTGTCTTTCAGGATTGCCATCAGTTACCTTGTTGAGTGTTTCTTAATCTTGTCTATGACATTTCAACAGCAATTTTATTTTTAAATTTCTGTAATGAGGAGTTATCATTATCTACATTATTTACTTTAGGCCTATTGTTCTCAGCTTTGTTGCGGCTATCACAACGTTTCAGCCATTGTACCCTCTAATTGTCTTCAGATGTTTGTCAATCTAGGTAACTTTAAAGGAATTTCAAAATGAACCCTTTATTTATTTTTTGAGCTTTGGGGAAAAAACAGAAGCGATAGGGAAGCAAATCTGAATGGAAAGAGGGTGGTTAACAGACTTGAGTAATGCAATATTTTGAACAGTGTCCATGCACACGGTGTGAGGCATATACTTACTCAGTTATCATGAATGCAATAGGCACCCAGTACAAAAAAAGGCTTTGAGTGAGTTAAGCCTGAGGATTTTGGCAAAGATCTTCCTTCTTTGAACACTGTGGCCTGGCAATACAGAATCACAAGCAAAGGAACTATACTAAATAACAGAAACAACATCATTTAAGGACAACCAACAGCAGCAACAACTAAAGTGATTAGTGCATGTCGTTCAAAGAGAAAATAATGGCATAAGCAAATTGTTAAAATTTCACACTACTTAAAACAAAAGGTTAGGAAGGAAATCCCCATCAATACTGGAAAGAATGATAATAGCTACAGAACTTGAAAAGCCTATTTTCCTGAAAAATTGTTCTAGTAGATTATATAAATCTCAACCAAAAGCAGTACTGGCTGCTTGGTCAATTAATTGCAAATATTTTCTTGTAGAGAAATGGCTAATGCTACCATTACTGTTGACTGAGAAACTCTGTGTATACACAGTTCCTATTGATTGGCTGCCAAGTTACATCAAGAATAGCTAGTTATATTCTGAACAGACCTTATAAATAAAACAGAGGTATAGGTTTTATAATGAGAGATTATTCTTTTGTAAGGGTTGTTAGAAAGTTAATGAAAAAAATTGAAAATTTTCTTTTTAAAGTAACTGAGAGGTTTTATTTGGCTGCTAAATTATGTTACTTTTACGTATTTATTCTGATTGAAGTAGCAAATATATTGTCATATGTGAGGAAGCTTTTGTTTATTTTATAAAACCATAAGTCATGTTAGTGTGGAGTAATCTTAATTTACACAGAAAACAGAATTTCCAGCTTTGGTTGATTATGTTCATATCACACTATTGCTCTTGGGAAAAGCATAAACCTTTTTCTCTCTATTCTTTATCATACCAGAATGCCACATGAATAAGATTTCTCTTCCCCTTTGCCCGTCTTCTGCGTCTTCCCCTTAGCCCGTCTTCTGCGCCTTCCCCTTTGTCCGTCTTCCCCTTTGCCCGTCTTCCCCTTTGCCCGTCTTCTTCTTCCCTTTGCCCGTCTTCTGTTTCTCTTCCTCTTTGCCCGTCTTCTGTTTCTTCCTCTTTGCCCGTCTTCTGTTTCTGTTTGCCCGTTTCTGTTTCTTCCCTTTGCCCGTCTTCTGCTTCTTCCTCTTTGCCCGTCTTCTGTTTCTTCCTCTTTGCCCGTCTTCTGTTTCTTCCTCTTTGCCCGTCTTCTGTTTCTTCCTCTTTGCCCGTCTTCTGTTTCTTCCTCTTTGCTCATCTTCTGTTTCTTGCCCTTTGCCCGTCTTCTGTTTCTTCCTCTTTGCCCGTCTTCTGTTTCTTGCCCTTTGCCCGTCTTCTTTTTCTTCCACTTTGCCCGTCTTCTTTTTCTTCCTCTTTGCCCGTCTTCTGTTTCTTGCCCTTTGCCCGTCTTCTGTTTCTTGCCCTTTGCCCGTCTTCTGTTTCTTGCCCTTTGCCCGTCTTCTGCGTCTTCCCCTTTGCCCGTCTGCTGCGTCTTCCCCTTTGCCCATCTTCTGTTTCTTGCCTTTTGCCCGTCTTCTGTTTCTTGCCCTTTGCCCGTCTTCTGTTTCTTGCCCTTTGCCGTCTTCTATATCTTCCCCTTTGCCCGTCTGCTGCGTCTTCCCTTTGCCGTTTCTGCATCTTCCCTTTGCCGTTTCTGCATCTTCCCTTTGCCCGTCTATATGTCTTCTGTTTCTTGCCTTTTGCCCGTCTTCTGTTTCTTGCCCTTTGCCCGTCTTCTGTTTCTTGCCCTTTGCCCGTCTTCTGCGTCTTCCCCTTTGCCCGTCTTCTGCATCTTCTCCTTTGCCCGTCTTCTGCGTCTTCCCCTTTGCCCGTCTTCTTTTTTTCCCTTTGCCCGTCTTCTCGTCTTCCTTTGCCCGTCTTCGTCTTCTTCTTTTTCTTCTCCCTTTGCCCGTCTTCTGGGACTTCCCTTTGCCGTCTTCTCAACAAAATCCCCTTTGCCCGTCTTCTGTGTCTTCGCTTTTCTGTTAATATGTTGATATTGCTAAGATCTAACATTAAAATGAATCTTGTCTGTGTCACTTTTATTAGATGTATAGTGTTATAATTGCTCTATTTTATTATTACTTATTTTTGATGATCTCTTTTTATGCCTAATTTTATAAATTAAAGTTTATCAAATGCATAGGAAAAGTAGTACATGTAGAGTTTGGTACTATCTGTGGTTTCATGTATCCACTGGGATCTTGGAACATATCCCTCACAGATAATTGGAAACTACTGTGTGTATATATACGCACATATGCACATTTAATTATATATGGATATTTACACGAAGATTTACTGGACAAAGCCAATTCTGGTATATGTTTTATTCATAGAGTAACCTCTTCTCTCTATCTCTCTCTGTTTTATATAAAATGAATGAGATGCTTATTTTATATATTTAAGTAGTATTTGTGCATGCAATGTGCTTATTCCCATTCCTTTCACAAGATTCTACCTTCCTTTCTTTTTTTTTTTTGATGGTGGGTGGATTTAAAAGTGATTTACACTGCTTATCTAGCGTTCTTTAGCCCTAACCCATATCCTACTCGCCTGCTTTTTTTTTTTTTTTTGTTACTACTTTTTTAATTTTTTTTAATCTTTTTTTTTGTGGGTGTTGTTTGTTGATTTATTGTTTTCTGTTGAGATTCTTATGAGTCATGTCTTTACAGTAATGCAAAGATCTTATCTGATTAGCTCCAGTCAGATTCTAAAAGACAACATTCTTATCTTGTAAGGAATCCATGCAAAGCATCTACACTCATGCATAAGCATGTTCACACAGCACCCTACTTACCAGTAAGGGTAAGCTGTTTTGAGGACTGATGTCTCAAAGACAGAAGCATATGCATACAAATTTTGGAATGAAAATTTACATTAATACACTTACTTATATATCTCATTGCAACCTATCTCTTTCACTCATTCAATCATATATATTTTCTTTATTAAGAACCTTGAATTCACAAACTAGTAGCTTGACACTGTTTAAAAAGCAAGGTTGTCTAAAAGCATGTCAACTTAATGTTGGTTTCCCCTACAGGCAGGGTGGGGGGGGTAAATAAATTTGAAACCTGATGGAAAGCAAATTCACTTTATCAAGGCTCTCAAATGCACTGGTCAGTAGACATAAATTTACACTGTTTACAAAACAGATGTCTACAAAAATGTGCATATCCATTAAATATACTATTTTAAGTAATAAGAAATAACGTTGGATTATAAATAAATCCATTAATTCCTGAGAAATTACTTTGCTTACATTTCACTTACAAAAATAAGTAGGCGCTTCAAGAGATCAGAAGATATGTGCATTTCTTAAATAGGGTAATTGAACCTTGCTTCATTGTGAAAGTCTTCTCTGGCTGAGTAGTCTAAAAGCATGCCAACTTAATGTTGGTTTCCTCTACAAGGGGGATTTAGGTTTGAAACCTCCTGGAAAGCAAATTCACTCTATAAGACTCTCAAATGCACAGGCTGGTAAACATCAATTTACACTGTTTGCAAAACAGATATGTCTACTCAAACATATATCTACTAAATATAATATTTAAAGTAATGTGTGCGTGTGTGTGTGTGTGTATGATAGAAAGGAAATAATCAAGTGTACATACATACATACATGTATACCTCAGATAGTCCAGATTCAGTTCCTAGCTACCACAATAAATATCACAAAATGAGTCATAAATATTTTTGTGCCCATTGCATAAAAAAAGTTTATTTATGTTTACTGTAGTCTGTCATGAATACAACTCTTTGTACTTGATTGTTAAATTAGTTTTTCAAACTCTTAAAAAGAAAGCTAAAAGTTTATTGTGACTCTTACGTTTATAAGTTATAAGATTACATTTATTCTAATGTGATTTGTAAGCTATTATGCTAATTACCATAAACCTACAAAGATATATATGGGTGAACATAAATATTTTTCCCACCTATATTCAATATATGTCACTGATTTTATCTCTGTTATCAAGAAATTTTAGTCTTCAGGATGAAAACATTTTGTAAAGTGAGTTATTTTTCATACTATAAAAGAGACCCAGAGATATCAACAAATTTTGAAAGCTTAAATCCAGTTTTTTATGCTTTACAATTTCTTTTGCATTGGTTTCTCATTTATTCTACTCAATCCATTTTTTTAATATCTATCTGAATTTCTTGGATAAGGTGTTATCATTATTTACACTATTTACAAGCGGACTATTGTCCTCATCTTTGTTGTAGTTATCGCAACATTTTGGCCATTATACCCTCTGAAAGAAAGACAAATGACAGCAAATCAGCTTTAGCAAAAGAGAAAAACTTCAATGAGTGCAGTCTAACATGACAAGCAGCAGACAGGTTAGGTTTAAGGCTCCAAGTTCTCCACAAACAATTGTCCTATGGCACAATAGCCTAGTGGATTAAAGCATTAGTTCATGAATTTGGTAACATAATAATTGTGTGTTGGACTGGGCAGTGTGTACTTGAACTTTGTGGAAAACTGGGTGAGCTGTAATAAAAATAAGAAACTAGACAAGATATTCTCAGGCATGGACAGTGGAACTAGAACAGTCTACCTCCATAGATTAAATAAAGGGTTCAGTTCAGAATTACCTTTAGGTTACCCAGATTGACATACACCTGATGAAGTTCAGAATGCACATCATTTGACTTCTACAATAACAACAGTCTGCTTGTAAATAGTGTAAATAAATATTTTTTTTAAATTATTTGTAATCCTGACTAAATTTTTTTTATATAGTTTTTAAGTGATATATTTTTTAATTGAATAAACAAAGATGAATATAAAATATATCAGTAAGCATATTTTAATCCTTACATTGTTATACCAGTTGTTTTTGGAGTTTTTTTTTAATTTCTTTTACTTAGCTTTACTAAAACAGCTATTTGCAATTTGTGGTTAATTGTTCTGGAGTTGCTGATCTTTTAATATCATATTTAATAAGGCTTTAAAACTGCAAACAGGTTAAAGGTGATGAAAATAACTATGATAGATAAATGAATAGGTCTGTAGCCTTTGGATGAAAAAAAGCATTTATTTTGCACAACAAATATTAATTTTTCAACATAATTTTTTTTCCTTGTAAATGCACTTAATCCAGTGGTGGCTATTAACTATATAAACTGGACATTCTAAATTCAGTTAATGTTTTCTAACTTATTGATGCACCCTTATAAATGTATACATATTTATGTGTATTTGTGAAGAGAGAGAGATATAGATAAATCTTAAGACAACCTTATTCTTTATGTTGTTTTGTGACACCAATATTTTCTGCTGATTCATTCTACAGCCTTCTTCAAGTGTAAAATCTATGAGGGAGAATTAACCATCAAAATAGCATAAGTATAAGTTCTGCAGTCCAGTACCTGGTAATGGGCAATGGCTCTTTTCAAAATCATAAGAAGTATGAAGATAGATATTAATGTACACTGTATAAAAAGCAATTAATGTCCACTTTCTTTACTATTGACTGAGAAACTCCATGTATACACAGTCCTTATTGATTGGCTGCCAAGTTACATCAAGGCCCTCCCACAAACACTTTTGAGAATAGCTAGTTGTATTTTGAACAGACTTTATAAATAAAATAGAGGTATAGGTTTTATAATGAGAGATTACTCTTTTGTAAGAGTTGTTGGAAAGTTAATGAAAAAATTGGAAATTTTTCTTTTTAAAGTAACTGATAGGTTTTATTTGGCTGCTAAAGTTTCATTACAAGGGGGTGCTGAATAGTTCTCAACCTGACTCGTTAACCAAAGGATCAAACATAAAAGTTTTTTTTTTTTTTTGGCTGGTCTCCTTGGTTGCGCACAAGAACCTTTCAACATTCCTTGTATAAAACACTAGATTGTTGTCTGTTATATCAGGGGTTCTAAACCTTTTTGCACCGTTGACAGAAATGTCATGCAAGACAGTTTTTCCACAGACTGAGGAGTGGGGGTCAGTCACACGCATTAACAAAAACAATAAAGTGGGGAAAAAAGAAGGTTTTATTCCTTCTGTATGGCCTGGTACCAAATGATCCACATCCCAGTGGTTGGGAACTGCTGTGTTATATGATAATATACTTTTGCAATAACAGGTTTTCTCATTTTTGTGTATTCCATACTTCAGAACCCCCCCCCCTCCCCAAATTTAAGCAAGCTTTCATCACAAGAAAAACTAAAAACATTGCTTGACGTGCTTTGTGTGTTATAAAGCACTGGACTGTATTTTTGTCTATATAGATGTACTAATTTTTTTATTTTTTATGAATGTTTTTTTTTTTTTTTCCTGAAGCATCAAATATATAAACAATTTGATGTATACATATTTGTTTTATCTGTTTTCATCCTATGAGTATAGGTGTGTGAATGATGGTCATATAGATTTTAAAAAGGTAATGAAGCAAATAAAAAGTATTATTGATATATACAAACCTATTGTTTGTGATTTTATTTAGTCTCTAAGAAGTCACATGATAGCAATTAAAAATGTAATGTAGGTCAAATACAGAGCTTGAATCTTTAGTTTGTAATAGCTATAAAGAATTGTACCTTCAAAAGAAATCATATATGCAATCTCTTTTTCACTACTATGTAAACAAATTATTTTTTTGCTTCCTTACTTACAGAAATCTATTAGTGCACATGGATGCATCCTTAAATATACATACCAAAAAAAAGGTGTCTCCCCACCCCATATGAACACATATTTCTACTTACCTCCAAACCCTACCTTGTACAAATTTTTTTCCTATCTTTCTATATGCCAACTAAATGATAGTGATACTAAAAAGTCTTCCTTGGGATAGTGGGAGTTATGTTCTTGAATTAGCTGTCGTATCTGTGTACCCAAGGGATAAAAACTCAACTGTGTTGAAGAACAAGATACAAAAAGTATAAATGGATCTCTTGTGCCCCCTCCATGCTGGTTTTCACAAAAGTTCCTTCAGAAAAAAAATTTTTTTTTTGACTTATCAAGTACATGAAGATTCCAAAGAAAAACTTGTACTTTCCAGGGATTTCTAAGAATGGTAATATAAAATTCTATTGATGATAATCTGGAAGCTTGTACTTTTTGAAATAGACATCTCCAACACAGGTGAGAATTATTTAAGGCTTAAATATTATGTAGTTGTAACTATTTAGCTTTGTTTTTGCCAAAACTGACTTGTATGTCAAAGATGAATAGATCATTTTATTTTAATGAGCCATTTGATAAATAATTTTCAGATAATAGTATTATTTTTTTGTTCATAGAAACCTGAGATTTTTTTCCAATTTGAATTCTGATTAATGAACTTGAACACTAAAATCTAAATAATCATAATTATTTTCTTAAAGTATTTCTTAGTTTTAATAATTATTTCAAAGGAGACAAAAAAAAAATAAGAAAAACTTAATTTACATTAAAAAAAAAAAATTATATATAAATGAAGTTGCAATTCTCATCTGACCATTAGAGTTAAGCAATGTTAAACCTAGTCAGTACCTAGATGAGTGACCACTCAGGGATACTAGATGCTGTAAGTTTGAATGTGAGGGTGGTGCAGTGGATAACAACTTGGAGAGCTGAGTTCAAATTCCAGCTAGGTTCATTGTATTCACTTACATACAAATACTCTTGGAAAGGTATAATTCCAGCTCTTCTCCTCCCAGCTATGGTTTAAATAGTAAGACTTGTATCAGAAAATTATTATTATCCCCCAAAATTTTTTACAATCCAAAATTATCTTTCGGCTTTAAATAACCTTAAAAAGGTTGGTAAACTATAAAAAACAAATCAATCAATAAATGAAGTTGGCTGCATGAAAGTGAAAATGATGGATGTAAACAGAAACTATATTTTATTATCTTCAGTCTTTATCATGAAAAAGATAACTATTTATCTTTGTATCCTAAAAACTATTTTCATCATTATCTTTTCATATTAGCTTTTGATAACCTCAAAAGCATTAACAATGTCGTTAGATATTTATACTATTTACATTATTCAGACTGTTGTCTTCATCTTTATTGTCACATTCACAACATTTCAGCCATGGTATACTCCAGACTTCTTCAGGTGATACTTTTTTGAATTTTGATCTGAACCTAGAATAGTCAATCTCTATGTTGGCAATTCAGAAGATTGGTTCGATCATGTTTGTTTAGATGTCCTTCCCATGTTTATTTCCTAGGTTGCTCAGTAAAGTCACTGAGAATCTGTTCCATTTCCTCAACCCACTGCTTCCAAATATCATGACAGAGATTGGCAAAGTTCTTTTTCATACTGATTGACTTTTCTGGGTTTGGTTAAAAATTCAGAAGAATCATACAATGGCCAAAAGCTTGTGAATGTAACAATAAAGATGAGGACAACAATCTGAATAGTGTAAATAGTTACACTGCTTCATCTCAGAAATATAGACAAGTGTTATTAGTTATTAAACCAAAAAGATATATTCATGAAGCTTGATTTTTTAAAAATATTTATCTTTCTTTATTTTGATTAGACAATTGTTTGATTAATTTTTCTCTTTTCCAGAGAATTTGATAACTTCTTGCTGAAAATGGGTTTAGTTAGAGATCTATTCAGTGACACACCTAAAGAGCAAAAATGGAAAGAAATTGAGGCTGAGGTGAGTAATAACAGCAAAACGCTTTTATATTCTTTCACTAAAGTGTCAATCTAACTTAACATGTATTTCTTGAAAATAGCTTCTGCACATTGATATTCATTTTTGTTATTAAATTTTTTCTGATGCATGTTTTGTGGTTTAAATGTATAATTTTAAATCACTTATCTTCAGTGTGGAATATTAACTTGGTATTTTATCTGGCGAGCCATGATGAAAGTATAGTATCTGTTCTTTTCTCAGTTTGAGAAGAGTGTTCATATAGATCTTGATACCTCTAATTACATATAGGTAACATAAGATTTTCATATCTATGCCATAATGATGCTAAACATGGTGTGTGTGTGTGTGTGTGTGTGTGTGTGTGTATATATATATATATATATATATAAGTGAACATAGAAGTCAACACTTAGACGCCCTGACGATTGCATATAGCATGAAACAGACTGTCGCCTCTAAGTGTTGACTTCTATGTTCACTTTTATATTTACACACGCTCTATCTCTGATATTGAGCACTTTATCCCATAAATATAGCACACCTTAAGACTATATTTCTTTATATATATATATATATATATATATATATATATTTTGACAGCATGTTTTCATTGAAACATGTTTCAAAATTAACAATACTCTGATGATGATATTTTGCTATGTTGAAAGTACTTGGAATAAAATATGTATCACCATGGTAATTTTCTCTCTTCCTTTAATAATGATGCCAAAAAGCTAGTCTGTGAATGTGAAAAGATCTAATTAAAAATTGTAAACAAAACTTGTCTAAATTATTCAATGAAACATGTCTCTCTCTCTCTCTATATATATATATATATATATATGTGTGTGTGTGTGTGTGTGGTTGAATCTATGGTCTTAAGTTAAGGTGGTAAGTTAAATTTTTTTTTATTTCAGTTACAAATTTTTGCCATGACTTAAAGCAACTGAAATTTGATAGGTTTTACTCTAGAGTTATTGTAAACAAGACTCAGGTTACGGATCTCTCTCCATCTACCATATCTTACAAAAATAAAAAGCTTGTGTCTTAGATGATGATTAAATCATCTAAGACAAGATATTTAATTAACTTTGTTGTTCTATATGCATGAAACTGTTAAGATTAAGAATTCAGCTCTGAAGATCAGTAATCTGAGTTTTGTTTACAACATCTCTAGTGTTAATCTTTCTGTCTCTAAGATGGTGGCTTTAAGTCTCAACTTAAAATTTGTAACTGGAATAAGAAAAGACACTCTTACTATCTTAACCTAAAACCATTCATTCAACTATACACACATACACTACGTCATTATGACATAAGGAGATATATGGTGGACTCTCCTATCGTGAACGATAAATGAGGGTCAGCATTGGATGGTGCATTTCGTTTTACACGTTTGCATGCTAGCAGGAGCTATTGTGGAGAAAATCAGGTAAGGGAAAGACATATTTCATCTGTGCTTTCTTAAGTGTGATACTAGCCCAGCCTTGCTGTGTGCAACAAAGCCACACTGACAGATGAAATTTGTTAAAGCAGGATTTTGATGAATATCCAATATATATATGTATATATATATATATGCAACATATTTTCATTTAAATATGTTTTATTGAATAGACAAGAAATGTCTTTTAGTTTTGGTGAGTTTCTCCTGATGTCAAATGTTGTTTGATATTAGGTGAAACTTATAAAAGAATTTGTTGAAATCATGTGTAATGTTTTGAGTATTTTCAACAATTATTGATCATTTTCAAGGAAAGAAATCAAGAAATAGCCAGTGGATCATTTATATTTAAAATGAATATGGCTTCACATGCTATAACTGTGGAGTAGATTTTAGCTAAAATGGCCTTATGGTTCAAAGGCATTTGAACACATGCATACAAAACTGAAATAAATTTTATTAGTGAGTCTTTTGATGTGAAGTGCTTCCAAAATTTTTACTAGTATTTTGGGGGATTAGATTAGCAGAGTACTGTTGTATTATTGACCATAATTTGATTAGAAGCAACACCAAGTATATATGTTAAATATATGTATCTGGGACTTTGCCTGTAGAGATGACAGATCAATCTTCTCCAAAGAAGTCTTGTATGACCAATATATGTTGATATTTATTATTACTATTATTAACACAGTATCTCAAAGAACATACAACATGAGTCTTTGGCAAAGTGTTTTGCTTTTTTCTGTGAAAAAAAGTCATTAATAGCTACAAGGTTGAGAGTTTTGAATCTTTTTGTTGTATATGATGAATCTTACGATATTTTCACTATTTCATGAAGTTATATAGCTATAGATTATTATTTTTTTATTGCTTTTTTGTCTTTTAGATAATTGGGGTGCTTCTGGTGACAGTAAAATCAGTTAATAGTATTTTTTGTTGTGGTTTAAATCTGGTTATTATGCATGTTATTATGATTGTCTGTAAAAACAATTTTATCTATTCCTCTATAATGCAATTAGGAAAATTGTTATTGAAATATTTTGCAAGATACAAAATTTTATTAAAGTAATAAAAACAGACATGTTAGAACAAGAAGAATATTAAAAACAAAAAGAATTATATTACTGTAAAATGGTAATACTGAAATACAACATAATTGACAAAAAAGACTGCTAAACTGGTTTATCAGTCCTCTCTTGTCAGAGCTAAATCAAGGATGAAAAATATGTGCAGCAACTAAAAATTAATGCCAAAGACCAAATATTATATAAATGTAACACCTTCAGGCTAATCATCTTTAAGATTATCAACTACTCTTTTTACTTACAGAGAGATGGCTTATAGGACTAAATGTAAATGGATTCTAACACCTTCAAAAGAAATTTGGAATTAGTCCTTGATTTAGCTCTGACAAGAAATTGTGTTGTATTTGTTATATTACCACTTTACAGTAATGTTACTTTTTTTAACCCCTCTATTTTGATATTAATATTTTTTTTGTTTTAAGATGTCCATTTATATCACATTATTAAAGTTATTATTACTGAATGTTTGTTTAATATTGGATAATGTGTGGATAGTATAATGGTTAAGAGAAATCAACAAGCTGAGTTCAAATTTCAGCTGAATCCAACTCTTTCCCCCATAACCCAGTAAATAGCAGGTCAGACTGTGCTCTCTAACCATGACAGGCAACCAATCTGGAAGGACAACTCTGAATTCAAAACTGTTTATGTAACTCTGGTGTGACTCATATTTTGCAGCCATTAAAAAGATTATGTTCACAATTAACTGTGGCATGGGGTTGTGGATTCTATGATCTCGAATGAAGTCAAATAAAATTGAATATAGAATATTGTTGTATAGGAAGAGATTAATTTAGAACAGTTAATAAGATCTTTTTATGGCTGCCATCTTGTAATTGATAAAGACATTTACTTTAATAATTAAAGAGACAGGAATTACTACTGGCAGATTTTTTTTGTTGGCAGAAATGAAGTTTTGGTCATTATTATTGATGAGCACATTGAGAAAATGGATTTTTTTTATTCATATTAAATTCGTATGTAAAACTAAGTATAGAATTATTTTCAAAGGTTTGCTTTAGTTTTTTTTTTTTTTTTTTCATATGATTGAAATTTTTTATGAGAAGGGCAATATTTTCCTGCTTATCTGATGCCTTTATTAGCCTAATTGTAAAGTTTCCAAACTTACTCCAGCAAATTGTTATACTAGAGCATTGCCCATCATATTAGTATTTTAACATTGGAAATATAATTTTGCCATTGTGGGTAATGTAAAGTTTTATCAGTTTTGGTCATCCATGAGCTGCTCATAAATTTAAGCAGACTTTCATTGCATCTAAGTAAGGAAAGTTAAAGACAAGACAAGGCATGGCATATTGGTCATTTTTTTATCATTCATTCTTCAGCTGTTCCATGAGACTCATAAATCTAAGTGGTCTTTCATCACAAGTAGGTAAGGAAAGCTAAATGTTTACATATTAAAGCAATGGACACTGGTATTTATTTATATACCTTGCCACTCACTGATACACTTGGTACCCAGTAGTATAATATAAGTATATCAATAGGTATATACTGTATAAATATTGGTGCTACTTAAGTATGTAATCTAACTTCCGAGTATAATCTACCAAAACAACGCATCACTAAGGTATGTGATCTACAAGCTGAGAAAATTCTCTACATTAAATTATACATTAAAAATATGTATAGACAGAATAAGACAAGAAAAAGGAGTAGTCTTTATTTAAATGATGGAGTATTGGAAAAGGCACAGTGGAGTAATGGATAGTGGCTTGGATTGAAGAATCGGAGAGCTGAGTTCGAATTCCACTTGAATCCATTACATTCACTTATGTGCTAATACCCTTGGGAAAGGTATAAATCCTCTTCTTCTCCCTCCCTAGCTAGCTATGGGTAAATAGCAAGACAGACCAGGTTCTGTAGCCTTGGATGGCAACTGGTCTACCGCGGAAAGAAATGGCAACCTACTGCAGGAAAAAATCTGCCTCATCAGTCATGTATCAAAAGATATATGATCACCTAAGCATGTATCATGTAGGGCACATAACTGACTGACTTTATTTAATATATTATAATAATAAACTAAACAATACCATATGATAAACTAAAGGAAATTATTATTTTAACTAATACTATCACTGCTTTAAAAATCATTCAGAAATGCAATAAATAAATTTTGGGCATTGGATCACATAATTTTCCAGCAAATGAAATCTAGATGAGATTTTAATATTTGGACAGATTTTTTTCTTTTTTCTTTAAGGTAGTTGATATATGTAAGAAGAATCATGCACATTGATCACATACGCAAGTAGCACCTAAATATTAGTATATGAATAGGTACTTATGACTTTTCTGTACTCAGATTTTTCTTTTGGCTTGTATATGTGTTTTTTCTATGAAGAAAATAAGATATTTATAAATATTTCTCTCAATTATATGTTCACAATAAATATAATAAGAAAAATGCAACAGTTTACTTGTACTTTTTAAGATATAAAATTTTATTCATGCCAGAAATAAAGTGATGCTGAAGTAATGCTTTGAAAATCTGCTGGCATTTTCTAATAATTTTTTTTTTACTTCATATAACCCCACCACCAGTATCTATTATTGACTCTTATAAAATATTGTTGTCATTAGTGTGTAGCCGACATTAAACCTTCTTGCCAGACATGCATGCATGGAAAATCCCTATCAGCAGCAGTAACCCTTTTTCAACTTTTGGGCATGCATAAAAAGAAAAAATGGGAGCATGCATATTGTAAATCTAAAGAGGTTAATTCTCTTTCACCTGAGGCTGAGATCTGGATAGGATGCTAAAATTAGCACTCCATGCAGTAGTTACACATGGCTTAGATTATACACAGCATTCACTTTTTAATTCACTAACAGAGTAAGTTCAACTTTTCCTTCATTCTTTAAAGAGACTCCGTGAAATTTTCTCTACACAAAAAATATTTCTGATAAAATAAACACTATCTTGTTTTGTTTCACTCTTTTTGTTTGTCTATTTTCTCAACACTTATGATGCCATCTCAACTTCAAATAAAGAGCCTTAACTTAGTAATAGCTACATTATTAATATAAAAGGACCAATCAATATAGTTTTGGTTCATACTTTTTAACATTTTAAACTGTAAAACTAAAGACTTTCTAATTATGTGAACACTTTTCAGACACTAAAGCGTTTAGTCCTATTGTTATAAATAACATTCTTATAAAATCAGTTAACTTTGTAACATTCAGTGTAGTGAAAGAGATAATCAGGGTACCTCGGAAGGAAAATTCGCATTTTTGGTTACGGCGTTTGTTAGGGAGAGTAATCAAATACAAATTTGCTTTGAGAACGCTTTTTACACTTACAAGCTATTTCGACAGATCGCACGTTTCAAAAACACAAACTTTTTTCCGAAATAGCTTGTAAGTGTAAGCGTTCTCAAAGCAAATTTGTCGCAGATTACTCTCCCAACAAACGCCATAGCCAAAAATACCTGAATTTAGTGGTGATACTTTAACAAGGATACCCCAAAAATGGCTTGACGCTATTAAGAAAGAGGTAGAGCCGGTATGACATGTCTGTGTAACATCAGCGAGCAACCATAACTCAGATTTACTAAAATCTGTGCATTGCCAAAGCAGACATCCCGGTGTAAAACGGACCCTGTATTTTGGGAGGTTGTCAGACCAGAAGAATCCTCAGAACATTCTTCAGATGATGAAGACTCTGCGCATGAGGTTGTCAGATCAGAAGAAACCTCAGAACATAACACACAATCTCCTCCAACAGTCGCCCCGCTCCGGAGAAGCTTAAGAATAAAGAAGCCCGCCCATGAGTGTCACTTATGTGACAGGGGGGAGTGTAGTGAAAGAGATAATCAGGTACCTCGGAAGGAAAATTCAGGCATTTTTGGCTACGGCGTTTTGTTGGGAGAGTAATCTGCGACAAATTTGCTTTGAGAACGCTTACACTTACATTCAGTTAAAAAATAAATGAATTCAACACAGACGAAATTTTTATTTATGATAAAATATAGTTTTACAATATGCTGTATTTATAGGTTAAAATGCTCAATATCAGGGATAGAGCATATGTAAATATAAAAATGGGATTTGAAATCAACATTGAGAGGCAACAGTCTATTTTATGTCAAACGGAATCATCAGGCCATATGATAATGTTTAAGAATTTTGTAATAACAATAGGATACCATTTTGTTACAGGAGTCATCAGTTTGTAGTGGTATTGTCTCATTTATTGAGTTTGTGTTGAACAGAGAATATATAATATGATAGGTTGTTGTGTAGATATTGTGATGTGCTATATGCAATGTGGTACATGGATTATATACAGAACTAATTGTAACAACTCAGAAAAGGAGAAAGAAATTAGTTCTTCAACAAACTACTAACCTTTTACTATGACTGACAATGTTTCTTTGAAAAAATTGTAACAACATTAGGTTAGCATGTTTGTTACAGGAATCATCAGTTTGTAGAGCGTTGTCTCATTTGTTGAACTGGCATGTTTTCTTCTGTTGGAGGGAGAGATATTTATGTTGATTGGTTGTAGTCGAGATATTATTTTGATCATATGGGGCTTTTTTGATAGAAGATATGCATAGTATATTGTATGTGATATGTGGTTTGTTTGGAAGTAAGAAGCTCCCCACCTCTGGAAGGCAAACAAGACATGTCTTGTCTCCACAGCATCCTGTGGTCGAAGAGAGAAAAAATAGGAAGGGAATTTGTGCATTTTCCTTTTATACAGCTTTATACAATGCATAGTGGAGTAATGGTTAGCAGCTTGGATTGTGTAATCGAAGAGGAGAGTTCAAATTCCAGTCAAGTTCATTACATTCACTTATATGCTAATACCCTTGGAAAAGGTGTGAATCCATCACTTCCCCTTCCCAGCTATAGCAGGATAAACTGAATCCTATAGCCTTGGGTGGCAACCAGTCTAGGAGAAGGAAAAACTCTGAATTCAAAACCAGCCTGAAGAGGGCTGTGCTCCATCAGGCTGTCTTTCCCAGGAAACACCAATGTTATTACTGTGACAGTATATGTGGTATCCTGATGACCCTAGAGGGTTATGGGTCAAAAAAAGCTAAAAACAATGCCACCTAGGGTGTGCTAAGGGAGACTCCCTGGCAGAAAATTTGGGATAATTCTGCAACTTCATTTTCGCCATTGAATTCATTTTAAATTTGTTTTTATATTTATATATATATATATATATATATATATATATATATATATATATATATATATATATTGCATGGAAAAATAGGCCTTCTACTTTTAAAATTATGAAATTTCAGTTTATTTTTCAGGCAAGAAAATAAAATTGACTTGTTCAAACTATTAGTATCATCTTTAATTGTTAGATATGTTATGTTTCAGTCAAGTACCTTCCTATCATCTTCAGGTGTTCATTATTTTTGACAATACAAAATATCTTATGCATTGATTATTATTTTTGTCACTGTGATGTCTGTTCTTGTTCATTCCTGCTAAACCAGAACATAGACATTTTCATGACTTACAGTCAGATTTGATCTTTACATTTAGAGAAACAAACAGGTTCTCAAGAAGTAAATAATAGCAGAGGGAACATCAGTGAATTTCAGGTAGAAATCAAAAACTAATTTCAGGATTTGGAGAAAAATGTAAATAACAGAAGATACTAATAGCAAATTAACAACAATAATTAAGAAAGGAGCAGATATAGGAGATAAAACAAAGAAATGCTCAGTAATCAACACTAGAACTGATAAAAAGAGAAAAGAATGAGAGAAAGAAAAAGATGAACATGGAAAAAGCTATCAAAAGAGGGAATGGCTTTAAAGCATGCTTGATTCACATCCCACATAGTTAAACTTTGTTAAAAGACAGAAACAGGAAACTTACCAAATCTAGGGACAAGATGATAATGATAACCAAGGAGTGCTATATATGCCTGTATGGTTTGAAAATAAAATAGCACTATCAGTCACTCTCAGCAGATACTAGTGATGTTTCAGTGGTAATAACAAAAGAAATAATGTTTTTACTTCAAAATGTGAAATACAGAATAGCACCAAGCAAAGATGGCATAGTAACAGACCTTTTGAAAGATGCAGAAAATTCCACAACAAATTACAGTAACAATTTATCCAGTGTCTATGCAAAAGAAAGTTACTTCAAAATTTAAGAGCTAAGACTAAGAATTCTACATCATAAAAAAGAAGATAACAATGACTAACATAAACAAATTATTCTCAAAAGCATTTCCAGACTAAGAAACTGAAAATTAAAATTATCTCTGCAAGCAGGTAAATTTTAGATCATCTCCAAGCAAAAAGCAAGCAATTGAGAAAACAAACCATTTCATATAGCTATGGTTAACTGTGAATAAGCATTGGACTCTGTAGACTACTCATCTGTTTTTTATTTACTATAAGAGCACGGTTAGAATAAAAATTATATAAACATTGAGAATATATATGACAATAATACTGCAATAATTCAGCTACATGAAAAAAGTAAAATAAAGAGAAGAAAAGATTAAATTTTTATTTTAATTATTTACAGCAAGCTTTGAAATTAATCTTCTAGAAAATTAACTGAGCTTGAATGAAAGTAAACATGAATAGGAAATATTTAAACCATCTTTGATTTGCTGATGACATTAAAATCGGAATCAATGGATGAGTTACAAAGAATGCTAAATGATCTAAATTGAAAAATCTTAAGGTAGATTTTTAATTAAATTAATTTTTAATTAATTTAATGAATAGAGAAAAAAGTAATGTCCAGTTATAACATTCCAAAAAAATGGATTATAAGTGAATGAAGAACTGGAAGAAGTCCTGCAATGGAACTACTTAAATGATATAAAATCAGACAAAGATCATGAAATTAAAACAAGTCAACCTTTAATAATTGATTGGAAATCATTTAATAAAAGTAGATATAGATTGAGAATCCTTTATCTAAAATTCTAGGGACCAGAAATGCTTTGGTTTTCAGATTTTTGGGGATTTTGGAATATTTAATTTGCATATAGCATCTATAAAATTGGAGAAGCTTGGGAATTGAGCAAAAGCATAAACACGATACCCCCTTTACATTTCATAATACAGTTTACACATATTCCCTGAAAGTAGTTTTATATAAAATTTAATAAATTTTGTGTACATAAAAATACCGGTATTGATGCTAGTCATGTAATGCTCACACAGATTTTTAAGTGGTGAAATTAAGATTTCACATGAAAATAATGTTTTGTACTTTCTGTACATGGACAAAAAAACCCAAAAAAATCATGATCACTACTTACAAAAAATATATAAATGCAGGACTTTTTGACATTTTGAATAATATCTTTACTGAGCATGAAACACCTGGTAAGTAATCCATGAACAAAGGTCAGATGAAGGATACTCAACCTGTGTAATGAAAAGCACTTTGCCAATATGCTTAAAATGCAAATTACATAATGAATATATAATGCCAACTCATGGGTTCAGAATATGGAAAGTAACAAAATCAGAAGTTCACAAAGAGCAGTGAAAACGCTATGGATTGAGAGATATGAACAGGTTACTATGGACCTGAGAAGAAACTAAGATAAGAGATATCATAAAAGTGATTAAGCAACAAAAATAAAGGTTGACAGAATATATAGCAAGAAGAAAAGATAACAGATGGAGCAAAAGATTGGTTGAATGGTGCCCAATTGTTAGCATATGCAGTAGAAGAATATACAGAAGAATGAGAGATGAGATGTTTGCTATAAGACATGGCAGAAAATGGCTGTAAGTTCATAAACAATACTAAGCCCTTTGGATACTTTGTTTCTAGGAATACACAAATCCCTAAGATAAAGTTTCCTTTATAAATGAAGCACCATAAGAATAACAATGATAACTAATAATAGAAAAATTATAACAATATGTGCTAAGTTACATTTGTAGCTTACAGCCATATCAAATAATTCTTATCCAGTGACTGACATTAAGCAACATTGAGCCTGGTTAGTACCTAGAAGGGTGACCACTTGGGAATATCAGGAGCTGTAATGGATAACAACTCTGAATGCAAAATCAGAAATCCAAGTTTGAATTACACTTGGGTTCATTACATTCACTTATGCACAAATACCCTTAGGAAAGATATGAATCAATCACCTCTGCCCAGTTATGGGTTAAATAGTACAACATGTATCTGAAAATCATTAATACAATATTCACTACCCTCCCCTCAAAAAAAAATAACAATCTATAATACACTTGTACCTATGTATGGTGTGTGTGTTCTGCTTGGTATCACAAATACTGAGAGGGAAACAGAAAGATAGAGGGGCATAGTGAGTAAAACAGAAAGAAATAGAGGGATGTAAAGAGACAAAAAGAGAATACAGAGAGAGATTGGAGTGGGGGGGGTCATCTTAGATAAAATGCAGTTGTTAGTAATGAGTTAAATCATGTTTCATGACCTAATGATCTATCTAGCACATTTCATTATATTTAAGAGAGACTGTCACTTTTCTTATAACTATCTGGGAATGGACATAAGCTGAAATGTACAGTGTGTAGTATTAAAAAAAAAATATGAGTAAATCTGTGTAATTTACACTGGTCCTACTAGTTATTATTATTCTTACAGTCTAAAAATATCTTCCAGATTTAAATAACCTACAAAAGTTGATAAGTCAAAAAACAATCAAGCAAGAAGATACATTCTTATATACTTTTAAGATTAAACAGAACAGCCTGTAGGTTACCTGGATCGGCATATACCTGATGAAGGCCGGAAGGTATCATGGCCGAAACTTTGAGATAACAACAACAAAGATGCGTACAATAATCCACATGTAAATAAGAATGATACCAGTTTTCATTCTTTAGCCCAAACAGAAACCTCTTAGCTGTCAATCTTTTCCTCTATCCTTGGAACCATATATGCTGGTACAACTATCTTACATGGTAGTTAGTAACTGAAAATGTTAAGGTTATGTACTATTATCCTAAAATAGTTCTTGCATTGTTATTAGTTGTGGAATTTCTTTCATGTTTATATTTGGGACCTCCAACTACTACAACCCTACAATGAAGCTGAGAATCCTACTTCCTTGAAGTAGGACTCTTGTCTCAAAATAGTTATTTCTTGTTATTATTATCATTGACTGCAGTATTAATAGTAATACAAGCAGCAGAATTCTTTTAATGTTATTTATTATCATCATAAATCTGTTTGGAGGAGCGACTCATTCTTTGAACAGTTATGTTATCCACTAAAAAGTAAGTTCAGCATTATCATCTTAAGGATTTTTTAAAACCATTTTTATAGATTGTAGTAAAAGCATTACAGTCAGGCATGTTCATTCTTCCCTGAAGGAAGTCTCTTTCCATTCTAAATAATGCCATCATCATGATAATACTACTACTATTACTCATAAAAATTAGTAATATTTAAGTGAAGGAATTGTAGTAAAGTTAAGTGATAATGTTGTAAGATCTGCCATTTGTTATTTCTTCTCTTTCTTGACTATAATTTGCCTTCTATCTAATCATAGAAATTAGTTTAATTTAGTGGTACTGAATATTATTTTGTAATATCAGCAAACAGCTTAGAGAAGTGCTCCAAAAGGAAGGCAAAAAGTGTGAGTAATTCTTTTAAAATAATCCCTGTCTTTGTATACATTGCTAACATTCATAAGTTCTTTGTATTTATAGTGAATACTTCCTTTACATAAATGTTCCCTTTAGGATGAACTTTTTTTTTTTTTTTTTTCCTTTTTTTTCTTTTTTCTTTTTTCTTTTCCTTTTTTTTTTTCTTTTGTTTCTTTTCAAAGTTATTTGCTCTTGACACAAGCATCTTAGAGAAAGTCATGAAATAAGTTTATGCAATTTGTTTGGATTTTAACTAATCTAAAGTTTAAAGCATTTAGTAATTTGATTATCAAAGCTTTACTTTTTCTTTTCATTCTTTTCTTTTGAGATTTTTCCTTAATAAATAAAGTATTCTTTTCATTTATCATTGAAAAATTATCATTGTAAATTTGTTCTTAGAGAGGAATTATTTTTTAAGAATTGGTATAATTATAAATAATTGTTATAATATTGTGAGCCAAATAGAATTTAGTGTGTGATATATATATATATATATATATATACTTTTTTTTTTTTTTTGCTATATTTATGGGTTAAAGTGCTCAATATCAGAGATACTATATGTAAATATAAAAAAGTGGACAGTGAGCTCAACAGCAACAGTCTGTTACATGCCTCAACTCTATCTTCATTCCGTTTAAATATATATATATATATATATATATATATATATATAATCATATTTTTTCATTCAACCATCTTTTCTTTAAATAATGTTTCTTGTGTTATGTCTATTTATTTTTATTTTAATCCTTTCAAGTCCATTTTTCAATAAATTTCTTGGTACTTGTAGAAATTTATGTGAAAGAAAATTTGGGAAATTTTTCTTAATCAATTTTCTACAGCTACCAATAAGAAATTAATTCATGGACTTGAAAGGATTAAAACAAAAATAAATAGATATAACACATATAAAATTATTTAAAAAACATGTGGGTGTGTGTGTGTGTGTGTGTGTTTGTGTATGTATGTATGTATGTGTGTGTATATATATATATATATATATATATATATATATATATATATATATATATATATATTATCTGAGAGAGAGAGAGATAGATACATGAACCTATTCATGTATATAGCAATACAACTGTATATGTGTACTTAATCATGCAGTGTATAAGAATATTTTTTTAAAAGGCAAACATAGATATGAGTACATGCTTGGTTGTTTGCATTAATTTGACTGTATACAATTGTTGTCTCATTATGCTGCTCAACAGCTAATTATTTGAAAAATACATATTAACAAGTAGATACAAAATAAATTTTTAAAAAATATCCATACACAGGAGGTATTATGCAAAAGTTCAAGAAATTTGAATTTTCACAAAACCAAATTTGCAAGCTGCAGCAGCAGCACTCTTACATATTGCTAAGGGACTAAGTGAAAAAAGAATATTAGTAGCTTTTTTAATTGATTTCTTTTTAATGGTCAAATTCTTTCTTTATAAATTGTTCACATATATATCAGTGTCTTTTTCTGTCTCTCTTATTTAATTTATATAAATTTGTTTTGAAGATTTATGTGAAGTGAAGAAAGAAATAAACACCAAGACAGTCAAACATCAAATGACAAATATTTTCTGAATTAAAGGATTGCACAGCCTTCCAGTTAATAAATTAATGACAAGAAATAAATATTTTTCTGCCTTTCAACCAATGGGTCACATTCTCACCTACAAAAAAAAATTTGCTTCAAAATCCCTTTGAAGGGTATTTAAGCAAAGTTTCTAGATGGACAAACCAGTAAAAAGAGAGAAGATGTGGCAACAATTCCCTTTTCTCAACTTAAAAAAATTACCTTATTCATTTACCTGTCTTCTTCACAAGCTATAAAACACTTTACACTTTCCTCCTCACTTTCTCACACATACACATGAAGAAATCGCTTTTCTGTATTTCAGAAACTTTTTTCTGTAAGAACTTTAAATAAATATACACGCTAAGAAAAAAATTAATTGTAAAAAAAAAAGCATGAAAACAAAAAATACCTTATATTTTTATATTAAAACAACTTTTTTGCCTTTCTTTGTTGTAACATTGATTCAAATCTGCAACACACATGTTCAATCAACAGTAGAGGGTTAAGGGTGAAAAATCCTCTTCATCCTACAAACACACCTACATTTGTGCAATGGTGGTTCCTAAAACCCTACATGATAAATTTGTATAAATAAACTTGTTTTTACCAACATTTAAAGTATTCAGCTAAAAGGTTGTATCTTTACTAAGACTTGTAGTATGTTGAATTATATCATTATCAATATTTGTTAACATACTTTAGAACTGCAAAGTGTAATAATTTACTTCAGAACTGATCTCAGATAAGATCTAAAACTGATCTTCTCAGATTTAAACTCTCCTTTGCTTATCAACCTGTATATATTTTGACAGCCCATGGCTTTACAATAGTGAAAGAATGTAATGACTCTGAACACTATTCTCTTGAAAATGGGTGAATACTTATTTGGCGTTTTATTACACTCTATCTTGGTTTTAATGTTATTTATGATCTTGCATTATCAATATTAAATAATGAAACTGTTTTATTTCCATTATTTTTCTCTTTTTTTTTTAGTATCTATTTTAGATCATTCTATTCTTTTTAATTTAACTAACTGATATAAAGATATGCCTTTTTTTGATTAAAACTCTTTTTTTTTTTTTTTGTAGAACTTTTGTGTCGAGGAAATGTCCAATAAATTTAATGAATGCAAATCAGCCTTAGAAGATCTTCACACAAGGGTGAGTTTTTTGTGAATGGTTAAAAACCCTGCATTCCTGTATGGGTCTCCGTAGAAATACAGGATTGAAAAGAAAACACCCTCTTATGTACACTTTATTTTTTTTTATTTTATTAATGTTATTCACTAAATACTATATTTTTTTTTTTTTTTGTCTGCTGAAGACCATGATGGATCTGAAAAAATATACTAATAACAGTTAGTTATCTCCTGTTGATTATTTTTTTAGAATTTTAATCTTTCAAATTCAAGTCAAATTTCTTACATTCACTTATGTGCAAAATACCAACGGAAAGGTATGAATCCATCTCTTCTCTTTTAAACACTTGGTAAATAGCAGGACAGATTGGGTCTTATCACATTTGTTTGACAACCAGTCTAGATAAAAGAAAATTCTGAATTCAAACTAGTCCGAACAGGGTTGGGTTTTTTCAGACTATTTTGCCAAAGACACACCACTGTTGCTATGGCTGCAGTACATGTGGTGTCTCTATGACTGTAATGGGTTACAGGTGTTGTGATCATGATATAAGGTAAATATGATGTTAGTTGGTCCATTTAGTTATCAATATGCCTGAAAAATCAAATTCAGAATATTGTGCTTATTAAATATCTAAGGTTAAAATTCGTTACTCAACAGAAATGCATCCTGGGTATGACGATAAACTACATCTGTGTCCAAATAAAAAACATAAAAGCCTTAAAAGGAACATAAAATGGTGTTCCTAGGTTCATCTTGACCCGGGTTACTGCTATTCCATTTTAACTGGGGTAAAGGGCATTATGGAGGTGTAAAAATGGGTTTTAATTTTGAAATACTTTTAAAGAAGATTATTACCAGAAATAAATTTTGAAGAAAAAATATTACCAGCTATATGTTTTTGAAAAAATAATATTACCAGTTATACGTTTTTGAGAAAAAAAATATTAATAGAAATAGATTTTTGACTATTACCAGAAAAAAAAAAAATCATTAAATGACCCATTGAGGTTGATATCTATTCTACAAATCATCAGAAATAAAAATAATTTGTATCTATTCATGTAATATATGTGTATGTAGGTGGTGTAATGGTTAGAAAAACAAAAAATTGCAAGTGGAGTTTGAATTTCAGCCACATTTGTTACATTTACTATCATGCAAATATGCCTGGGAAAGGGTATAAGTTCATTTCTTTTTCCCACAGCTATTATTGCAAGAGGATAGCAAAATTATTTGCAAGTTTAATTAGTAACTAGGGTCTTTAATTTGCAGACCTAGTTACTATATTCTTAATATTATAATAAAAAAATATCACCATGATAAAATCGGTCAATAACTATTTATACTGGCACACAATTACAAGTAATAATAATATTTTAAATTTTGAAATTGTATTTTTTTTTTTGTCATGAATTTTATGAAACTTTTTCTAAATCTTTGATTGTCTTTCAATCATTCTGCTTTACTTGCTATCCTCTTTTGTCGCACCTATGAAGCATGCAACACTGTTTAGGAACCACTGATTTAATATAATATCCTTGGGAAAGGCATGAGTTTACTTTTCCCTGTACTCTTTTATCCTCTCAAAATGTTTTGTCACTGGTCAAGGGAAAAAGACTGGGTAAAGCACTTGGGTATGTGTTGTGTATGATACACCTAATTTACATAAGCGGACTACCGACCATATAAATATGGGTTGGTACCGGAAGACGGGGAAGATAGGAGAGATTAAGAAATTGAATCCAGAGACTCTGCCCGACTGCGATTTAGTCAACCCATTATGCAGGAACAGTCTTCCCAAGAATATACCAAACCAACTGTAAATATTGTGTACCTATTCTTTGTTTCAATACATTTTGTTAACGTACATTTTGTGTTGTATTATTCCATGCTTATTTAAGCTTCAACAATGGCGACGAGGTATAAAAGAACTTTACGTTTGAAAAAAAAAATTAATAATTGATAGCCTTCAATAATTGGGACAAGTGGAAGAACCCAGGCTGGGAAAAAAAAAAAAAAATCATTAATTAAAAAGTCGAACATCTAATGGAACGGAAAAGTATTCTGAAGTTTGGACAGTTAAAACTAGTTAAAGGACGACTAAGCTTAAAGGAACGTACACTCAGAAAAATCTGGAAGGTGGCGTAAACAAATAACGGCGAAAAAAAAAAAAAAATGCTGGCCGACTAAAAAAGAAAAAAAAAAATGCTGGCCGACTAAAAAAAAAAAACATGCATGGAATTAAAAGGAGCACAAATACCACGTGTCGACTTTGAAAGGTAAGCGAACTTGTAAAAAAAAAAAAAAATTTGTTATTTTTTGTTTGTTTGGTTGCTCAACAATATTTTATAAAGCAAGACATAAAATTAAAAAAGGCGTATGTTGTTTCAATTTTGTTTTGTCTGCTTATAGTATATTCGTGGATACACAATTTAAAAAGTATATTCTTTGTTGCATGAACACTATCAGTTAAAATGGAGGAATTATCCAAAGTCATAGCTGAATTGTTTAAAGCCCAGCAGTTGAGTCAAGCTGAATTATTCAAATCCCAGCAGTTGAGTCTGCAACAACAAAGTGAACAGGTTGCCTTATTAAGAGAACAACAATTAGCACAGCAGAATTATCAAGAAAGGCAAGAGGAGTTGAGTCAGCAACGTCAAAGGGAACAGGAAGAAATGTATGTCAAGGTTTTGGAAATTCAAAAGTTAACATTGGAGAAATTAAACAACAATCAGGCAAATGAAAGTAACTCTTCATATTCTAATAACATCATATTTAATTCGTTGGAAACTTTCAACTATGTGCCAGACGAAGGAAAAACGTTTGAAGCGTACTTTAAACGATATGAAGATATTTTCCACACAGACTGTGAAAACTGGTCGAATTCAAGAAAAGTCAGTCTATTACTAAGAAAGCTAGGTACAGCAGAACATAGCAAATTTGTAGATTTTATTCTACCGAGAAGAACAAATGAATTGGAATTCTCGGAAACAGTGAAATTGCTAAAGGAGTTGTTTGGAGCAAATATGTCGCTTTGGCATAGCGATGGTTATGCACATGAATGTCGCTAAATCCGACGATCAGGATTACTTAACTTATGCATCTATAGTGAATAGACATTGTGACAATTTCAGATTGGCAGAGATTACGGTTGAAGAATTCAAGTGTTTAATTTTTGCTCAAGGACTGGTATTCAGTAAAAGTGCCGAAATAAGACGTAGAGTTTTGTCTAAACTCGAATCTGAACAAAACCTTACCCTGCAAAAGTTAGCAGAGGAGTGTCAGCGGGCCGTAAGTTTAAAGAAAGAGTCTCAAAAAATTGAAGAAGCTGGTATTGCTTATATTAAAAAAAGTGAAGAAACAGTCAAATTACCCATCAGAAAAAAAAAATTGGATTAAAAATTCGGCGTATTTTAAAAATAAACAAGAAAAATTAAATGGAAAAAATGAGGAGGGAAAAAAAATGGTTCCGCCATTTAATTGTAGACGGTGCAACGGAAGACACTGGGAGTTAAATTGCCCATATAGAAATAAAAAATGTTTCGTGTGCCACAAGAATGGTCACAAAGGGTCGTGTTGTAAAACGAAAAAAGTCAATAGCCGAATTAGACAAACAAATTCAAATATCAAATCAGATAGAGATTTGAGGAAGTATGTGACGACTGAAATATTTAAAAAGAATATCAAATTTCAACTCGATTCGGGTTCAGATTTAACAATAATGAACTATAAAACATGGAAAATTTTAAAAAGGCCTACAATAATGAAGTCAACGAAACGCGCTCGAACAGTGACTGGAAAGGAAATTAAATTCGAAGGCGAGGTTGTACTTCCTATGAAATTGAACGGGATAGTTAAAAAAATAAAAGTTTTCATTCTGAAAAATGGAGAAAACTTGATGGGTACAGATTTTATTGAAACATTCGAATTGTGGGATAAACCGTTAAACTCTTTCTGCAGAAAAGTAGAAAGTAATACGCAAACAAGACAGGACATTATTGAGGAATTAAAAAAAAAGTTTCCGGAAACTTTCACACCTGGTCTTGGAAGATGTAACAAGTTTGAAGCCAAATTCGAATTAAAGGAAAATACTATGCCAATTTTTAAAAAGAAACGTACTGTGCCTTTCGCAAGTGTAGAGAAAATTAACGAAGAACTTGATAGGTTGGAAAAAATGGGAATTATTTCGAAAGTAGAATCTAATTCATGGGCTGCGCCCGATTGTGTGCATAAAAAAGAAATCAAACCAAGTCAGAGTCTGCGTTGATTTTTTCGACAGGGTTGAACTCGGTAATTAAGGACTACCATTACCCGTTACCGAGTCCGGAGGAGAATTTTAACAAGCTAAATGGTGGAGTTATATTTTCAAAAATTGACTTATCAGATGCCTATCTCCAAATTCCCGTCGAAGAGGAATGTTCGAAGTTACTAGGGATAAACACGCATAGAGGGTTATTCAAGTACAACAGGCTTCCTTTTGGTATTAAAGTGGCACCTGCCATTTTTCAACAAGCTATGGACGTCATGCTGAATGATTTAGACTTTGCGTGCGCTTACTTAGACGACATCATAGTAAGGAGCGAATCGGTCGACGAACATCGAGAGCATCTCAATCAAGTATTTAAAAAAATTCAGGACTTTGGATTTAAAGTCAAAGAGTCAAAGTGCGAATTTGGTTTGGAGGAAATTAAGTATTTAGGGCACATAATCAACAAAAATGGCAGATGTCCAGATCCGAAAGGTCCATTGCGATTAGAGACATGCCGACGCCCACTAATGTGGCGATGCTACAAAAGTTTTCTAGGGCTTGCAAATTATTATCAAGCGCTCATTAAAGGAATGTACAATTTAAGAGCTCCGTTGAATGAACTGCTAAAAAAAAGACAAGGCATGGGAATGGACGGTAGAATGTCAGAAAGCCTTTGATGAAATAAAGAAAATGCTTACGTCCGACCTCTTTTTAACCCATTACAAAACCAAAACTGGATATTGTAGTGGCAAGTGACGCTAGTTCATACGGGATAGGAGCGTGTATTCAACACATAATGCCAGATGGTTCTAGAAAACCAATTGCACACGCTTCGAGAACTTTGCTCCCAGGAGAAAGAAGTTACTCTCAGATAGAAAAAGAGGCACTGAGTATCATTTTTGCCATACAAAAAATTTCACAGGTACATCCACGGCAGACATTTTATCCTTGAAACGGATCATAAACCACTGATCACCATTTTTGGTTCAAAGAAAGGGTTACCCGTTTATACAGCAAATCGTCTGTTAAGATGGGGAACCATTCTTCTCAATTATGATTTTCACATAAAGCACCTATCATCCAAAAAAAATATAATTCATGCGGATAGTCTATCAAGACTAGTACCAAGGCAAGAAGAAAAAGATTCAAAGAATCAATTATTGCAAATATCAGAGCAGATTATGAGGTGAAAAGCATGGTAAACAACATTGTAAGAGAGCTACCGGTTACGCTAAATGAAATTAAAAAAAGAAGCTGAAAGCGATGATTTCATTTTAGAAATTAAAAAGCAAAATGGTAGCAAATGACCAAAAAGTGCAGGAGATTTTTTCAATAGGTGATGGAGTTTTATTATATGGTGAGAGAGTAGTAATACCAAAAAAGTTGCAGAAAAGAATACTTCGGGACTTTCATATGGGTCACCCGGGTATTAATAGAACAAAAAGCTTAATGCGAAGCTTTGTGTATTGGAAAGGAATGGATGTGGATATCGAAAACATGGTTCATCGATGTAAGGGGTGTGCGTTAGCAGCTAAGGCACCACCTATAGTACACAAACCATGGCCCAAGACGGATCATCCGTGGACAAGATTACACATTGATTTCGCTGGTCCAGTAGAAGATTTTTACTACTTAATAGTGGTAGATAGTTTTACAAAATGGCCGGAAGTACTACGCTGTAAAAAGCCTACGTCCAATACCACAACAACTTTTTTGCATGAACTATTTGCACGGTTCGGTGTGCCAGAGTGTATTGTGAGTGACAATGGTACACAATTCACTTCTGAAGAATTTAAGGAATTTTGTGAGTTATATCAAATTAACCACATAACGACGCCTCCGTATCATCCGAGGTCTAATGGACTCGCAGAAAGATTTGTCGATACTTTAAAACGAGCTCTGAAGAAAGCCTCAGGAGTTCCAACGGAAAAGGCGCTTCAGCAATTCTTACAAGTATACAGAATCACGCCAAACCAGAGAACACATTCAAACATGGCACCAGCTGAACTAATGTTCGCTAGGAAAGTTAAGTCAGTGTTTGACAAGCTTTTGCCAGGAAAAAATACAGTAAAAAAATACCATGTATACAGCGAGAAAAAGATACACTCCCGGAGAGAAGGTGTTTTTCAAGTGCTATAAAAACAACGTTGAGTTCTGGGAACGAGGCATAGTGGACAAGAGAATCGGTGACCTGATTTACATAATTAAAGGGCGAAGAATACTTATAAAAGGCACCAAAACCAACTTAAAAAGATTACGGTATAGAGCAAGAAGAGTGTATACCGGATGAGGACGAAAGATCCCATTGATATAATGTATGATATGTTTCAGGTAGAACCTCCACAGAATACACCTGAACCAAGAAGATCCGGTAGGAAACGGAAGTTGACGGACCCATTGAACGTGAATCCAAAACGAAAAAAATATTAAAATTAGGCAAATGGATCTACAAAGAAATAGCCATAATCATCAACCCATATAGGAAGCCAGTTTGAAATCCAAAAGGGATTCCAAGGCTTGGGAGGAGGGTGTTGTGTATGATACACCTAATTTACATAAGCGGACTACCGACCATATAAATATGGGTTGGTACCGGAAGACGGGGAAGATAGGAGATTAAGAAATTGAATCCAGAGACTCTGCCCGACTGCGATTTAGTCAACCCATTATGCAGGAACAGTCTTCCCAAGAATATACCAAACTAACTGTAAATATTGTGTACCTATTCTTTGTTTCAACATTTTGTTAACGACATTTTGTGTTGTATTATTCCTTTATTCTTTACAACAGTATGTTTTTTCTGATAATTATGAAACAAATATTGCAAAAGACTTTTTACTACTGAATTAAATTCACTGTTATTAGATCAAATTTTGTGTTTCTGATAATTATTCGTCTATAATATTGAAAACTATGGTAAAGAAAGGAAAACATGGAATTCATCAGGTTTAAATGATTGAATTTCAATCAAATTTTAATTGTATTCTTTTCCATCTCAATTTAAATTATCTAAAATCAAGATGTTTTTTGATAATATTTTAACAGGTTCTTTAGATGGGATTCAAAGTCTGTTTAGAATAGTCTTTATATAACAATAAATGCTTGTTTAATATAATGCTCCTTAGCTAGCATTAAAATGCCAAATGTTTTTAAATTGTTCTTCCAGGCTCAAGAGTTCCTCAAAAACTATGGTATCAAGGACCAAGGAGGACATGGAGATTACACAGAGATTGATTTTGAAATGATGAAAACGGCACCTTTCTTGCAATCAGCACCACAGCAGCCGATTCCTGAAGCAATATTTGAGGTGAGACATATACATATACTTAGTCTTGTAATTTGTACCATTTCTGATTATCTAAAATCATGATGTGTCAGGTTAGTTGTTGGAACACTAAAAACAGGTGAAATGTTTGTCAATCCTCACCAGAGAACAAAAAAAATCTTTCTCTTTCCAAAGAACAGGAATGAAGAAGACAGAATATGCAATGTCAATCATTATCTTCTGTCTTCTTAATTCCTGTCCTTTTATTTGTTTTCTCTCCATAATAATATTTTTTTCACATATTCTCTCACACTCGGTAACCCCCTTGTGTCTTAGTGGCTTCATTGCCTTGCTTGGAGTGAAATGATTAAAAACAAAAAGATGTAGATGCTCACAGTCTAGATATTTTCTCCAAGAATATTTCATTCAACATCCTATAATTTCAGAGTGAATATATATAATTTTTGATGCAATAACTGATATAAGGTGAATGTATCTTTACAACTAATTTTAGTTTACTACAATTAACCACTTGCTAAATAACGGTAACATGTAAAATATTTTTGCTTAGAATAATACTAATCAGGTAAGAAGCAACTCTGCTGCAATAATGTGTAACGGAGGTTGATATTAATGACAGAAATTAGTACAATGATAACAACAATAAAAACTTGAGACATATGTTGACAAATAACAAGAATTTGTAATTTCTTTTTATGATATGAATTACAGAATATTGGTATGTCGTGTGTAAAAATAAAATGTTCTCAGTGTCTCTTTTGTTTAAAAGTCAGTGCTTACTTGGTTTGGTTCTAAGAATTTCATTTGTTAGGATCGCATTTGACATCTCTGTTTTTGATTTTCACAGAGCATTAGTTAGATGTGTGTTTCTGTACTGCTACTCATCACTGACCACTGCTACAGGTCCCTAGTTTAATCTACTGACTCACTTGTGGTGGAAGGGTTGTTCTTATAATGATGAGGGTCAGGATGGTGAAATACCCTTCTTTTCTATCATCAATGATGACAAGGTCATTTTTAGAATGATGAAATATCATCATCATTCTAGACAATAACTAATGTAAGCTTCAATTGGACAAATACAACAAAATGTGAAAAGGACTTTTACTACAGATTTCTTTTTTCAATTTCACTATAAAAAATATGGTAACCTATTTTGTTAGCATAATTCACTGACTTTTAATACCAGTCTCTTTTTGCAAACCAATTTTTCTAGTCAGTTTTATTTTTCACTATTTGACATTTTTTTCTTTAAGGTGCGAGCGGTGAAGCATGGCAAACCCATGGGCCGAGTGACCCTAAAAGTGGACGTACAAACTGGACGTTTGTTTGCAGTGAAGCCTTCCAAAGATATTTTGGATGCTAGCAACACATTTTCACACGATAAAAGTAAGTTAACTTCTTAAAGTCTTATCTTGGAAACATTATATATAAAAGGTTTACTCAAGATCAATATCTTGTCATCAGTTTCAAGTATTATATACATCTTTGTTCATTTTTACCTTAAATGATGTTCGATATGTCTCGAAGTAGCAAAGTGGTTTTGGACTACTGTAACCGAGTAGGACAATCTAGCAGGTAACCGTAATGGACTGGTCCTCGTTGTAGTGGTAAGCAATAGACTATGTACTGCCACATCAGTCTGTAGTTATGGCTGACACCAGCCAATCATATTACTGTGTGGGGGAACCAGGTGTATGCATATTCATTACATCAATGTTAAATAGTGAATTGATACAAAAAACATTAAAATTACTCTAAAAATCAGTAAATATTTTTAATTTGTGCTTTCATAAATATATTTCATGATTTTTAGAGTAATGTGTGTAGAATTTAAAATCCAATCTTTCTTTCATCCTCCTTGTAAGTTTTATAATTTATCTCTTTAATTTGATCAGTACAAATCTAAAAATATACTTGAGTTCATTTTTAACCAAGTGACCACTTACTAATTAATAGTCATCAATTCTAAGAGCATTTTTTTTTTCTCCTAAAATGCCTTTTTCTTCAGATTTTTTGTTGATCTGTCATATTACAAATTAAATATATTTAGTGATTTTTAGAGTAATACATGTAGAATTTAAAATCCAATTATCTTTCAATTTATCTTCCTTTTAAGTTTCATAATTTATCTCTTTAATTTAGGTACCTCCACTAATTTGTGATACCTAAGGTTTAAAATGAATTTTAAAGATTAAAAGGCTTTCCTAAAGCTTTTATTTTAGTTTTAATTGAAAACTAAATGATTAAATTTACCATTTCTAGTAAGCAAAATAATCTGTAATGTATTTCAAATAGAAATTATATTGATTTGAATTGATTCCCATTTTTTTGGTAAAAATAGCTGATTAGCACCCTTTTTTAGTCGTCTGTTACTACTATGTAATTTTCTTGATTAAAAAATCTTCCAAAAATAAAACATTTTTCTGAAACTTTATTTGAGGACTATTAGCTGACTTTTAATGTTACATATCTTTTTGCAAACCAATTTTCTAGTCAGTTTTATTTTTCACTATTTGACAATTTTTTCTTTAAGGTGCAAGCTGTAAAGCATAATTAATCTGATTTGAAATAAAAATTATTTACTTTAAGTTTAACATAACAGAGAACTGGATTTTAAGAACAAACAGTATCATGATTATGTACTTATGTTATTGATGAGTGATGACAAGTACTGATAACGGTGTTAACATTTTGTTTGTTATTTTCCAGAGACTATATTTGTTAAAACATAATTTAAGAAAATAAAGGGTGAATACCTTTTTTGTATAATTTTTAAGTATTCAGTAATCTTAAAAATGTTGGAAAATATTCTAATCTAATTTTAGGGATGTTGACTTTAAATTTGCTATCGTTATCAATCTTATTTTCTGATAGAGTTGTGTACGGTCACCCATACTTTCAAAATGGGCCCGTTTGTACACAAAAAAAGTTAAAAATTATTTTAAAAATCTTAGTGTGTGATGATCTGTATTAAGCTTTTCACTTAATAACAATATCATGTAATGTGATGAAAGTTTTGAAGAATTTTAAAAATATTTTTGAAACTTTATAAATTATTATAATTAAAAAAAATTAAAACAATTGTAAAAATTTATTATTCACAAAAAAAAATTTTTCTTAAGACTATAATGTCCTTAATATGGATTATTTACATTCTCCAATGAGTCCTGCTTTTAACTAATAAAACAAAGTCTGCGGTCAGAATTCAATTTCTCAAAATTTCATTGAAATTAAGTAAGTGGGAAGTAACTTATGTAAAAAAAAGAAATATTTTTACCAAGATTTTCTAAAAATAGTAATTTCAAAAATAATCTAATTAATTTATGAATAAGTCCTGTAAGTTTTATAAAATCTGACAATTATTTGACTTTACAAGAATTTCCAAATTAATGTATTATTTTACCAGAAAAAAGGCATTAAAATTTTCATAGTCAGCTTTATTACACCACTGATGCAAAAAAAACCCCAGATTTTTAACCAAAATTTTGAACGTGCTAGAAAGGATTAAAAAATTTAATAAAATAATAAAAAATTATTTGGTATTTCCTCTTAATGATAACATAAACATTTTGATGATATAACTTTGTTTTTATTAACTTTGTGGCCATTTTTCATCATGCTATGCTGTTTTTTCAGCAAAAAAGTGGAGGTACCTACTTTAATTTGATAAATGCAAATCCAGAAAGTATACTTTAGTTCATTTTTAACCAAATGACCAGTTAACTAATTAATAGTCATCAATTCAAAGAACAGTTTCTTTCTTAATATTTTTTGTTGATCTATAATATTTTCATCTTAATTAATCTAATATTAATAGTAATCTTTATGGTCTGTATATATAAGGATGATGATAAAGAAAGCTTTCAAACTTAACCTGTACTGAAATTCTTAACCCATATAATTGTCAGTGTCCCCAGAATTCATTAAAGCTTGAATTTTTTCCCCTTTAGAAATTTTTTAATGAATGTAATTTTTTTTCTCCAGTTTTGCAATTAGTGAAAAAATCAACAGATAATTGTCGACTAGACATTGTGATAGAGGGAAAGAAGAATTTTGCCTACCAGTTTGAAAGTGTCCATGCACGAGAAAATTTTTGCCAGCACATATGTCAGATGAAGAGCATGCACTCAACAGCAGAAGAGATTGACCAAATCTCAATATTTATTGGAACGTGGAATATGGGTAAGCACCATCTTGGAGAATCAGTTATTTTCAAATTCTTATATATCGGCTTTGTAGAAGACTCATCTGATGTTTCAGTGAACTCGTGCTGAAATTGCTTTTCTATGTGGAAAAGGTGAATAATTTTACCAAATAACTTTTACATACATATATGCATATGCGTGTATATGCACATGTGTGTGTTTTATATATATATATATGTCTTACTTACATTTACAATTTACAAAACAGGTCAGGCCCTGTACAGTTTGCTATATCTGCAATAAGCATTTCAGGTCACTTGCTGGCATCAAGAGCTATTGTTGTTCTCACAAGAACTTGTCAACAATGTTCAAACATATTTAATGAGTTGACAGCCAACATGGACATTTGTGTGTGCATATATGTCTGTGTAATATATATATATATGTGTATGTATGTGTGTGTGTGTGTGTGTGTGTGTGTATATATATATATATATATATATATATATAATGATAAAATGTAGTTTTAATGTATGCTATATTTATGGTATACAGTGCTCAATATCAGGAATAAAGCATATGTAAATATAAAAGTTGGCATTGAGGTCAACACCCAGCAGTTACATGGTCTGAAGATTGTGCTTAATCATTAAACAGGCTGTCACTGCTATATATAGGATTATAGGAGGCAAGACCTCATGTTTGTCTCAGCGTAGGAATAAATTTGTGAATAAAGAATGATGGTGTGGGATAAATTTAAAGTTGCCACTCAACTGCCTCAATTCCTTTGACGCATACATACCTTCTGAATAGCATGCCTTATATGCTAATGATTTCTTAACTACGATTTCTTTTCCAACCTCCTCTGACCACTCCCCTTGCTTTGCAGTATATACTATCAGCCACATAATAGCTATCTAATTGCATAACTGAATGTCCTTTTCAAATGCCTGATGATTCTGCGACTCAGTCAATTATGCAATTTCTGTGGTAGACCAGTTGCTATACCCAGTCTATCCTGCTATTTACCCATAGCTTGGTGGGGGGAAGAAGTGGATTCATATCGTTCCCAAGGGTATTAGCACATAAATGAATGTAATGGATTTGACTTGCAGGAAATTAGTCGTGACCTGGCATCTTGGCTTAAGCAGTTTTCAACAACCGTAACATAGCTTCCCAGTGTCTTTTGGGAAATATTTTCATAGTAATGGTTCTGATGAGCTCTCCTGTCTTAATCTCAACTTTATGAATTTAAAGGCAGTACTAGATTGGCAGCTTGGTCTCTTTATTTTTCAGTTGAAATTGTTAGATGTAACCATAAGTTCTATACTAACAGTTTCTTCTCTCACACTTCTCCCTTGTGGAACACTCTTCTGCCTTCTTGCTTTCCAGTCAACTTTGTTCTTCAAAAATTTAAATGCAGTGTCAATTGTTGTCATCTGTCTCCTTAATTCCTGTTCTTTTATTGTGCTCTCTCTTTAATAGTGTTTTCTTCTAAGATTTTTTTCACCTCTTGCATCTTTGTGGTGTTATCACCTTGCCTGGGGTGAAATGATTACACACACACATATATTTAGGCCCCACATCCTTGATAAAATATGATTTATTAAATGATACAATACAATTTCTGGCAAATATCAAGACAAGATGTTCTACCCTTTTACATTTTTTTTTTTTAACATTTCTTCCAGGATATCAAAATATTCTAACATGCAAAATTCTGAAATATTTTAACAGAAGTTTGTCCAGATAATATAAATATAATAACAATTTCAAACTTCATAAAATATTACAGCTTAATTATGATAGCAGTAAAAACTACTTAAATTTCTCAGCATTTACAATATTTTATTATATCATTGTATTTCCTTTCTTTAGGAACTTGTCATAAAATTAACACAAAAAATAAGTAAAGAATGGCTATATTACTGAAAGAATTAGAAATTAGCTTTTGAATAATTCTTTGTTAGGCAAACAAATGACAAAGTGGAAAATATTTTCATTGGTAATATTTTTACTGGTCAACACACGGCCTCCAATTACCATCACCCAGGTCACTCCACTCTCACCACTAAATTTTGACCAAACAGGATGCCACCTTTATCTCACAAGATAAATGTATGCCTACTTACTATTTATTATGAGGTTAAGTAAAGTAGAAGTAAATACAGTCTCTGGTTTTTTGGATAAACATTAATCTTCCATATAAACTTTCAGTACAAGTCCCAGAGATTTTTTTTGCATAAAAATGGTGGGGGTAATAGGTTTTCTATACCATGAAATATGCTAATAGTTTTCTTTCTTTTCTTTTTTTTTAATCATTTCACCCTAAGTAAGGCAATAATGCCACTAAGATGCAAGGGTTACTGATAGTGGAAGAGACTGAGAGTTTAGTAAGAAGAAAGGATAATAAAAGAACAGAATTTAGGAAAATGGAACATGGTGATTGACATTGCATTTAAATTTTTGAAAATTGTAGAAAAGTGCAAGAAAAACTATTAGAATAGAACTTACATTTACATCAGGCTATTTCAAATGAAGAGACCTAGCTGCCAATCTAGTAACTACATTTAAATTCATGCAATCAAGATATCAAGGAGGAGAGTTCATTAGAACAAATGCCATTAAAATATTTATAGAAAAGACACAGAGAAATCACATCACATCACAGCAATGGGAAAGTGACTGAAATCGAGTTGCCAGCTCAGGACTGATAACATTGCAGACCATTTTTTGGATTTTCTTGAGAATCTCGAGATATATAACCAGAAAACCAGACCGGATATGGCAACACTATTCAATGCACGGACGAATGGCAAATTTATGAATGGGCAAGACAGATTCTGTCGAGAAAATTGTCTGACACAACACGGTGAACCAACCTTCTTAGCAGCAGACCTAGCAAGTTATTCAATATAATCGCAGCAGACCTAGCAAGTTATTCAATATAATCACTCCACTTCATGTCAGTGGAAAACGTGAGACAAAGAAGGTGCAATGAGTTGCTCTTTTGATGATTAGCATCAGCCATGCTGATGGAGGGAAAAAATGCTTCTCTATGATGATTAAAGGATAGCAGTTTCATTTTGGAGATGTTATAATTTACAAGCCATTTCTTGCCTCAGTTAACAACTGATTAGAGGCCATTTTCACGTGCAGTTGTCAGTTTTATTTTGTTGAACCTATCGGACTTAATATTAACACAGGTGTAAATAGTTGTGTTATCAGCATAAAAACCTACTTGGGAACAGATGACATTGGGAAGGTCATTGATGAAGATAAAGAAACAATATAGGTCCAGTGATAGAGCCCTGGGAGACCCCTGAATTAATGTGAAATGATCTCTGGCTGTTCAACATGATCTTCATTACTTGTTAAAAATAATTGAATAAGTCAAATATCCAGCCTGAAACACCATAGCCCTTGAGCTTGTGGAGAAGGCCAGCATGCCAAACCCTGTCAACCACCTTTGAGATATGTAAAGCCTGAATCTTGCCATTATTTCTATTCTTTTTTCTTTGCAGGCAATGCTCCATTTACTGAAAGTTTGAGTAGTTGGGTGCGATGCCAGGGTGCTGGCAAGATTCGAGAACCACTTGTGATGGGGGTGATCCCTCATGATCTCTATGTCTTTGGAACGCAAGAAAGTTCCTTGACAGAAAAGGACTGGGTCAACTGCTTGAAAGCCCAACTCCGGATCTCTTTATCAATTGTTCCGGAAGTTGTAAGTATTTTATTTATGTACATAGTAAAATAACTGAAGTGGTGCTGAAAAGTTCTTGGCTGATCTAATTTTTTTTTTTTTTTTTTTATTTGTCATTAGTTTATTTTATTCTGTATTGTTTATCTAATCATATTATTTTCACCTGTATAACTACTTTTTGTACTGTATTATTATTAACTGAATTTTGTATAATATATTAGTGTGTCCAGAAATTTATCTATTTCTTTTTCTCTTCAGGTATGTTGCTGTTCATTGTGGGGTATCCGTCTTGTAATAATGACAAAACCTGAACATCAACACAGAATTAGTCACCTGGAACACAGCAGTGTGAAAACAGGAATTGCCAATGCTTTGGGTAAGGAGAATCCTTATTTGTTTTTGTCTTTTGAAAAATGGCAACTTTACACTGAAGTCACTGAAATGCTTTCTTTCGCAAGGGAGGTAATTCTCTTATATGTTGATAATTATATACCACCAAATGAAATCTCTCTCACAATCTTTAATAGAGATTAGTTAAAAGTTAAAATGATCCATCAAACTTTATCTCCCATATCTCAGCCTGACTAAGGACATAGTGTAGTCAGTCATTTTCCATACTATGAAATGCAATCTAGTATGACTGTTAGAAAAACTTTGAATTTCTTTACAATATCAATTACAACTTGCCAGCTCATATAATTTCACCTTTCAGTTCATCAGGCTGCATTCGTACCTTGATGAATCAAAAAATAACAATGTGTGTGTGTGTGTGTATATATATATATATTAAAATAATCGGAAAGAACAATGAGATTTATAATTCAGAGTTCTTAGCATTTATTTTTATTTTAAAAAAAACGGCTCTTGATACAACAGTAGAGCATAATATATAATATTTTTATATATATATATATATATATATATATATATATATATATAATACTGGTATCTTTACCACCATATCTAAGATAATCGGGGGTTATAATTAGGAAGAAAAATAATTTCCACATTAATTCAAGTGCTGGTAATTATCAAATAAATTGTTTACAATGCAAAAATGTTTATGAAGGAAAGACATTACATGATCTAAATGCCTATATTTATGAACACAAAAGAATTTTACATTTAGACTGCCATTCAAACTCTCTTGTAAATACATAGGGACAAAATTCACCATAACTTTGATTTTACCAATGCCACCCCAATTTTAAAAAAGAATATAATTTTTTAAGGAGAAAATACTTTCATAATTTAATAATAACATACATCACAAATATATTACATTGATAACCTTTATTGAATACATACAAAATAGACTGTACAAAATATCTACTAATGCACATTGGCGAAGCATCCAGAAACCTCAAAAAAGATAATATGAACACCACAGAGATATTCTGCATAAAAACAATTTAAATGCACTGGCGGTTCACAATAATATGTTTGCTCACAGTTTTCATTTAAAAAATGCCAGCTTAATCAGGAGAGAACAGAATTCACTGAGAAGAAAATGCTTTAAGAGTGTGTTAATCTCACAATTCTTGATGGTGAATCTAAGACTGGGGTCATACATGATTTCACCGTCCGTCACAAAAGCAATAATAGCACATTATGGGATACAAATTAGCGGATTAAAGAGCAAACACCTACTTGGAGTTGGCTGATTTAAAGTTGTGCATGTGTAAGAAAACAAACCAGGCATCTCAATGCAACCCACAATATCAGAAAAACAACACATCCCACAAACTATATATAATTATGTGACAAAAAGAAAAAAAGCATTTTATTATTATATTCTGCTCTCATCAAAATATCCTTCTTTAGCCTTGATTACTGCAGCACAAATTTTTGGCATTCATTGCAAAAGTTGCTCAAAGTATAAGTTTGATAATTGATTCAATTTTTTTTTCAATGATTCTAAGAGCTCTTTTTCATTTTTTTCACTCTTCTGTCAGGTTCATCCCATGTTTCAAATTTTTGAACTGTAGTGTATATATATTATATTATTTACTTCCAAAAGCTGAAATGAAAAATGAAAAGAAATTCACACGTTTTTTACGGACCTCATCAAGTATACGCAAAGTTGAGGAAGTGAGGTGGGAGAGAGGATATGAGTGTGTCATATGTATCATTTCAGTTTCCTATTTTAACCCCAGTGTGTTGGCTGGATGTTGCTCAAATTTAACACGTCTTGTCTCTAGATAAAGGTGGTTAAGGGGTGAGCGATAAGAACTACATTAAAGGGAGACGTTACAATAACCCCAATAAATTACACAACAGGTTTCATTCAAATTCTTAGACGCTGTCAGTTCGCGTTACTTTAACGTGCATATTTGGGAGGTTAAGGTTTGATAAATATCTAAATTTTCAAACACTCTACGAAGAAATTAATTTGAAATTCGGTGGAGTTTTGGGTATTTTCTATGAAGCAGTCGATTGGAAAAATCCATAGACAGAACATTGAAAGAGTAATCCAATTTATATTTAGTACTTTTTTCCACTATGTGTGTGTGTGTGTATATATTTATTATCAAAAATATGATGTGTATATGCATGAATGTGTATTTGTGTGTGTGTGTGTGTGTGTATATATTTATTATCAAAAATATGATGTGTATATGCATGAATGTGTATTTGTGTATGTGTGTATATATTTATTTTCAAAAATATGATGTGTATATGCATGAATGTGTATTTGTGTGTGTGTGTGTGTATATATTTATTATCAAAAATATGATGTGTATATGCATGAATGTGTATTTGTGTTATGATATGTATTGATGGGCATGTATATGTATACAGGTATATGAAAAATAAAAATGTCTCCAACACATATGTTAGGTGAATGTATATGTGGACACACCTACGTAAGAATGTATATATGTATGTGTGTATGGTTGTATGTGGGTATATATGTATATACAGATAAAACAAACAAGCACATACAGGCTCTCTTCAAATGTCAAGCAGGAACATGCACATAAGCCAGAGCAATTAATGTGATTTTTGACACTGAACATATCCTCAGAGACCCCCAAAACATTCTTCTAACACATAATTTTGTCTTTCTGCTTTTAGTTGAACTGATAACAACAAAGAGAACATAAGCTAAGCTTTTCTCTGGTAAAACACATCTTTTATTCAAAATTTTCCACTTTGTCTCACATATATGCCACAAAATCTCAGTGTTGATACAACCAACAGAAATTCTGCTAGGTTGCCAAAAGAAAACTTAATAAAAAGAAATAAACTAACAACAAATAAACCAAAATCCAAGAAAAGAAAGCAATACAAGAAAACAGGAAAATGAAACATAAACTAAGGAAAAAAGAGCAAGCAACAAACACATTAAACATTAACCAACAGTACTCTGTCTAGGTTATCAAGGCTGCAAAAATGCTTCAAGGCATCACACTTCAAAAAGCTTCAGAGTGCTACTTAAGTTTCATGCTACCACAATCATCAGGCAAACAGAGCACAAATGAAAAAAAGAACAGAATATTTATACTAATGTAATACAAGGAAACAAAGAGAAAATAACCTGTGAACATTATTCAGTATATATATATATATATATATATATATATATATATATATATATATATATATACACTAGAACAATATTAGTCTGGGCATAATTTTGATTTAAAAAATGTTACTTCAATTAAAAGAAATAGTAATTTACTAAAACAAGAATGTATAGAATGTGCTTTAATTGCTAAATCATCCACACTAAATTTGTATCTAGGTTCTTACATTTCACCTATTGTTCTACCCATCAACTCTCTCAGAACTACAACTGTAAATAATTTATCTCAACTCAAAATGAAATTTGTCACAATTACATCTAAAACAATAAAATACTTAATTAATACAAAACAAAATAATAAGCTAAAACTTGAAGGAAAAATTTTCTCATTACTTGTAATAATTGCCACAAGGATTACATTGGAGAAACCTCAAGGAATTTAAATAAAAGATTATATGAACACAAAGGGTATCTTTTACAAAACAACTCATTTATATGAGATAACAATATATACTTTTATATATCAAGATTAATATTGCAGAAAAATGTATGACAAAATGTAAAAAAATTTCTTGTGATACATTTTGTCCTTCAGTCCAATGAATCCTAAAGGACAAAATATGACAAAAGTTTTTCCACTTTGTCATACATTTTTCCCCATATATATATATATATATATATATATATATATATATATATGTGTGTGTGTGTGTGCGTATTTAGGCAGCTTATCTTCATTCAAACATGTTTCATTGAGTAATATAGACATATTGTGTCTACTTATATTTATATTGATCCTTTCCAGTTGTCTAATCATTTTCTTGATGTTAAGATGAAATTCATAAAGGAAGCTGCCATAGTTTTTCTAATCCAAGTACTTTTGACCTTTTTTAAGATCATCTTCAGGGATAAATTACAAATACAGCATATTGTAACTGCGATAAAAATAAGTAGACACAATATTTCTCTCTCTCTCTTTATATATATATATATATAGGATATGGGCACATGGCCAAGTGGTTAGAGTATTCACATTCTGACTGAGACTCACCATGGTCGATTTGTCAGGAAGGAGACTTCCTGATGTTATCAGACTGGAGGGTCGATCCCAGCATGTGGAACCTTTGGAAAGTGCCTGAAAACCATACCACAGGTTGACCCAAGCCTTGTGAGTGAAACTGGGTAGACTGACCTCTTGGGTGCCATTGATAGCTGTGCTAGCACAAAGTAAAAAGTCATAGTGGCCAAGGGCTTGAGCATGCTGACCTTGTTCATATTGTTGATCACACTAGGTAACACACTCTTTCCCAGAAACTCTAAGGTCTGCTCAGGTCTGTGGATGTTGAATAAACACAAAAGCGCCTGAGTAAGCATCTGCGATAGGGATTGACTAACTGCCCGATAGACAGGTATCCTCGAATACAATTGGCCAGCTATACTACTACTATATATATAGGAATAAAATATCGCTGCCGACACTGGATTTGAACACAGATCACCAGAGAGCAATCACAGGCGATTCCATTTTGAATAAGTAGATCACTTGATGGTAAAGGAAATGTATATATGGGAATTAGCATGGCATCTAAGTGATCACTATACAGATTACTATTCAGATCAATATTCATTGGTTACTATTCGAGTGAGTATTATCGAGCAAGTACTATTAGTGCGAGTATTATTGGAAGGCATCTGACACCAGTATTGTTCAATGGCATTACTATAGTTGTATCTGTGATTACAAAGTCTCTACTACAACAAGCATTATGTAAATGACAACGAGTATTTGTTGACGTCACAAAAGTGGTAACTATTGTTTGTTGACATCACTATATATATATATATATATATATATATATGATATTTAATTAAATTAATTTTTCATTAAGCTGAGTCTAATATGCATTCTCTTTGCAGGTAATAAGGGAGCTGTTGCAATCTCCATGTATTTCAATGGAACGTCCTTTTGCTTCATCAACACACATCTTGCCTCTCGAAGTGAAAGACTAGCCAGGTATGTTCTTATATATGACAAACTGATAATTGCATTTTTCTTTTATAAATAAAACTAAAGTCATTCAATCTGCATATGTTGGGGGGGAAAATGTATGACAAAGTGGAAAAAGTTTTCTCTTGACGTGTTTTGTCTTTTAGGACTTCATCAGACTAAATTTGTTATAGTGGTGCAACTACATATGTGCACAAACGATGGATGCTGGGAATTTTAAATTAAAATTTTTTTTTATCTAGCCAATTTAATTTAGATTCTTTTTCTTTTCATCACTATGACAAAATTGTCTAGAGAGTGCCTTGATCGCAAGATCGTCATACTTATTATAAAACCCAGGTTGTGTGTGTGTGTGTCTGTACGTTTATATATTGGATCGGATTTCCTACATTTTTCAACCAATTTCAACAAAACTTCACAGGACTATGTAAAATTACCTTGCGGTGGTTCTGACAGCGCCAAAAATTGGAAAAACACAATTGTTTTTGCAGAAATCAATTTGAAAACACGATTAAGCGGCATCGCAAGAATGAAAGGGGGACAACTCATATCAAGTTATACTTACTATAAAACCCAGGTTGTTTGTGTGTGTGTGTGTGTGTTCCTTTATATATGGGTTCAGATTTCCTACATTTTTCAACCGATTTCAACAAAACCACTTTTTTTTTTTTTTGGCAAGTAGTGTTTCTTATTGTCTTGCACACTTTTTTCTTTATTTTTACATTCAGAATGCTTTAAAAAATTCCATTTACAAGACAATTGTTTATAATAAAATTCTATTCAATCAGTAGACTCATAACGATTGAAAACAATGTTTTTGTTTGAGTTTGGGTTTGACCAATTCGTAAAAAAAAAAAAAAAAAATAAAACTAATTAAGACATGCGTGTCCGTCAACCTTAAACAATAATCTTTGTCAATTTTATTTTTCAGTCTTTATGATGGTCAATACTTGATCTATCTCTTACTGTTACATCCCCGGGCAACGCCGAGCTCTACTGCTAGTCTACAATAAATTTTCTTCCTGGCAGAATTTCTATTATGACAGTGTGCAATATCTACTAACAAATGTAATGGAAAGAAAAAAAATCTAAATGAAATTGGCTAGATAAAAAAAAAAAAAAAAAAAAGAAATTAAATTAAAAATTCCCAGCATTCCTCATTCATGCACATGTGTAGTTGGATCAAGATATCAAATTTAATCTGATTAAGTCCTAAAGGATGAAATGCATCACAAGAAAACTTTTTCCACTTTGTCATACATATTTGCCCAATATTGTTCTTGATATATAAAAGTATATATCATTATCTGCATATGCAAAAGTATATTTCAGTTAAATATATCAGATTTTTTTCTTTTTCTATAATAATATTTAGCCTATTCTATTAAAGATATATTGAAAAAGTCTTTTAAGTTCCTTTTTGCAATGACATGTTTTTATTTTTTTAATAGAAGACTAAAATCTAAATATTTTATTTTTATTCTTATTTAATAAACATACTCAATCTATAAGAATTAATTTCTTTACATCCATATGGAATGAACTGGCTTTCATCCTAACTGTACAGATAGATATTGGCATTATTCAGCAAATAAACTTTTAAATTCCAATAAGTATTTTGTATATCAGTGAAACATGAAGTGATTAATTATGTGAGATGCAGAGTATACAGCAAAGATCACATCTGAAAAGATTGAAAAAAACATGGCTTGAAAAAAAAAAAGAAAAATCTTCTCATTCATAATTCTTCAGATCTTGATCCATTTACTTACAACCTATTCGAAAGCTTACAGAACTATTTTGATGGAACCATTCTTGGAATGCTTAAAGAGATAAAAACTACTCACTCATTATTCTTTTATCTCAAGCCCAAAATATTTTATAAAAACAGCAGTATGAAGATTGTGAATTAATGGAAGGTTATTGATAGAACTTACATTAATAAATAAATGGCAAATTCTGTCTGTTTGTCCATGTGTCTGAAACCTCTCTCACTTGGGTCACACTTGCTCACATAGACATATTATACCTTTTTGGAATCAGAATGATCCCCGGATTGAAAATCTGCCCTTCATTTGGTGCTTGAATGACCAACATTGGGATCTGAGTCTGGGTGAGGAGGGAACAGTTAAAAATTCAAACCAGCCTATTGACTATGAAAAAAAAAATCCCAGCATGCATTTGTGTGCTTCTGCCTATAAAAGGGAATGGAAAAGTATTTTACAGTTATTCCTAGAGTTTGAAATTGATGTATCCTTAAAGAGGTTACAAACAGACAAAGGTGGTACTCGAGTGAAGGAACAGCAACACGTGTATAGATGAAAGAAGAGAAGTTTATTGCAAAAGAGAATACACTTCTGAAAGACAGGGAATCAGTTAGCAAATAGTAAATCCTGAAGCAAGTCCACCCAGTATATCCTGTGCACACTATATATATATATATATATATATATATATATATATATATATATATATATGATATAGTCAGTCCAATGTAGGGTGATAGGGGAGGGGATTCCACTACAGCAGAAACCAACAGTTCTAATCTCATAATTCGCATCATAATCTCCTTCAGCTCATCCATTGTTTGAAACCACTTTAAAGGAAAGTGGTTTCAAACAGTGGAAGCAGAGACTCAAATTTGAACAGTTGGGGGCCGATTTGATGTTTTGCCAAAAACCTTTCACAAGACATGAAGAAGGTGCATTGTCATGACGTGTTGACTCAATGCTGTCTCATTGCTAAGTAAATCCAAAGGAAACTATCTGCTTGTGTTTGCTCCCTTTCAATTGGTTGCCAAGTTATGTGAAGACTACACAGTTCTTGATTTATTTAAAATGACAAGATATTCTATAGACAGGCATGATATTTTAAACAAGACATGTAAATACACCCACTAGTTATTTCATAAAATATTTTCTGATTGTCTTTTTTGTAGGCGTAATCAAAATTATCGTGATATCATCAAAGGGTTGTCTCTTGGACAGAAACACCTCAATGTGTTTGATGTTACTAACCAATTTCACCACGTTTTCTGGTTTGGAGATCTCAATTACAGGGTAGAAGAAAATATTCAGGTAAGAATTTTACCATTTTATATATATATATATATATATATATATATATATATATTTAGGTTGGATAGATGTGAGTTTGTGACCCTGGGTTTCATATATATTAAAATATATAGGACAAACTTCGTTTGTCTGATGATTTATGATTAAATCTATTAGACATAATAAAAGAAACTTAATAGGTTGACGATCGCTAAAGCGTGAAACCCAGGGTCACAAACTCACATCTATCCAACCAAATATGTTAGCTCTATCTCTGATATTGAGCACTTTCTAATAAGTACCACAAATAATATATAAATAATTATATATATATATATTTATTTATATTTATATACACTTTTTTTTTACACACACACACACACACATTATATATATATATATATATATGTGTGTGTGTGTGTGTGTGTGTGTTTGTTTTTTTTATCATAAAATCTGGAATATCTAATAAAATAACTTTTTTTTGATAAGTAAATGATACAAAAATTTATAGCATTCATGTATGAGTTTGATGCTAAATTTAACCTTAAGTTTTTTTATTATGTCTAACAGATTTATATTATGAAGTTATAATGAAATGACATTCTTTTATTATATCCTCATAATATAAATCTATTAGACATAATAAAAGAAAACTTAATAAGGTTGAACCTACCATGTATGTATGTACATATGCATATATATATATATATATATATATATATATATATATATATATATATATATGCTTAGTGATCCACTATGCATATATATATATATATATATATATGCTTAGTGATCCACTATGTATATATATATTTATATATTATATATTATAAATATATATATTTGCTTAGTGATCCACTATGTAAACAAAACAATGACAGACTATCATCACTGTCGTGTCCGTATATTGTTTGATATGTTTGTAATTACATCTTTGATAATGGCTTGAGTAAAACGCATCTCAAAGCTTAGATTTTATTAAAAAAATAATGGATAAATATTGTGAATTTCTTTTTTTTTAGTTAATGATAATGTTATCAAACTTATCAGAAGATACGAAAAAATTTACATAAAATAAATAGACAACACTTGTCTATATTATTTAAGGAAACGTGTATATATATATATATATATATATATACACACACACACACACACACACACACTAGCTTAAAAGCTGCCCTATTGGGTGGCATTTAAAGTATCTCCTGCAGGGGTGGGGGGGACTCTCAATTGGCCCTTCGGCTTCTTCAGGAGTTTAAAAATCCCTAAATCTTTGCATATCCTCTGCACTGGAAGCTCTCCTGACTGCCGCTTGATCTGGGTTTTCATTTGCATGGGACTTTGTTTTTCTCGCTGCAGCCTTGGTTCTTTTGATTGCAATCTGGTTCTCTGTTGGCAGAGATTTCTTTTTGCAAGGCATACTGCTGGTGTATGCGATAGGCAACAATAAACTAGAAAAGAACTCAAAATTGATCGCTGCATTTAAGTATTCCATTAATATTTAAGCATACTTTTTAAAAGTTCAACGATAATTCTTCTGCCACCACTTAATAAAGACAATTCGATGTACGTAGGTCCTTACTTTCCATACAAACAATTTTTTTTATTTCATTGGTGACTATTACCGGATTTCACAATTAATTTTCATTATTCCCAAATTTATTTCCAATTTTTAAAAATTGTTATCATACAAAAAGATTGTCTCAAAAAATCGCAGTAATGAAAATTTGGGAATCCAAAATTTCTGTAATATAAGCTATTGAAAGTTACAGGGTTGTGCCCCTTTAATTGAAAAAGTGTGACACACTGACATTTGCATTTATTATATAGAAGAAGATGAGATATTTAAAAGTTAGAGTTGTATCCCTTTAACTGAAAAGTGTCACACATTGACTCACTTACATTTGCATTTATTTTATATATATATATATATATATATATATATATATATATATATATATGATGAGAAAAAGTGGAAAAGCTTGTAAACAACACATTCACTTTGTCTCATCATCTCCACTTTTTTTTGGATACTATTATACATCCTACACACACAATACCCATTTTTGACAAGTGTGTATTATGTCTACTGGCCTGCATGCTGAAGAAAACTTAAAGAAAATGTACCTTCTGACAGCTTATGTATGAACATGCATCCCCCTTTGTAGGAGAAACCACTGTTTTCTTTAAGTTTTCTCAAGTGCATAGACCAGTAGATATAATGCATACTGTTTAAAAATGGGGTATCTACTCAAATATGTGTATCTACAAAAATAACATTTAAAGTAATAAAAATGTAGGATTGAAAATAAATTAATTCTTTTATTATATATTATTATTATTTCTCTGCTTTCTATCAACTCTCATACTGTATTTTTACAGCTGTGCATCAGCAACACAGAAGCTAATTCTTTATTTCCAATCCATGTTACTGATCCATGAATGAAAACCTGAGCAGTTGCAATAAGACAATTGAAATTAAAGAAATGACTTGAAAAATGATAATAAAAATATGACAACATTTTTAAAGAACTTTTAAAATATAAAATAATTAGCAAAAAGCATGTGGAACTCAATCTACTTCCAAATGAGTTTTCTATTCTTCCAAAAGTTTTGGGGGGATTATTGAAATTATTCTTAAGAGAATGATACAGACAGCCTAAAATATTAGAATGATAATTAGCTTGTGCCAGACATAATTTCTATTTTCAAGGGCTAATTTTAATGTCAAATGTATCATCCTAGCTACTAATCATTCATGGCAGTTAAGAACAAATTTGGAGTATAGACCTTAATTTTTGCATGGCCATGGCAGCATACACAGTGGATTAAAGGAAAAATGTTTTTCTTTATGACAACACAGGGCCACATATAGCAAGAATAACTCACAAAAAAATTTTTGAATTCACTTGGTCTGTTCTGTTCTATCCAGTCCATCATATTCACCAAACTATTATCACCTTTTTCAATCACTGTAAAATGCTTTAATGAGGAAAACTCGATCTAACAAAAAATAAAATCAAAAGTTCATTGAAAGATTTTTCATACTAAAACCTGCAAAATACCTCAAAATGTATCAAAGAGCTGACTGATAAATGACAAATCATTGTAAATAATAGTGAATATATAGTTCAATAAAATGTAATTGTACTTTATTTTTTGAAGAATTAATTTGATGAATAAAAACAAATTATTCATCATGATTCAACCTTCTAATAATTCTTCTAAAAATGTTTTTTTTTCTTTTGCTTTAAATGTGTTATTCTTTATCGTTTGTAAAACATCAATAATCTTGTGTCTTTTACGTTAGTGTGTCCTCAACAAATTACGTGATGGAGACATAGATAGTCTACTTGAATTAGATCAGCTAAAAATGGCTCAGGACTGCAAGGATGCCTTTGTTGGATTCCGTAAGTAATTTTATTCTATTACTTTAAATTTATATTTCATGACTATTTTGAAATTACAGGAAATTTTATATGTAAACATTATTTTAAAATGACACAGGAAAAATATAAGACTATACTTTGAATAAAATATTAACTTTTGAAATAATTTTAAATATGCTTTAGCATATGGTATATGCAACTTTTTTTTTTTTTTTCTTGTGTAGGGTAGAACAATTTACAATGAATTTTCATGTCAAACTGCCCCCCCCCCCAATCTAATTTTTAAAGTGCATAGGAGAACAGATATAGTTTATTCTTCTCATTAATTTTAATTCTCTGACTCCTTTCCTGAACCCACTTGTCCAGCAAAAACGCAGACCAAATCACCTTCTTATTTTAACCTTCTTAGTAATGGATAAAAATTATTTCCCAATTTGTTTTTATCAATGAATACATATTTGTTTACCAAAATTCTCAACAAAGAGACATTCTGTTTACCATTCTTCAGCCAGTCACTATCTTAGTGAAAACATAAACCAGATCACCTGCTTGTTATGACGGATCAATTTTCATAATCTTAACTCTCGCACTGGGTTCATTCTCTGTTTTTATTTCTCAATTTGTTTTCACTAATGAAAGTATAATTCCCGTCTGCTTCTCTTCTTGCCAATGATATGTGTTTTTCTAATTTCCCAAGAAAGAGATAAAGCCATTTCCTAATTTGCTTTACCCACATGCCAGGTTAGCAAAAGATAAAAAAAGTAAATTCTTGGTGCATCAGTCCAATTCGTAGGTGTGAGGTAACCCAGATGGCCCCTTCACTTCCACATTACCAGTGAAAATATCTTCAATTCTCTCTTTTTATCCCTCTATCTTCCAGTTTATAATTCATCTTGGGCTTAACCCTTTTTCTGCTTCAAATTAATGTTTAACCACCTCACAGCCTCAGTATCATATTTCAACTAAATAAATTATTTAACATTTCAGAATCATTTTATTCATTTTCTATAAAGTGTGTCATTTCATGTATGACAACCTAATATATAAAATGCCTAACCTAGCTTCAAAGTGTTAAATCACAGGTGAGTGGAAATTAACATCATTCACTATTTACATTATTCGAACTATTGTCCTCATCTTTGTTGCCATATTTATTACAACATTTCGGTTGTACACTCCAGCCTTCTTCAGGTGGTTGGAATGTCGAACTGAACCCTTTGTTTCACTCATGTTGTAATAAATATGGAGACAACAATGAGGACAATAGTCCAAATAATGTAAATCGTGTACATAATACCTCATCTCAGAAATATAGACAGATAACATCATTCACGTACAAAATTCATCTTTTATTAATCTTAGGTTAGCTTCTTTTTTCATCTTATTGACACATTTTATAACAACTTTCTAAGTTGTATACATTACAACAATTTAAGTAGCATTAAGAATAAAAAAGTAACATCCAAATATTTAAAATAGGAATAGAACAGTGGCTTCCAACAAGACTTAAACATATTTCAGGAGCATGTTTTTCATGGACAATGCCTCAACCAATTCGACCATCGAAGACTGTGGCTAGCGGTGGGCATAAATCTATAATCATGCTTCCTGTCAGGCACTACTTATTTATTCCTATTTCATGCTACTTAAAAGTCAAAGGGTATTTGACATACGATGTCAAATAACAAGCAACAACAGGATGAATAAAATTATTAAAATTATAGCACTCCAGAACACTTAACTTCCCCTTAAAAATTCTCAGTGTCCCCAAAGGAGTGTTGCCACCCACATTGAGAATCACTGACTTAAAGCCTCTCATATTTTTTTCTTTTCTGCCATATCTTATGATTTTCATTGCTTAGAAATTCCTTACAATTTTAATGGAGCTTTTATTTTTTGCTAAGTTAGATGTATTTTTCAAACAAGAACAAAGAAATTTAATAAGTTGCATATATCACACTTCTCAGGCAAAAGAGATTCAGCTAATAACCCTGTAGCCTTAAAACTGCTTATCTATTTGTGCCATTCAGAAAAAAAATAATCTGTAATAATATCACTTTTTTTCTTTTCTTTTTTTTTTTTTCTTAAGGGGTTTAAAATAATAATTACAGTAAATATATATTATTTTCTATTAAAAACAAAATCATTTTGATTAAATTTGTTATAATTTTTCACAGGTGAAGAACCCATTACATTCCTACCAACCTACAGAATGGAGCGAGGAGCTAAAGGAAAATTGGTTTACAACTGGCGAAAAGTAAAAAAGACCACTGGAGTAAGTTGATACCTTCAAGATGTAACCAAATTTCTCACAAGTTTTCAGATGATTGATAAAACCTTAGTTGCTAAAAATTTAAATTCAAGTAGAAATTATTTGTGATCTTTAGTGAGATAGAGAATTTCAGTTTGTTCCTTGTCAATTGAAAACCTCAAAAAGTGTTCCTTGTCAATGAAGAACCTTCCAAGGTGTTGAGAACCTCTCAGGGTGTTCCTTATCAATCAAGAAACCTCTCAGAGTGTCCCTTGTCAATCAAGAAACCTATCGGATTTGTTGTAAAATTTGATCATTATTAAAACAATATCAAGGTTTTATTAAAATGAGTGACTTTAATTTTATGTAATCAGTCTGTAATTTTTATCATAAGCAAGAGAATCGTCTATTGTTTCTCCGCTTCATTCTAGCATGTTCAAGTTACTTTCTCACCTCTTTTACAAAAGCTTGATATTACCTTTCCTTTACACACACACACACACATATATATATATATATATATATATATATATATATATATATATATATTTTATTACTATCCTTATTATATTTAGTGAATATATATTGTAATAAAATAAGCATATCCTATATCCCCTCTTTCTTGTAACCATCCACTGTGATAAACATTTTCAGCACTAAAGATGAATTAGTCAAATAAAGTTTCATCAGCTTCTACTTAGAGTTACTACATTACACATATGTTTGAATAGTCATCTGTTTTTTTCTTTTTTTTTTTTTCACAGAATAATTGATATCTACTGACCTGGGCTTTTTCAGAGTTTTTAATAAAGAAAATGTAGCTTTTAGCATGTTTGAACCGGCATTCTCCTTATATAGGGGAAAGCACCATATAGCCAGACCTAATTTTAATCTGCTCAGTTACAAGATATATATATATATTTATTAATGTAATTAGGCAGCAGTTGTTCATTTTAAATTAATTAAATTGTGTGGTGCATTCAACAGATAAGACTTTCTGTGTTTTAGATTTATTCTATCCAATTTAAAATATAATGACACAGTAAATATACATTTTATATTTTCTTCACCTTATTTAACTTAAGTTCTTATTTATAACAATCATAAATCCCCCACTACTACCACCACAAACCCTGCTGATGACTCACACGAACTCAGACATTGCAATTATATTGTTTTTGGAAATTTTGTTCATCTACAGCAGCCAGTTCTGTGAAATATTATTCACAATTTAGATTAAAAGATAGTCAAACTTAATATACCTAAAATATCTATATTTTTCGATAGAGCACACACACATATGAATTGTGCTATTGATGAGGAAAAAATGTATATTTATTATTAATATGTATATTTTAATTTTTATTGCTTTTTTTAGTAATAAATAAATATAAGCAGAGCATCTATTCAAATATAAGTATCCATTAAAAATAACATTCAAGGAATAAATTACAATACGATGGATTAATAAATGAAAAATTAATTCTTAATATATATATATATATGTGTGTGTGCGTTTTAGCGTCATATTTTACATGAATTAAAATACTTTTCTCCTCTTTTTGTTATTTTAACACTCGGCCGAAGAACCTTAAATATTCCACAGGGGACAGTATACCCTACTTCGTATCCAGTTACATTATGAAGGGGTACTGAAAACCTCTCTGACCAATCAAATTACCAAACATCAATTTTTTTTTTTTATTTTGAAGCACTTATTGGTCAAGTCAAGAAGTCTTCAGTACTCTTTTGTTGTGTGCAATATTTGAGATATTATCTGCAAGAAGACTATAATTGTATCATTGCAAAGTTTGTTTGGTATATTAACCGACAACTTTTTCTTTTCTGCTTAACACCAATTTCTGTAGAAAATGGCTCTTCTCTTCCCCTCTAAATTGCACACTAATGTAATCTGTACAATAGATAAACCAAAATGTTTTACTAACCACAAAAATAATGAAAACAATGAGTTCATTAGTCTGAACAATGCTTGAAGTATAAGTTAAGACATGATATTGTTTCCTCTTGTCGTTTTCCATTTGTGAATTATTGTTTACCTATTTAATTTCAGGATCGAATCAATGTGCCTTCCTGGTGTGATAGAGTTATGTGGAGATCTTACCCCGGAACTTTTATTGAGAATATAGCTTATGGTATGTTGACATTTCACTTTTGTATTTTCTTGTTTTAATATGATAACTTTTGTCAGAAGAGTAGTCACCCCTGCTATCCACAAGGGATATATTCCCAGACCCTCACAGATGCTCTATCAGAACTAAACAAAAAAACTAAAAAGAGCCAGTTTATTCCTTCATCAACTTTCCTTAATGCCCTAGTGGATTATATATACAGCTCTCTAAAGGAGTAGTGACACTGGTCTGAAGATTGCATTGGTGAAGCATAAAGCTGACAGTCACTATGCAGTGTTTATTCCTATGTCCACACTGTCTATATCTACAAATGCTCTATCTCTAATACTGAGCACTTTTCCTTTATAAATATTTTCTTTATGAATATTGCAAAATTCAAACATACATATACAGTTTAAAATTTGGTATATTTATAGGGGGAGAGTGCTCAGTATTGGAGATATACAAATTCTTCAATATTAAGCACTCTTCCTTTTATAAATATAGCAAATTTTAAACACACACACACACACACACACACACATATATATATAAAAGTGAACATAGAAGTCAACACTTAGAGGCAACAGTCTGTTTCATGCTAGATGTAATCATCAAGCCTGACGATTGCATCTAGCATGCCTCTAAGTGTTGATTTCTATGTTCACTTTTATATTTACACACACTCTATCTCTGATATTGAGCACTTTATCCCATAAATATAGCCCATCTTAAGACTATATTTCTTCATATATATAAATTGCTGTATTTATAAGAAAGAGTGCTCAATATCAGAATATTTGTAAATATAGACATAAGAATCAACACTACATGGTGAATGTCAGTTTCATACCTCAAGCAATCTTCAGACTTGAAATATATATATGTATGTAAGTTTGAATGAAAGGAGAGGAAAAAATGGAATGTCACTTACCTCATGGTAGGAGAGAAGAAGAGGTGGTGATTTCTTTTATAGAAAGATATTATGAGAAGAGATAAATTATGGGAAGGAAGAAAAGCTATAAAGTTCAACCAAAAATACAAGTGGGCAATTTTCTTGTTTGCATTATAGGAGAAAGTTTGCAAGAGAAGAAGAAGGAGATTTAAGCGAAGGATGAGAGATCCTAGGAGAACTAATTTTTTTACACACACACACACACACACACACATATATATATATATATATATATATATATATATATATATATATATAATAATTCATGAATTTTTGATTTCTTGGGTGGTGGTTAACCATGGAAAGTGAAACTGTAAGGGGAGATAACTGTACAACAATTTCTTGAAAACAAAAATAAAAGAAAGAAAAAATGAAATTAAAGTAAAAGAAATTTGAATGATAAGCTTCTATTTTGCTATTACAATTTTAATCCTTCTTATTTGCTTATTAAACCAGTTTAAACTTTCCTAATTTCCATGCTTTCAATCTAAGATTGAATTGTCATGCAATTTCAAATCTATCAAATATGTTTATTAACTGTTATGTTTGAAAGTAATTATTACTACTATCAAATAGGAATGCATTTGCTCCTGCTTGGAAAGATAGCCACATGATTCTGGTTCCTTTGGTTGGTAATGATTTCAAGCTAAATTTTTGAAAGAATTTTGGTTTATCATTTAAGGTTAAGTTATGGCTTATTCTGGGCTTTTGTTTTGCCACTTGTTGCTATTCAAATAGAATGTATACTTTAAGAATGTGATTTATTTAAGTTGTTCTTCTGGACTTCCTGGTTGAAGCAATGGTTTTGAGTAATGATTAGTTAATCACAATGAAGAAAAAGATTGCAGTGACCCCTTGATATAATACTCATATGTAAAGTATTTTTTAACAGACCTTATCACAGGGTTGAGATTTGACTAGGATTTATAGCATTCTTTACTTTTTTCTGTTGAATGGTGAGATTTAACATAGACCTCCATTTCCATGAGTTGTACTATAACTTGGCTTGAAGTAAAGAACACCATGTCCAGCCCAATTTGAGCTGGATTGAATTTTGAAAAATATGCAGGCTTTTCTTTTCTAATCATTTTTTTTAAATTATGCTTAAAATTAGTTTTATTTATGATAACATGCATCTTCATGATAGATTTTAAGTAAGAAACATTGAATCACAATGTCAAAGCTGTTAAGTAAATATTATATATTATCTATAATTTAGTTATTTTATATTGCATAAGAAAATCGTTTTTATTTTCATTTTTTTGAAATTCTTACTTTCAGATTACTGATAAAAAAATGATTACTTTCAAATTTGATGGACGTCTGCCATTAACAGATGCCTCTTTTTTTATTAGCCTGTTAAATCAAAAGTTTACTATAATGAAAAAAAATTGATACTGACAATTTTTTTCCTTTTCAGGATGTGCGGATGAGATTGTGAGCAGTGACCACCGACCATTGTTCAGTTCATTCAATGTTGGGATTGCTTCCCAGTTCATCACTAACAGAGAATCTCTGGTTGATCAAACATCTGTTCGTATTATCTTTGACATTGTCCAAGCAGAGGTCAGTCTACATTTTTGATATTTGCAAATTACTTCTATCACAATTTTCTAACCTTTCACTTTTTTTAAAAATCAGTAATATAAAGTAGAAATGAAAAAGTAGCTGTAGTAGGATTAGGTAGTAGTAACCCCATATGGAAATATACACTTTTCCTTTTCACTAAGAGAGAAAACTATTACACATACTTCCTTTCCTTCCTTCTATTGTTCCTATCCTTGGTAACTGACAGAACCTGGACATAACTTATGTGGGTCAGTGAACATCATTAAAAAAAATCAACCAATGACAACACATCCCACCAAAAATCAAATGGAAAACACAGATGTGTCAGGCCCAATAAAAGGAAGTAAAAAACCGTGTCCACAGCAGAAGTGAGAAATTGGTTTGCAAGGGTTGGAGATTCATCACATGTGAGTTTGACCAGACGTGCAACTCCAAAAAAAAGAAGGATGAATTCAACAAATTAATTTCTGTCAGCCAAAAACACAACGACCCTGTATGAACTCTCAAATCACAAAAAATACTAAGACGATAGTCACCCACTTTAACTACTGTAACCAAATGGAGCCAACAATAAAATGGTACTATAGAGAGTAAATTTGGCCTTTACTTATGTATTAGCCCAACCTTCAGATAACTTTCAATACATTAACTCAAATCTCATTTATTTAGGAATTCATCTTAATCTCAAAAGTTATAATAAAAGCCAGCAATAAAATAAAGAAAAAACTAGCCTAATACTTATAATGAAAATGTAACAAATTATGCAGTACTTATTTGATTAACTGCATTACTTAAAAAAATTACTTCACTAGTTATATAAATGTAAAACCAGACTTAGTTGGCAATAATGTAAGTGAGAAATGGTTATAAAAAGGTATGGTTAATTATTTACAGCTAATTTGTTTAATTAATACACTGACTATTGTTTGTGTCATGTGGCAACAATTGCAAGTAAATGATGCAATAAGTAACCAAGTAATCGTTTTAAGTTCTGATTATCAGTGCCTAATGGAAAAACACTACTTTAAAGATTAAATAGTATTCAAACTTGAAAGTAGAGATAAAAATCAACAGTAACATGAAGAAAAGATCAGTGAATAATAATGAAAATCTTTAGGTACATCAATAAGTCTGTAGCCTCACAATGAAAATTTTACATAACAAATATTTAATTCTCAATATAATCAACTTCCTTGTGAATAGCCCCCTGCCAATCCTCTTATTTATCTATACACTTGCAAGAAACAATGGCTATTTCACAGTTACTGTGGTTGATTGCTCATGCCACAAACATGGTGTACAATTTCTGGTGTCAGATTAGAAGCTGCCATAGATATCTGAAAGAGAAAAGAAAACATTAAAATTTGGCACATTTTACATAATATCATGTTATTCATATTCCATTTATGATATGCTAATGATATGTTCTTAAATACCTGGCACAGCCTTTGGGCACACATGCACGTATATATATATATATATATATATATATATATATATATATATATATGTGTGTGTGTGTGTTAAAAAATTAAAAGGAAACAGTTAAATTCATAAGCTCATATTATTCAAAATATATAACATATATAAATTAATCTCAAACTAAAATAATTTAAATACTAATTTACATTGAAAAAATATTCAAGAACATCACTTACTCACTTTCATTTATTATACATTGAATTGTATCAAATTGGGTATCCATGGTTTGCCTGACTTTTCAGCTAATGTGATGAATATTTTTGAGCATTCATAAACTTAAAAATTTTGAAAAACCAATAACAATTTTGCTCTTATTACAAAAATAAAATCCTTGCATTTACCTTGATAAAGTCTCAGGGAATGAAACATGTCAGCTAGGATAACCTTTGTCTTTATTTATATTGTCCTTTTACAGATATACTGTCTGAAATTTTTACACACACATATTTTATCACTATATAAAATCCATTACCTTAGAAAAATTTGGACAATTGTATCTGTGCACATATTTTAGGAACATATTAATTTGCAATTTTCTGATGATAATCTAATCAAAATAACAAAGAAATTTGAACATTATTTACATTATTCGGACTATTGTCCTCATTTTTGTCGCCATATTTATTACGTTTCGGACGTTGTATGCTCTAGGCTTCTTCAGGTAGTTGGAATGTCGAACTGAACCCTTTATTTCGCTCTCTGGGGTAGACTGTTCTAGTTCACATGCCATGTTTTTAATGGATGTCAGTTATCTCCTGTTAATTCCCCTTTGAAAGTTCACTGCCTTAATCCAGGACACATGGTACAGTGGATAAGGCATTAGTTAGATTCAGTGACAGGATCCAAAGAGTGTGAGTTCAATACCCAGTTAAGGCAGTGGAGAACTTTCAGAGGGGAATTAACCGTTGATAACTGATAACTGACATCCATTAAAAACATGGCACGTGGAACTAGAACACTCTACCCCAGTGAGTGAAATAAAGAGTTTAGTTCAACATTCCAATTATCTGAAGAAGGCTGGGGCATACAATGCCCGAAACATTTAATAAATATAGTGACGAAGATGAGGACAATAGTCTGAATAATTTAAATAATGTACATAATACCTCATCTCAGAAATATAGACAGATACTAAAGAAATTTGACATCTTTTTTTTTTTTTTTTTTTTTTTTTTTTTTTCATGCAAGTTTTATTTTTCTGTTTTCAGATTCGTACATGCTCCTGCCAATATTTTGTCTTGGAATTCTACTCTAATTGTCTTCCAAGTAAGTTTTTTGTTTCTTACAGTGAGGTTTACCCTGTACAAGGTCCAGGGGCCACTCCAGGTAGAAGTTTAGTAAGTAGGAGGGGAAGTTAATGGTTAACTGTATACCTTTTCAACTTCAAAATGATAATAATCAACTTCAAAATGATAATAATCAACTTCAAAATGGACTTATTTTCAAGTAAAAAATTAATCAACTCCAAAATGGATCAATCAACTTCAAATTGGATCAATCAACTTCAAAATGAGAAAATGTCAAAAACTTAAAAACAATCAACTTCAAAATAAGAATAAACAACTTCAAATTGAGATATTTTTTTTGGTAAATTGAAAATTATTTTTTCAATTAATTTACCCCATGAGTAAGGAAATTGACTGTTTGTCTTCATTATATAGATGAAGAAAAAACCAAAATACAAACAACTTAGAGGCCAAGAAAGCATTGGGTGAGCCTACAGTAAAAGTAGGAGGAGAAAGTCCCATATGGGAAAAAATGATGCTTGATGATGATGCTTGAAGAAGAATTAGCAACAGCTCCTAAGAGGACTTACCTGAAGAAAACTGTGGCTGGTGAAAAAAAGGCCCAGATTTTAGCTGCACATGCCGCAGCAGGAAATTGGAAAGACTTGGCAAGAACAATTGGTGTGCCTCTGCCAACAGCGTACCATTGGTTAGACCAGGGTGCGGATAAGAGTGACTCTAGGAGAGGAGCAAGAAAATATAAAATTATGCAAGAATAAGAATTTTATGGCCGAATTAATTGAAAACTCTCCTAGGGTCACTCTTCAAGACATTATAAATAAGTTGGTTGAAAAGTATGAGGTTCGTGTGACAAAAGAATGCATAAGGAAGCACTTGGACTCCATGGCCTTTACTTTAAAAGTGGTTCATTATGAACCAGAAGCTGCCAATAATAATGTCAATAAGGCGAAACATAAGGATTATGCAGTAGCTTTATTAGAAATTCAGTCCCAGAGTGTGCCAATTCTTTATATGGATGAAACCAATTTTAATCTCCATATTTCAAGAAGAGATGGTTGCTCTAAAAAAGGCACGAGGTGCACTACAGTCGCAGCTAGATCCAGGGGAAATAAAATCCATGTTATTGGATGTATTAGTAATAATGGATTCATTCATCATAAAATTAAAAAGAGGTTCTTTCAGAAAAGAGAATGCGAAAGAATGGACCAGGGAATGCCTTAGAAAGGCAAATGAAATTTATGAAAGGGGAGTTGTCTTAGTTATTGATAACGCTCCTTGCCATACTTCAATTGAAGAAGTTGTGGAGGAGAATGAATTTAGGCAACACTAAATTTTCAGACTTGCCCCCTATAGTCCGATGTTAAATCCCATTGAAAAGGTTTGGTCAGTCATTAAAGCTGACATAAAAAGAAGTATGGCAGACTCAATTGTTGGGATTTTAAGAGGTGATGGCCAGGGATCTTTAACTACTAAAGAATTCCACCTCAGCAAATTAGAAGCGATGATCTCCAAGGCAATTAATAATATTTCCCCTGAGACTTGCACTAACTTCGTATCTGGAATACAGAGATTACTTCCCTCTGTAATTAACTTAAATGATGTAATCTTTTAAATAAATTTCTTAGGAACATTTATATTTTTTTTATATCCCTTTTAAGTAAAAATAAAAGAATAAATATTAAATTTATTAGTATTATATTAATTCTCAATTTGAAGTTGATTAATCCAATTTGAAGTTGATTATTTCTCATTTTGAAGTTGTTTTCCAATTTGAAGTTCATTAATCCATTTTGAAGTTCATTAATCCATTTTGGAGTTGATTAATTTTTTTACCTGAAAATAAGTCCATTTTGAAGTTGATTATTATCATTTTGAAGTTGAAAAGGTATAGACTTGAACAGGTTATGATTGTAGCGATCAGGGAAACATCCTCTTGGGAATCAGTTCCACAGAACAGTGGTTCACAGGAAGAAGCTGTAGCATATCAGTAAAACTACTACTACTAAGAATAATAATTAATCTTATTGATAATTAGCATTTACAAATAATTATAGTATAAATTTTATAAATAGTAACTGACTTCACATTTTGTGAACACTGTCAAATGCAGTATTTAAGCATTTTTTTCTTGGGAAGAATTTAAATATAATAATACTATGTGGAAAAAATATATTTTCTTTTTAAAACATTTGAAATTGTTTCTTATGTGACTGTGTTAGAAGAGAACTACCTACATATATTACTAGTAGCAATGTGGATTTCTTAATTTTTTATAACAATTCTTGACATAAAAATAATTCTTAAGGTTTTATCTTTTAACAATTATGTTTAAACATTGTACTTATAATGTGTATTTAAACTTAAAAAAAAAAGAATACAAGTCCCATAATTGTTTATTGTATTTTCTAGATGTTGTAAGCAGTAGCCCTAACAAAGCCTTCTATGCTGAAATTGCTGGTCTATGTTGCCCTCAGTGGACAAAGGATTGTTTACCTGAGGTAAGTAGAAAGTAATTTACTATCTCTTTTGTCTTAATGTATTATTGTATTACAACAATATAAATAGGATTTCTAAAGAATGTTTGAATTGCATATAAATGTTTAAAATAACCCAAAGAGTTTCAACAACATGTCTTTCGTGGTTTTTGATCTTTTCTTTTACAATTTAATAATCCACAACATTCAAGCATATGGAAGTAAACAAACACACACACACACACAGACAGATGCGTGCATCAAGCAGATATAAGTTTGTTAAATTTAATCATGAGAGATGTGTTCTAGTTTCAACTATCTCTTTCAAATTAGTTCTCTTGGCTAACAAAAGAGAGTAGTGTTTTTTTATTCTTGTGCACTGTTCAACTTCATCAACTTTTGGATAGCACTGTATTTATGTGTGTGTGTCTGTGTAAAAAATATATATATATATGCATATAATAAAATATAGTTTTAAGGTATGCTATATATATGGGTAAAAGTGCTCAATATCAGGGATAGAGTGTATGTACATATAAAAGTGGACATTGAAGTCAACACCCAGAGACGACAGTCTCTTTCATGCTAAAGGCAATCATCAGGCCTGACAATTGTATATAAGCATGAAACAAACTATTGCCGCTGGGTGTTGACCAATGTCCATTTTATATATATATATATATATATATATATATATATACACATACACAGATTTTAAAAAAAAATACCCTTCATTGACATTAATTAGACAATTCAACATGGAGGATAGAAGCAATTCATATATTTATAAATATATAACCAAGCCTGACAATCCCTGACCGGAAGGGTGAAACATAAGTTATTAAGGTAGTTATATTTTAGAATATTTTGTTATATAAAATTGTCAAGAAAGGTTATATTTTTATAAATATGAATTGCTTGTGTCCTCCACGTTTAATGGTCTAGTTAATGCCAATGAATACTAATTTTTTTAAAATGTGTATCTATGTATGAAATTGGACACTGATGTTGGCCTCAGTGTCCAATTTTACATTTCAGTTTATGTATGCTCTAGCACTGATATTGAGCACTTTCCCCCATAAATATAATGTATCTTAAAACTATATATATGCACACATACACACAGAGAATACAAGATTTTAACATATATGTGTGTGTGTGTGTGTGTGTGTGTGTGTATGCATGTGCTGCTTTTAATTTGACACTTCATATATATGTATCTCAGCTGAAGTGCTAACAGGCAGCATTGTACAAGATATTTTTGTCCTTTCCCCACTTAGAAATGGACTTGACTATATCACATATTCGTGACGTAATAGGTAAAGAGGTAGTGTAGCTGAGACATTTAAGAAATGTAGACAGGAATTAACACAGTTTAGCCACAGGATGATTGTTTAAGTCATAAGGATAGTGCACTCTATCTCTGAGGTGGCAACTGTTTGAAGTTTTTCTCTGTTGATAGTAACAAAGCTATACCAGGAATATGTGAATTCTGGACAGACACCAGCAGTATGTGAAAACTGTCCCCAAAAGTGATGTAAGCAAGAACTCGACCACCAAAATCTGGCAAGGATGCTAGCTATGGAAATTACATCAAATCATATTCCAATTCAGCACTGAAGTTACCTGGGTGATATTCCTTCCTTCATGGTCCTGTAAATGAGCTTAACTTTCTTGCACCAAAATTCAAACTCAATGATTATGTATATTGGATGTGTTAACCATGTAGAGTAATTGGCAGAAATGCCCAACAAACAGAATTGGCAAAGTTTGCAATAGACAATAACAAGAGAAGGAAAAGAAAAAAAAAGGGGCAAAAATAATATTGAGCAAACAACATATACAAGGCAAAACAACAACGCTTTGCTGAATCCATTTTCTGTGCCAATAACAGTAATGCTGCATCATGCCAGCTTGAAATATGACAATACTATTTTTAAAATTATGCTCTTCATCAGTCAGTGGTTAAGATGATTCTTTCATTGGTCATATAAGCACCACTCTTTCTAGTAGGTTAACTTATTACTTATTGAAATGTGTGTAATTTATTCTCATATTGATCATCACATGATAACCAAAACACTATTAACATAAGGCATACTAGATCATTCCCAAATACTATACAGCATACACTTTAAAGAAAAACTCAGAATATTTGAAGATATTCTGAAACTAAAGGAACAATCTGAAAAATATAAATAAAATACATTTCATCACTGAAATGGCATTTTAAAATGTGTACAAATTATTCATAATACATATTTATGATTGTAGAGTAATTAGCCATGGTTAAATGTAATTGGCAAAAATGTCCTACAAGCAATTGACAAACTTTGCAATAAACAATAACAAGAGAAGACCAAAGAACAAGGTAAAAATAATATCAAACAAACAATATATACCAGACAAAAATATGCAAAGCAACAATAATAAGGCAAAAAGTTTACAAACTAAGAATATTATTAACACACAAAAGGAATACAAACAAGTGATCACAGCATTCTGACTTTAAGACAAGAAAGATGAGAACTAAGTCTGATGAGACCAAAAAGTGGCCTATCATTGGCTAGGAAGAAATCCCAGCATGCATTTATGTTTTGTCTATAAATTTGGGCAAAGGGATGTTTTTGCAGTCATTCCTAATGTGGATTAGAATCAACAAAAACTGTAGACCTCCCCTGCCTTGGTTTTTACATGGTAGAGTTGCTATCCCCAAGCCCAACCAGTTTTAAATTCAGAGTTGTCTTACTCCTAGTCTGAAGTCGACCAAAGCTAGAGAGCACCATCTGTTTAAATATTAACTCCTAACTGGGGTGGGAGATAAGAAATGACCTTCATAGCTTTTTTTAAGGATGTTTATGCCTAAAAGCAAATGCAACAGCCTCAGCTAGAATTTGAACTCACCACTCCAGTCCTACTTTCCTTGCCAATAGCTTACAGCCAAATCACACTGGAAAAAACGGTTTTTATTCAATCATTGGATTTAAGCAGTTTTGAACCTGATCAGTATTTAAAAGGGTGAACACCTGGGGACACCAGATACTATGAGCAACTTTCTACAATTCAAAATATGTTTCGGTTTTAAATAACTCACAAAGCTGTAAAAACAAATCAATGAATCCTTGCTTATAACTGTTATGCTATGAGCACATCCAGAAAATGCAAAGAGTAAGCTATTACAAATACCTTTCATAAGGAGGAGTACAAATTACTCTTTGTAACCTCTAGGTAATTTACTGAATTTATATTATGAGCAAAGTACTGAAAAGTTCTCAACCCAACAAAGAAATTCTTCCAAAAATATTGTGATGTTTCATCAGATTTTAAGAAGTTGGGTCAAGAACTTTTCAGCACCCTTTTGTATATTCATTAATTTATATTCACAATATCTATACAATGTACTATGAAAATGTTAACCTCTATTTTACTCCTATATCTACTTAAGTATTTAGTGTGTCATTTTATATTTAATCGTTGCAGCAAATAGAAATTTTTTATGGATTTCATAAATCCTATCCATGATATCATGAATTAAATATATGTAAATTCAATTTCATTGTATTAGGGCAAAATAGTTCAGTTTAAAACAGTAAGACTATCCACATATTGATTATAATGGTGAAGTCTTGTGCAGAACCAACCATACTTTTTGGAAGAACTGGTAGCAGAGAAATGATACAAAGAGACCTCATGTTTTATTTTCACAGAGTTTAACCTCTCCAGAATAATGTGAAAGTGGCATATATTTAGACATGACCTTCCTTGGATAGACATGGTCTGAATTCAGTTTATCTTATTTATTCTTATCCTAGACTGATTGCCAGCCAAAGCAAAATGAATCCAGTCTGATCTGCTATTTTTTCTATAACTGGAGGAAGATTAATTCCTACTTTTTTTTTTCTATAAGGGTCTTTGTGCAAAGTGAATTCAACAAAATCAACCAGAATTTGAACTCTTCATGCTGATCCTACTTTCTGCATTGATAACAGTTATGCTACCTGTCTGCATGCATGCACACACACATATATGCACACATAGGTATATTAATAATTCATAGTTCTTTGTTATTGCACTTAAGCCAACATTTGTCCATTATTTGCATAGTGAGAAAAAAAAAAAACTTCAGATTAAGATTCAGTTTTGTCAGTCTACAAACTTATTGATCCACCCACTGGGTAAGATAAATTGTGTAAAGTATCAAATACTGGTTTTTGGAGTTTTTGTGTCACAAAAGGTTTTAGAAAAGGTTGTGATATATCACAATACAACTTGATGATCATTCATAGGATACAGATGCAAAGAGCTCAAAAAAGAGTTTTTTTTTTTTTTTGTTTTTGTTTTGAAATCTCATGCAGGATTGCATTTGCAGGGCTTTGAAAGTAATCTACCACAATTCTTTATTCTTTTATATAGGAAATGTCACTTATATATATATATATATATATATATATAAGTATATGATTGGTGTATACAGAATGAATTTATTAATGATTTATTTTACATTCAACATCATCACTTGATAAGACACCGGGGGTGTTGAAACAAAATGGCTATTTTTGTAATGATTTTATAACATATTTATGTTATAAATTTTTTTTTTTTTAAATAAATATTATATATATATATGAAAAATAAAATAAATTTCAAATTAGATATCCTTGAGTATTTCCGAATTCTCTGTATTTTAAATACTTCCTCTCAGGAGAGACATAAGCAATAGGGGTAATTCAAGGGAAGTAACTTAACTATAACAGCATAGTATATTTTGATAGTTCAATTGTTCAGTTATTTCAGATGAGTCACAAGCTAATGATATTTGATTGTTGTTTTGAATACTAAAAAATGTTTCGTTTTTTAATCAGATTTTAAATTAAATGTCAATTCAATAGTACTGCTGATTGATCTAAATAATAATAATAATTAATAAACAAAAATTAAACAAATTAAATTTAAATTAAACAATTAAAATATTAAAAATGAAATAATTAAAACAATAAACAAATTAATGATTATTACATGTGTTCAAATCGGCTCTCACAAAAGTTGCACTATTGTGCAACTGTTCATCATGACTAGTATGTTTAATAACTAATGTATATGCCATATTTTCCAGCTATATATTTAGTCTTGTTATATTAAGCACATGGTAGTGAGAGAAAGGAATAACGAGAATTAGAGTGAAACAACATTTATTTTTGGTAGAGAGTACAAGAATAGCAATCGGGTGTATATGCAGTGACGTAACTAGGGTAAACATCACCCGGGGCGGTCCGCTCAAATGTCACCCCAATGACCCCGATTCACCCTATGCTGAATGGTTAGCTGTAGCTAAATTTTTATACATGCTCTACCTCTACTTTACTCTACTGACTGGTACGTTACTGTTTACATGTATGATCCAAGACAAAATCCAATACCACAAAATAATCAGTTCAAATCAAAAGCTGAAAACATTGCTATTTTTCCTACTCACAAATTTCCCAACAATTTATTAGAAAATTTCTGATGGGGGGACAAAACTGGGGGGGGGGGTTTCAGACTATTTTTGACACCTTAGCCTGGTTGAAAAATTTTGTTGGGGGTGACATTGTGTCACCCCTCCTGTGCTGGCACCCGGGGCGGTCTGCACCCCCCCCCCTCAGCTACACCACTGTGTACATGTATTGTTGGGAGTTGAACCATTTCTTGCACAGGCATGGCCAAGGTCACAGGATTCTGTTGGTGCATGTTGGTTGATGGAGGTTATGCTTGTAGGTCATCTTGTTGGTTGGTTGATCTGTTGTGTTGAAACAGGGTGACGTCAGATTGGTGTGGTATTGGTAGCCCTGTTCTGTGAATGGGGGCCGCTGGCGTTGACTGTGAAGGGAATACCTTGTAAACAAGTTGAGGTAGAGCTGTTCTGTGAAGCAGATGTTGCTGGGGTCAGCTACAGTGTTGGGAGGCCTGTTTTGTGGAACAGAGGTCGCTGCATAAACTGTGAAGGGAATGCTTTGTAAACGAGTCGAGGTAGACCTGTTCTGTAGAGCGGATGTCATTGGGATCCACTGTGAAGGGAATGCCTTGTAAACAAGTTGAGGTAGGCTGAGGTGACAACGTCAATGAAGGCTTGTAGCTGGGAATAATTGAGGTTGAGATGTTTCAAGTTGAAGCTGGATAGCTCTGCTGGATGGAGTCACGGTCAAGATGTTTTGAATCAAAACTGGATAGCCAAGGTGGTAGGTCAAGCCAGGAAGTGGATAACGGTCATTTGAGTGGTGGTGGTGGTAGTAGTGCTCTGCATGGTGGCAGTGGCCGTGCTGAACCGCAACTGTGTCCTGGTCATCTTCAGAGCCTGCTTTTAAGTGGATCTGATGGTCCTCAGGTATGTCTCTTTTACTGGTGGGAACATTCGTGATTGGCCACTGCCAGAGTTCACTTTGTAGACCAGAGGTAGGCATGGAGTCTAATGTGTAGAAAACGACTTTTGTTATTTCATTTTCTGCCTTCTAGGCATTTACATCTGGCCAGAATGAATCAGAATGAGATCTAATTGCAACAGAGTGTAACGGTCTCTAAATTAAAAAAAAAACATACTGGAAACTTTTGCATACACATGTGTGTGGGTATAATTATTTTTCTTTTTTATGGCAAACATTTATGACTTATGTATTATTTATCACTATTTTAATTTTTAGGGTAAGGATTTTTTTTTTTTTTTTTCAATGCTCCAAAAAATCTTAACGAATGTTTTAAACATTAATTATTTATTTTACATGAATAATTGGTTTCATTTCTATGATTTCCAATATTTTTCCTAAAATTCTTAATTCTTTTTCTAGATGCATCCAATATTCGGCGATCGAGATTATTTGGAAGAGCAGCATATTTTGATTGCTATTCGAACAAGGGATGGTGATCATGAATCCTATGGTGAGTTATCAAGTTTTACTTACTGTCCAAACTCATTACATATTAACATTTTGTCTTTCACATTTTTTGCACTTAATTTTTAGTAATAGTAGTAGCAGTAATTATGTCTTTGAATAGTAGTATTACTAATATTTATTTGTGCTAGTAATAATAGTTAACTAACATTCATAAATGGAGTAATTGTTAGTTGGAGTATTCATAGGAAGAGTATTTATTAGTACAGGTTGAGAATCCTTTATACAAAATTCTTGAGACTGGAAATGCTTCAGTTTCTTCTTTTTTTTTTTTCTTTTGAATAGGAGCTCTTTAATTTGTATATCAGTCAGTTATGTGCCATGTGTGATACACACTTAGGCAATCATGTATTTTTCTATATATGACTGACGAGGCAGATTATTTTCACGCAGTAGGTTGCCATTTCTTTCTGCGGTAGACAAGTTACCATCCAAAGCTATAGAACCCAGTCTGTCCTGCTATTTACTCATAGCTGGGCAGTGGAGAAGAAGAGGATTCATACCCTTTCCCAAGGGTATTAGCACATAAGTGAATGTAATGGATACAACTGAAATTCGAACTTGGCTCTCTGATTCCTCAATATGAGCCGCTATCCATTACTCCACCATGCCTCCCCTTGTATATAGCATCTATAATATGCGGTAGTTTGGGAATGGAACCCAAGAATAAACACAATGTCACTTTACATTTTATAACACAGCTTCCGCCTGCCAATTACATCTAGCATGAGACAGCCTGTCGTCTCTGAGTGTTGACTCTAATGTTCACTTTTATATTTATATTTGCATACGCTCTGTCTCTGATATTAAGCACGTTATCCCATAAATATAGCACACCTTAAAACTATATTTCTTCATATATATATATATATATATATATATATATATATATATATATATACTGAAGGTAGTTTATATAAAATTTAATAAATTTTGTGTACCTATAGATATGGGGAATGATGTTAGTCCTGTAATACTCACACAGATTTTTAAGTGGTAAGATTTCACATAATAATAATGTTCTGTACTTTCTGTACGTGTAAAAAAAAAAAAAACATGCTCACTACTTACAAAAAATATATAAATGCAGGACTTTTTGACATTTTGAATAATATCTTTACTAAGACTGAAACTGGTAAGTAATCCACAAATGAAGGATTGATACTGTGACAGTTACTAAGAAAAAACTATCACCTATGTAGCTGGGTTGAGGTACTCTCACCTAGGGCAGATGAGGTCACTTACAACAGCTGCCCATCACCTAGGAACCTTCCCAGTATTTTCTGAAATTTTAATTTCTGGCAAGTCATGTCAATACCTGAAAAACTTTTGGATTTGAGAATTTCAGGTAAAGGATACTCAACTTGCTTTAGTAATTAGTAGTCACAGCTGAATTTTTTTTTAAAATCATTTCACCCCAAGCGAAGCAAAAAGTCACTAAGACACAGTGTGTGAGAAAATATGAGAAAAAGAAAAATATTATTAAGGAGAGAGAACAATAAAAGAACAGGAATTGAGAAGAAAGGAGATAATGACAGGCATTGCATTTAAATTTTTGAAGAACAAGAAAATTTAACAGAATTGCCTAAATAAGTAAAAATAATCTTTTTAATTAGATTTTTTTAAAAATGTACTGAATTAATTAAACAAAAAATAGTAAGTTAGCTAAATAAATTTATCATTATTAATACAAACATTAAATAGTCCTGGGTATTATGATAAACTACATTTGGCAGCAAGGCCTTTAACCATAAGATTAGAGGTATTGAGGAGCATGGAACCACCTCTTAATTACTGTTGTTCCAAGGTCCATCTTGACCTGGAGTGCTAGCACCTGTTAGGGTCCCAGCTATGGGCAAATAGTGAACCCCAAAACAAAAACAAAACAAAACACTATGGAAGTATAAAAATATAATTTTAAAGTAAAAATACCAGCAATATATTTTTATATAAAAAAAAAAATGAATAACAGTACATATTTATAATAAATTGACCGGCAATACATTTTATCTCCAATACTTGAAGGTATACAATTGTGTATTTAACCCATAGCTGAAGGGAGAAGAGATGGATTCATACTATTTACAAGGGTATTTGCATAATTGTATACCTACAAGTAGAGATAAAATATATTGCTGGTCAATTTATTATAAATTTGTAAGTAAGACTTGTATTACAAAAGCCTTATTACCTCGAAAAAGAAAATAAAATTGCATAAAAAGATTTAGACTTCGGCATTAAATAACCCATAATAGTTGATACACTGCTAAACAAAAACAACTAACATGAAAGAACTCTTTCATGACATTAATCCGTATAATATCCTATGTTTTCTTAAATCAAACTGTATTCCAAAATATCAACAAAACTACTATATAAAACATATGTCACCATCTCTAGTAATTATGTCTGTACAAACATCTATATGTACAGAAGCTGAGTATCATCTACAATGTTTACATTGTTTGGACTGTTGCCCTCATCTTTATTGCCATATTCACAACATCCCCAAGGACACATGCGTTGGTTGAAGTAATCCAGTGACTTGACCCAGAGAGTTGTGACTTCAATACCTGGCCACAGGTGAGAAAAACTTGGAGAGTTAAGTTAATGGGATATCCAGAAAAGGCATGGCACATGGAACTAGAACAATCTACCCTGGTGGACAAAGTAAAGGGTTCAGCTCAAAATTCCAATGTATATCAACTGAAGAAGACCATAGCATACAACAGCCGAAATGTTGTGAATATGACAATAAAGACGAGGACAAAAGTCCAAACAATATAAATACCTCATCTCAGATATATAGACAGATATCATCTACCATGTATTCAACTGTGAAAGTAGAATAACATATATCATATTTTTATTACTTCAAAGCTCCCAAGAAAATTAAATTTCAGCATTAAATGACACATGAGTTGATATGCTGTTAATTAAATAATCAAATCAGTCATCAAACATTAGAAAATTATGTACTTCTGTTGCAGAGTAGGAAATTCAAGTGGACTTAGCATAAGAAAAGAAACTTAAAAAAATAGATGTCTGACTGAAAATATTTATACATAAATTTTATAGCAGTAAGAGAAGTTCTGTTACAACTTTTCTTTGTAGGATGGGTATTCAGCTAGTTGTAATAAAATGCAATAGAAATACAGTTATGCTTCAATTTCAGGCGAGTGTGTTGTAACACTGAAGGATATGTACTCCGTACAACCTGAACCCTTTGAATACATGTTAACTCACCTGGGAGATGAGACAGGGGTTATAAGGTAAGAATAACTTTTGGTTGTTTGTTTCTTACTCTATACTTATATATTATACAATAACAACAAAAAACTACTTCTGATCCACTTATTATATATCTACCTTGTCTTTTAAATACTATTGATTAATAGAAACACAAACAAATTTAATAGGAGTAGATAGGTTTGCCTATCATCTCGTTCTGACTCCTCCCAGGTTTTTGTTCATCATGTGTTTCTTGTTTAAGATTGGATTTCCAGTTCCTTCTAAAAGTCTACTTCAGCTCTATACTCCTAATGCTTACCCTTTCCTATGCTCATATAACTCTGAACAGTAACTCTCTACCTTGAGTGGCTCTTAGGCCTTGTAGTGGGTGACCATTAGAAAAAAAAAATTTTAAATAGTAAATGTGAATCTTAATATTTTCATAAAATTTTGATCAGCTTAAAAGTTGCAGATAACTGGAGCTTTGAATACAACCTTTGTACATGCAATTAAAATTAATATTTTGAATACAAGGTTGGCTTAATGTGTACTTTAATGTTTTTTCCTAGTACATTAGGTTAATTTTATTTCATTAATACAAAGAAGTTAACAAAGATATGAGTTTTCTTCTCTAACAGCTGCTAACAGAAATTAATCATTTTGTCTTGCCTTCAAAGCTTGTTCAAAGAAAATCTGGAGAAATGGTACTTTCAGGTGTTGTTGAATACCAAAAATCATACATGTGTCATATCAATGTTGATGGGCCTGAAAATCACCATCACCTATAAATTGTCATTTTTAAATCTGTTATCTTTTTAGGGGCAAAATGCATATCTATACTCCTGAAAGTGCTCCAAGACGGAGGTCTTCGAAGAAAGTTTATGGTAAGAAATTACCTTCTTTTTTTTACTCTTTTTTTTTTTTCACTTTTTTAAGTTATTGATTTTAAAATGGATAAAGGGAAGGATTTTTTCTTTACTCAATACATTACAGAAGAAAAATACATCTTACAAATGTTTTTCTCTTGTTTTTATGTGCGCACACACACACACACACACACACACACACACACACACACACACACTTACAAGTAATGCTTTTTAGCAGTTTAATCTTCTGTTTAAGTTTCTGAAGATTATGCAATTAATGAAGAAAGCTTGTAAACAAAGAATAGCTTTTCAAAGGTTGTCTTAGACTTTAGTTTTGTTCATATATAAAAATACTGTTACATTAAGATAATTCTTCTGAATAGCTTACTTTATACAGGTTGCAACAGAAATATCTCCCATATATACCTCCCACATAATGGTAAGACGTTTGTGGCAATGGTGTTTTCATTTAGCTAATGTTTACCATTATGTGTGAGGTATTTCTGCTGCACAAGTCCAAAAACATTATGAAGAAAAAAAGTAATTAAATAAAGCTTTTGCCATATGGTAAAGTCAAAGTATTAACCACTGTCTGTGTCTTAAGTCTAAATATCTTAAAACTCCAGATAAAATATCCCAAGGCCAGCATTATATGAAGAATGTCAAAACATATGGTATGTAGATTTCATACACAGCTTGAATGTATTTTCATCTCTTACAGCCCCTCTCTGTTTCCTGACAACTTTGCTGAATGCATCTGTGAAGACTTTCCCCACCTTTTGTCTCTCTCTATTCTTTCCTTACAGTATGCTGTATTAATCATCTCCCTGCCAGCAATGGTTACAGCCATTTTTAGTTATGCAAAATCTCTGTCACTTTAGCCTTTACATTTAAATTTAGCATTTTTTTTCTATTAAGAGAATAGAAATTCATATGTTAAGTCCATAGATGGAAATATAATCAGAAAAAAAATGTTTTAGTAAATAAAGAGCACATCAATATAATGGCCACTTGTATAACTCTACATAAATAAAGAATACAAGAGGTGGACCCAGGTTAAAGAAAGCAATCTTTCATGTTGGCTGCTGTAAAAAAACTGAATTTGACTGTTGCTATTGTCACTGTATGGAGTGACATCACTAAGTGGCCCTCACATGACCAATGTGACTTATTTCCACCAAAGGGAGATAATCGTATTCTGTTTCCCTACACAACTTAGGTATAAACTCCCTCGAAATTATAACCTTACTAATAAGAAAAATTAAAAAATCGCACATTATATTTAATTAAAAATTTGTTTTTAATTCAGGTTTTTTTTAACTATTTTATTCTTCTTTTGAAATACATAAGTATAAATAATTTTTCATGTAAATATTTCATTGAATGAAAAATGTTATAGTTTTGTAATTATTTGTTTCTTTGACAAAATCTAAGTTGTTCTAGGGGCAAGTAACTCTTCCTTGGCAGACTAAAAGTGAAACAGTTTGAGCTTTACAATTCTTATATCTAACCTCTGTTTCTTATTTAATGCTTGCCCTCTTTCTTAAGAACCCCTCGAAGCATGTGGACAAGAAAGTTTACCTATGTTTTTGTCCATAGGCTTCTTAAGAAAACCAAAGGAGAGTCTTGTTCTCTATATTTGTCAGTTTCAATGGAAACTTTCTATTAAAGGAAATGATGCTCAGTGCTGCATGACCCATGTAATATGTGCCAGATATAGAAAAGTTTTTTAAGACCTAATGTTAACACAGTGACAAAAGAAAAAAAATTGAATTGCTAAATGTTCTTTGTTAATCCCTATTCTGCCATTTCCTTGTATTTACTCATTAAAGATGATCTTCATTTGCATCTGCAGGTTTTTTATATATCATACAATAAGATAAGAACAGTCTCATTGACTTATTATTGTTGATGCATAGGAAAACTTAATAATACAAAAGGAAATGCTGCTTGGTGCTATATGACTTATTTAGATATTGGTTTGCTAGGATACATTCATTTTTTTAATTATTATTATTGAGATGCAGACAAGAATGCATTGTTTTCCTTTTTTCTTTTTAAAGAGGATTCGACAAATTTGCTTACTGAATTATTTCTTTGCTTACCATAATCTTCATTGAAGACCATGCAGAATCAGGTGATCAATAGTTATTGATTGCCTATCTTCAGATTTATAAGGCTGACAAGATATGACAATTTTTTTTCATATAAAATTTCACAGTAATTTTAAGTATTAGTTATTTTTGTGTGTGTGAAGGGTTGGTATTTGTGAACACAACTTTGACCTTCATTGAAATAAGTTGATTATGCATAGTGTGTGGCCATGGTTAAATGCAAATAAATGATAGAACTTCCCAACCAACAGAATTGACAAAGTTTGCAATAAACAATAACAAGAAAAAGACAAGGCAAAAATAGTATAAAGTAAGCAAACTATATATTCAAGGCAAATTAACAGTAATAAGGCAAAACAACAGTAATATTGTAAAACGTTTACAAGCTAAGAATTGGGATTCACACACAAGAACAAATTTGGATAAGTGAATGTAACGTTCTGTCTTCAAGACAGACTGAGTCAGATGACACTGACAAGTGGCCTATCTTATTGGCTAGGAAGAAATCCCAGCATGCATTTGTGTGCTTCTGCCTATAAATTGGGAGAGGAAAATGTTTTACAGTCCAGGATTAGAACCAACAGATTAAAATTTAATCCAAGCTGCAACCTTTAATTCCAATTTTGGTTGAAGACATGCAAATAAATATCTTATCTTTAAAGACAGTTTGGCATTGTCTGAAATAATTGGTATACAAACTTTAAAAATGAGCATTTGTTTCTATGTATAGTTAAGTACTTCAATTTTCTCCTGAGAATTCTGAGCTGAAATTAGCCAATTAATATATTCATTGCCACCATGGATATTTGAATGCTTATGATTCAGCACTGAAATGTTCTTGGTCAAACCCACTTCCCAAAATCAATATTATGTTAATGAGACATCAGGATTATGATTTTGGGAAGTGAGTTAGAACAAATGTTTATGGCACTGCTTCATATATCATGTCATTGATGTTTTTCTTAGAGTTACTATTAGAAGGTGCTATAAAAAATTAAATTCACTAACATATTCATTGCTATCTTTGATGTAAGTGAACCACATTTTTGTAACTATTATAAATTATATAATTAAAAATAAAATAAACATATCCATTATAAGCATATTCATTGGATATCTGAACTCTTACATAATACTGTCCATGTTAAGCTTATGGTGACATCATATTGAAACACCCGTTCCCATGTGATCAACAAAATTAAGCAACTATGAGCTTGGTCAGTACCTAGATGGGTGACCACTTGGGAATACCAGGTGCTGTAAACTTGGATGTGAGGGTGGTGAAATGGATAATGACACATAATTATTAATTGGAGATCCAAGTTACAATTCCAGTTGGGTTTGTTATATTCACTTGCACACAAATACCCTTGGAAAAGGTATGAATGTACCACATCTCCCCCAGCTATAGATTAATTAGTAAGACTTGTATCACTAAACCATTATTATCTCCAAAAAAATAAATAAATAAAATTGCATATAAAATATTTAGATTTTGGCATTAAATAACCCATAGAGGTGTTGATATGCTGCTAAATAAAAGCAAGCAACCCACTGTCTGTGTTATTGGTTGTTACCATTAGAAATTGCTATATAAGGCTAGGCTTTTATTTTGGTAAATAAATTTGAATTTACTGAATTATAAAGAATGATATGAGTATACTCTTTTTTTTCCTGCCTCATGCAATGGTACACATTTGTGCATTGTGTGAATTTTCTTTTACCTGTAAGCAACTCTAGAAATCAAAGAAAATAACACTGAGAAGGTTGTTATTATTTATAGAAATAATTAAAAAAAATGCAATTTATGCACATATGCATCAGAGGTAATATGCTACAAGAGAAACATGTATGACAGTAAATGTGCTAACCATCAATGATTTCCTTTTTCTTTCTCTGCTTAGCCATGAATTAGATAAGCTGCTTCATTCACTAAAATGCTTTATTGATTACTCTCTTCAGGAAATATGTAATACAAATCCTTTAATTTCAACATATGACTTAATTCTTTTGTTTTACAATGTTTCTTCTTAATGGATAAACCTGAATGAATGGCCTGCTTACTCACCACAAAAAAAGCATAAAAATGGACAAAATGACATTTTTATGAGGACCAGTCAGAAAGTAATGCCTGTCATAATTAATAAAAAGAAAGAAAGCAAATGTGGACTTTTGTGCCTGCAAAAAAAACAAAAAACGAAGACTCCAAAGGATAGATTTTCAATTGACGCTGTTATTATTTTATTTCCCTTCTCTCTTCAGCAATGTTTACTTTAAAAAGTGATGCTTAGAAATGCAATAAAACCTAAAAATATGATGAAAATGAATTTATACATTTTTTGTTCTTGGCAATTTTCAACAAAAATATTAAACACTTTAGTTATTAGATTTTTTATTGACAAGAATAATTTTATATTTATACCATTCAAAAAACTAATACAATGCAATATTTAACATTTACCAATTTATAAAGGAATAAATATAAAAACAATTTTTTTATTCAAAAATTTATAAACATTTACTAAATTATTAAAATATGTGAACCAACTTTTTATTATTTACCATTTTATAAAGTTTGAATCAATTGGAAATTAGCTGATGTTTTGCCAATCACTCCAATAAACAATCTAATAAATAAATATTGTAAATAAACAAACTAATAAATAAATAGTGTTTATTATTTTTGTTGTCAGTTCTCAAGAACAAAGAAAATGTATAAATTCACTTTCATATAGATTTTATTCCACTTCTAATCATCACTTTTTAAAGCAATAAACATTGCTTAGGAGTGAAGAATAATAATAGCAATGTCAACAGAAAAAAATGTCATTTTGAATCTCCATATTTTTGTGGACATGAAGGTCCAAATTTGCTATGAATTGTAAGCTATAAACCATAAAGTGTATAGGAATTTTATGAAAATTTGTGGAGTTATCTTCTCTTTTCTTATAATCCTTTTTCCAAAATGGTTGTTCCTCTGGATGCACATATAAAGCAAAGAGTTATCAATGAGTGGTTTATAATGCAACTATGCTGAGCAGACCTTAGTTAAAGTTTCTTGCAGAGAGAGTGTTATGTAGCATTATCAACAGTCTGAACAAGGCTATAATTTGTTGCCCTGAATTTTTTTTTTTCTTTTGACTTCATGTTAGCACAATTATTGATAGCTGCTTTTGAGTTCCATCTCCTAATTTCACTCAAAAAAAAAAATATGTTTGTTATGGAATAGTTTTCAAGCACTTTCCAAGGGTGCTACATGCTATTATTGCCTCCCCAGACCGGGACTAGGTATCTATAAAATTTCCTTTTGACAAATTGACTATAGTGAAAATTGACCCAGGTCTTAATGGTTAGAAAGTGAACAAAATAAACCACTCAGCCACATGCCCAATAAGGAAATGGATTAATGGTAATCAGCTCAATAGCAAGCAATCTGCTGTTAATGAGAATAAGATCAAACAGCTGATGCTCTCATTTCAGGTGACAGATCATTTTTGCAAAACTAAAAAAGACTTCAGGTGAGCTATGGTAGTGTTTGCAGTTTTAGTGCAGTCTATTGGTTGTTCAAATGTCTGTGCATAATGCATTCCTAGAATTCTGAAACTCTATGAAGGAGAATTTGGTTGGTGGCTGTTTAAGAACTTCTGGAATTGAACAATATGTGGATAGCACCTTCCTAAGCAGAATAGTCACAAGAAATAAAATGAACTAGAAAGTCAAAGACTTTCCACCTAGACTTGACTAGAAAGATGTTTAAGGCAGTACACTCTGCAGGAAAAGTGATAGCCACTCTTTTGGCATTGGAAGGGAGTTATACTGTTAGAGATTCTGCACAATAGTACTAATAACAGTTCTGAATACATTGTAAAAACTCACAGCATGTCTTCTTAGATGAAATTTGAAGATGAATGATGTACTTTTATATGACAGTATAAGACTTCACAATAGCTTAAAGACCAGACATCCAATCACAGCACACAACTGAACTCATCTACCTTACAGTTTTTATCAGGCACCTTCAAACTTTCATTCATCTGTTTTGATATGCAAGAGACACTAAGAGAACAGCAGTTCTCTAATGATGATGGAATGAAATTACTCATGGTTAAGGCAGCAAACAAGAGGTTTCTCTCAGGTGTGTATACATACTTTCATTCAAAAGTGGAATACCATCATTGAGAAAGAAGGAAATTGCTTAGTATTAGATTTGGAATCCTGAAAGTTTTGTGTTCTTTTTGGTAGGCTTTGTGTTCTTTTACTATCCATTGTAATTAAAGATAAACAGGTATTACTTTTTGACCAATCATCCTATAATACTATTCTGACTTTTGTATAGATTCCACTTTGCAAATCAAATATTTTAATGCTTATGACTATATCAATTAATCGATTTGAGTGTTTATTAAAGAAAAAAAATAATAGTTATCAAAAAAATGCTTGAATAATCATATCTGAAGTTGCTTAGAGAAACTATTTTGTATGCTTTTATAATGTTCTGATTGCCATTATTCTGTGAAAAATCCTGAAATTTTACTTTACATTATTTGTTGTTTTTTTTTAGACATTAGACAATTGAATCCTTTCCTCACACACTTGATATTGTCGCACAAAGTATGTGAAGGAGGCATTCAATGTCACAACAATATTTGCAGTATTAATAACTCTACTTAAAGTTTTAAAATACTACTGGATTTTCACTTTCATATATTTAAAAAATATGATTGCTTATAACTTGTCCTTTTACACTTTTCATGTGAAAATTTCTCCATATAGTTTTATAAAGATTGTTTTTCATCATTTTCAAAAGAATTATCAATGCTTTCTGTCTGAATTTCTGGTTATGAGAAGTTATCATTATTTACACTGTTTACATTTGGACTATTGTCCTTGTTTTGTTGTTGTTATCACAATATTTTGGCCTTCCTCGGGTGTTTATTGATCTAGGTAACCTACAGGGGATCATGAACCCTTTATTTAATCTATGAGGATAGACTGTTCTCGTTCCACTACTCATGTCTAGGGATATCATCTAGTTCCTATTTTTAGTACTGTTCAATTATTTCTTGTCCATTTCCACTAAGTGCAAGTACACAATGCCTGACCTAGAGATTGAACCATGTCACCAAATTCAACATTTTTATCCTCTTAGTCATTGGGACAATTTGCAGTATTGAACTTAGAGTTTTAAACCTAACTTGGCTGCTGATTAGGTTGTGCTGCTGTCTGTCATGTTTTAATTGCTGCTGCTGCTGCAGACTAGCTTTCTACACCTGAAGAAGGCCAGAGAGCACAACTGCCAAAATGTTGTGATAACAGCATCAGAGATAAGGACAATAGTCCAAAAATAAATAGTTTAAATAAATGTTAATGCTATTACAAAATTTAGTAACATTTATTATACAATATATCAGAAAAATGATTAAAGCCTTCAGAACCAGTCTTTTATTTATGGACCCCATAAACAGAATAGAACAGCTGGGCATTTACCACAGAATAACATCACTAGAAAGCAGATGTTAATCAGAGAAATGTGTGGAGAACAAAGTAAAGACAAGGAAAAATATTGTAAAATGGGTATGTCATAAAATTAGTGTCATTTTGACTTGTAGGTAAAGTAGAAAAAATAACTTCCTTTGGTGTAGAATGTGTTAATTTTGTCACAAATCTTTACTAACATTTATTGTTTAATGCACCATAAAAAAATAAATAAAATCACCTTTCCTTTGTGAATGTTGATTTGTTTGTACATTTTGTTTTCTTTCCTTTAGGAAGATACAAAAGTACAATTTTTTAAAAGACAGTGCTTCAGTTAGATTTTTTTTCTTTTAATTTGTTTTGGTTTTTGATGTTTATATCTAATGTTTATCTTTTAAAATATTCTAAAAATTGTGACCTCTTTTTTATCTCCAAGTCTGAATCTATTTTTGCTTTGTTTATCAAGTATAAAAAAAAATGTTGGAATCCATTAAAATCTATTTTATTCATATTAATGTTCTTACTGAAGAACTTAGTTTCTCAACATCTGTATTAACAATTTCTTTACCTAACAGCACATGGAAAATTTCCACTCACAATAATGACCTTTGATCCTCATCATTATTCAGTCTTTGACTTTTTTCTTTTAATTTTATTACAATTCTAATCCACTATTTTTATGTTCTCTTTCAAAAATGATGTATTTTTATTTGTTTTGAAGAATTCTGTTCACAAATTTATATTCTAATGATCCAATTTACCATATATACTCAAGTATAGTGGAAATTTTTATGATTAGTTTATTTATGTCAGGGGGTGTGCACTATACACAGGTAATTTTTTTTTTGATTAGGTTAAAAATCATGCATTTTCAGTGGCTGGATATATGATGTATAGGTAATTTTTTCTGGAGGGGTTAAAATTTGTGCAAAAAGATTCAGGAGCTGTATTATACACAAACTCATCCTATACAAAAGTATATATGGTATGTGTGCTTTTTACTGAAAACAAAACCATGAAACTATTTAAAAAGAACAAAAGCAGTGGAAGCTAAATAAAATCAGCTAGATTATGCTTCTAGATACACTGGATGCTAAAAGTTTAAAATTTTAAATTAAAATTAAGCATCCTATCTTCAGTATTCTCTTGATGTAAACTGATAACCCTTGTTTGTCGTATTTCATTCTCTCCCTGCTACATATATATGATTCTATTGATAAAAACATTATTTAGTCTGAAGAATTCCTTTTGAAGAATCAAATATTTTTCATTTTGTTGTTTATTGACCCACTATTAGACTGATATATAGTTTATATATCATATTCTCCAATATATAAACAACGTGTTAAGTCAAATCTTCCATTATTTTTTATCATTCACTGAAATAGATGAATAGCTAAAAATAACCATTTTATATGATACAATATCTTGTGACAAGTGCTTGATGTGGGAAGTGTTCATTAAGCTCATAGACAAATACTTCCCTGCATCAAGCCCTCTCCACAAAATATTCAACAAAACACAGTAAAAATCAGCTACACTTGCACCAAGAGCATGACACAAATAATAAAAAAGCATAACAGGAAAACAATCAACAAAGCACCTGAACAAATTAAACCCATGTGTAACTGCAGAATAAAGAACGAATGTCCCTTAAACAGCAATTGCTTGCAGAACAATGAAATATACCAAGCCACTGTTAAATCAGCAGGTAACAAAGAAATAATATACATAGGAGTAACTGAAGTGCACTGGAAACAAAGAAACTATGCACACAAAACATCTTTTACAAATAGTAAATATGCGAACAGCACAATTCTTTCTAAACATATCTGGGAGATTAAAAAACAAAAAACAAATCACACTAAAAATATCATGGAAAATAAAGAAAAGAACATCAGCCTATAACAATCAATTTAAAAACTGTAAACTTTGCAAAATAGCCATAATTACCTTCCCAGACCAAAACAAACTACTAAATAAATTATTGGAACTCCTCTCAAAATTCAAATGCAAAAACAAATTTTTACTATGCTACTTAAAAATCGAAAACGGAAAATGAACAAGAATAAATGAAAATAAATAAAATAAAACGAGTAAAATAAATTAATCCAAACAAATAAACTAAGTAAGTAATAAATAAATTAACAAACCACGCCCACCAAAGTAACTGTAAGAATAATACAATAGTCTATGCACAATGCATCACTGACCTGTATATATGAAAAACTGAGCAAAAATACAACACACATGGCTTGACAATTGCATTTAGCATTAAACAGACTGTTGCCTCTGAGTTTTGACTTCAATGTCCATTTTATATATATATATATATATATATATATATAATGTAACCCATTGAAATGTGAGACCTGACCACACTTGCTGATGTATTCACCCTAGACCCCTACATATTTTTAGTAAATCTCTCTATTTCAGAATTGCTTGTGTCACAAAGCAAATCACCAGTGAAGACCAACAAATGACTAATACAAAATTGCTCATATGAACAACTTTATTCTATACATGTGTTAGCCTGTTTAATTCTTTTCAGTGATTCAAAACTGGAGACGTGTCTCTTCAGGACATAGGTGTTCATGGCACTCCACAACTTCCTACCCATTGTAGCTCTTAGTAGGATTTTTTTTTTTTTTTACTATACTTCCCAGTTCTTGTTCTGACATCCATTTACACAAGATTGTTAGGTAGGTTACTTGCTGTTTCCTTCTGACCCTCTTGTCTTTAATAGACCCTGTGGGTGCCAAATTCTCCAAACCCACTTGTTATTTTTCCTAAAATTTCAACTGTCTTTTTCTGATTCTAAGTATAAGCATCATTTTTGTTTTTTTATTTTCTTTAAAACTTTGTCACTCACATATTCAGTTCATAGTATTCTCAGCATCCTTCTGTAGAACTACATTTCTGTTTCTTTATATCTCTTCTTCATCTTTGTTGAGATTGTCCAGTATTCACTGCCATATAGAAAGGCTGATATTAATTAACAGTTTAGCACTCTTTGTTTATAAGGAAATTTTCCTTTTTCTTAATATTTTGCTTCAGTGATACAAAATTGGCAAAATGTGGCATAAGGCCAAAATGGGGAAAAGGACAGTCTTCATCTTTCTCAATATTAAACTTAGCTAACCACAAACACTGACCCAAACATACCACAATATTCATAATACTAAAACAACACATACTTACTTACCTTTCTTACTACATCCACCATAATACCTCATTGTCTCTATGAAAGTCCTAACTAGTCCCCATATGTACAATTCATTGTCTGTGTGGGGAGAGGAATGAAACAACAATTTAAAAACTAACCCCAATGAGTATTTACAATATGAAAACAAAACTATTATGAAGAGCTCATCCAAACAATTACTATGAAAATATTTATAAAAAAGACATAGATTAAGGCCTGTTGTTTTCTGTAGTGGAATTCTAACCATTCTTTCAAGATTATAACATAAATTAGAATTATTCCAATATAGTCTTATTGGAAAATAAAGTTGAAAAGCTTTTTGATATTTTAAAAAGTAACATCCACAATGACAAAAAAAAAAAAAACTAAAAACTACATGTGAAAAACATATAGTCTTTTTGTGTCCAAATTTTGTTAGGTTGTTTTAATTATTGAATATGGAATTTTTCAGGTTAAAGGGTATACAGCAAAAAAACAAAATGACGGTGATGAAGAAATTAGTCCAAACTAAACTACTAAAAACTAACAAAAATGAGAATATCTTACCCACTTACAAAATAGTCACATATAATAAAATCTAATGTCAGGTTTTTGTTTATTATTTGGATGGTTTGATCCCACTAAAGCAATCCTGACCTGTTTTGAACTTTTCTGTCTGGAGATAAAGCAGACATCTAACCTACCAATAAGCAGGCATACTGCTGCTGAAATATTCAGGTGGTCTGCCACCAAGTGGCACTTTTGGTCTGCATGAGTTTTCAGAAAAGAAAAAAACGATAGCATAATTTCAATAATTTTTGCAAAAAAAAAAAAAAAGCATCAATAAGGAAGAAGAGAGGGTTCAAATGAAGCCAATTTGTCTTTGATATGGCTAAAGCCAACCAGCCAGCAATAAAAAAAACAAATTGTCTCCAAAACACTCTGTCAGCTGGTGGGGATAAGCCCCACTTACAAGAAGTGAGCAAAAGGTCTGAAAAAAATTTTAACATTTTTAAAGGGTTTGATGTGGGGTTATATTAAGTGAATTTAGTGAATCCACAGTTTTTGCACACTTATGTCAGAAGTCCAGACTTTTAGTATCACTGCTTTAATTTTGATTTTTCATGTCTATGAACTGTTAGTGAAAAAAAATTCAGTAAATAAGTGAACCAATTTTTTTTATTATCCTAGGCCTAGCTTTAATACCTGAGAAATGGATAAAAATATTAAAAATTAATATGTGTACGAATAATTTTGTCATTGACTATATATGTGTGTGTGTAAATATATAGAAAAATAGGAAAGAACCATCAGGTAATAATCCAAAGTTCTTTAGTATTTTTGTTTTTATTTTTAATAAACAGCAGTGCTCAATACACAAGTAGAGCCTAAAACCTGGGATGACCCATGTCCTTTATGCCTACATGAAAAACTACACATTATTAAGTTTCTAAAAAACGCAAATTTATTAAATCATAGATATGAGTTAATGGTTTTTTGCTGACATCAAAAAACTTTCACCTTAAATAATTAGCTTAATAATTTTAAAATTTCACAGTCTATAAACAATTTCAATTAAAGCAATAGGTTTAAAAGCTTAACCCAATCATAAGATAAAAAAAACCCTTTATGAAGTCATCATAGAAACAAATTGTAGTTCAATATGACGTATTTATATACAAACAACCCTTTAAGAAAAAAATCTTTAGGTATACAAATTTAACGGCCTAACAAAAAATGCCAATAACTCTCTGTCATTGAAATAGACCAGACGATATGCGTCAAACAGATGTCATCATTCACTTGAAAATAGGCACCCCCAACCCTACCTTGACTTAACCTCTTTCCGAAAGTAACTAATATGTTGATACAATAGCTTATGCCCCTTATTAATATAATTGGTTTCGCCATTACCATAGTAATTAATATTACAAATGTATATGCTTATAAAGCTCTATAAATTTCAAGATTAGTTATTCCAAAATTTGCTTGAGGATAAAACAGGGCTGGGTATTTTAATTCAATTTCATTTTTATAATTGAAGTTTTTAGCTTCTGTTTTTGAAACATGAGAACTCTTATGTAGCGATGGAATTATATTTTTAAAAAATAATTTATATATATATATATATATATATATATATATACACATACAAACTTTAAGGACTTAATGTGCATTGTAATATTGTATTCCTTCTGGGGAGGGGAGGCTAACTGAGAGCCGCCCCAGGCAGCAAAAACACTAGCTATGCCACTGTAGCTTTTGAAATACTAATTAAAGACACAAAAGAAGTGTTTGTGCAAATGGCAGGATGAGAATGAGAAAAGATAGGTTATAAAGGTACAAGTATTGCTGAAAAACAAACAAATGGAAGCTGTGAAGAGCCACAATTAATTACATCCTGAAGGGACATTACACACTTTCTGTTATGTGAAACTCTGACATAAATTATTTCATTGAATTTTTATTTATTTTTCACTTTCAATTTTTGCTTTTGTTTTTTGGGTTATTTTTGTAGTTTTGTTTTATTTATTTATTTTTGTAGTTTTGTTTTGTTTGTTTTTTAGTTTTGTTTTGTTTGTTTTTTAGTTTTGTTTTGTTGATTTTTTTTGTAGTTTTGTTTTTTAGTTTTTAATTTTTGTTTTTGTGGCTTTTGATTTTTGTCTTTGTTTTTGTTTTAATTTTTGTTTTATAGCCTTTGTTTTGCTTTTTATTTTATTTTATGATTTTTGATTTTGTTATATTGCTTTTAGTTTTTGGATTTTTTTGTTTGTATTTTTGGTTTCATGATCTATGTTTTTTTTTTTTTTATTTAATTTTTCAAAATTTTCAACTAAAACTCATAATGTTGTTTTAGCATTGATTTGGAATAATTCTTAAGACATTTTCTCTCTCTTCTCTTTTTGCAGAATTGGTTTCTATTGATACAGAATATCATGATCCTGAGTTTTACCTTGCGGATTCTCCTCGGCTAGAGAAGCTAAACGAAGGACGCTATGTCAATGCACCCCCATTTAACGGATTTTCAGGAGTGGGTTATCCAGAGAGTCCCGCCACGGCTAGTGTTGCGACACAAGTCTACCACCCGGAGCCCCAGCTGTATGGAGATCCATGGCCACTTGGTTCTGGAGAAAAACAGGGCCTCGTCTCATCTATGGAGAGCTGTTCTGATTCTATGTTAGCTGTGCTTCCCAGGAAAGGGAAACCTTACATGGGACAGTCTAGCCTGGAAGTAGGTCAGCGACAGATGGTCCCTGTTCCCGTGACGACAACGACAGGTGTGTCATCAGCAGGTTCCAAGGTGAATGAGAATGCCATATTCAGTGGCGCCTGTTCAGATAACGTTGTCACTGAACCGAGGGATGCCAATTTGGCGCCTCCGGTTCCAACTCCAAGGAAGACCAAACACGTGAGTGCCTTTCTTTTTAATTGTCCTTCTTATTTTACTGAAAAAAAATACTTTTATCTTATTTGCATGATGCAATTTTTTGTCTTTTTTAAAGCTTTTTTTTTCCAGAATTACAAGAACATGTTTTTTTTTTTGTTGTTGTTGTTCTATTTTTGTTGTTTTTGTTTTTTTTTTAGGATAAAAGACATTACTCATAAGAGTATTTTAATTTGTTTTTATTAAATTATTTTATTAATATTTAATTTTCTGTTTTAATTTATATTGTTTTGCAGTTATCTTTTCATTTATAAGCACAACTTTTGATGTTTTTTATTTAATGAAAAATATATTTTCTTGGTTTAAAATTTTATAGAATGAAAAAACAAAATAACTGTGAATTAATATTTAAACAACCCAAAATTCAAAATATTTTCTAGAAAATTGAAATTGATTAATATTTCAAATTAAACATGTTATATTTCTGCATTCTGCAGTATATGTAATGTAAGAAATTCATTTAATTTTATTTTAAAGTATTTTAAAAATACAGTTTCATATTTTAAATTGACTTTATTCCATTTAAATTATTTTTTTTTAATTATTTTGTTGAAACAAGTTAATTTTTGAGTTAGATTTTAGCAACACTTGGTTTTCTATTGACTTTTTATTTAATATGAAATTCAAAATGGCTGTGTTCATCTGCAGAGATAGGGACATAGCTCATCTGGTAAACACATTAGCTCTTTTATGTGAAATAAATGTTGAAGAAGCCCAAGCTTTATAGTAACTGTAGAAACTTTGGAGCAAGATATTCATATCATGCTTAAAAATGTTTGCCAAGCATGGTTCTGAATACATTTATATAAATAAAATCTCTAATCTTCGTGTTATAATCAGGTATTTTCCTATTATTATGTAAAGACAGTGTCAAATACAGCATAATGAAGATATTGAACTTTTAAAATTATTGATCATTTTTTCCAGATTTTCAAGTTAATTATAAAAGCTTAAATGCATTCATTTTATTTTCCAGTTTTCATCATCACATCAAAAAAGTTTAATGTTTTTATTGTATATCTAAAATATGAACTCAGGATTTTTTTTTTTTTTTTTTTTTTTTTTTTGTGCAACAACCAATTTGTCTTTGAATATTTTTTTTATAACTTTATATTTTCTGTGCAGATCTATAAACCTTGGGCAAGTCTTTAAATTATTTTTTTTTCTTTGATGCCCCAGTATTTTTACCTTGGCCCAAATCCTCTGTGCTTTTGTGTAAATCCTGAATTTTGTACCCAAATGTCCTGTGTATTTGAGTGTTCAGAAAGAAATGCAAAAAGGTTTTATTTCCATTATCACCCCGTCTGTTATATTCTTAATTGTCCTTCTCAGATATCACAAAGAATTTTGAACTTCTAACTCTAGTACTGGCTTACGACTATATTACGTTGAAACACCGGTTCTCATACAATCACCGAAGTTAAGCAACGTCAAGCCTGGTCAGTACCTAGAAGGGTGACCAGGTGCTGTAAGCTTGAATGTGCAGATGGTGTGATGGATAACACCTCAGAATTGGAAATCAAAGAGCTAAGTTCCAATTCCAGTTGGATTTGTTATTATCACTTATGCACAAATACCCTTGGGAAAAGTATGAATCCACTTCTTATCCCCCAGCTATGGGTTAATTAATAGGACTTCTATCAGTAAATCGTTATCATTATTATCACAAAAAAAATTCTTGCAATCTAAAAATATTTTCTGGCTTTAAATAATCTACAAAGGTTGATAAGCCATAAAAAGGGTTGATAAGCCATAAAAAACAGATCAATCAACCAATCTAAATCCAGTACTAGGCTGATTTTTAATGCCTAGAATTTAATGTTAGGCAGATTTAAATATGCAATATTTATCATCTGAATAATTTTTATGGCTTATTGGCCTTGTGTCAATGACCTTTTGCTGCTCTTCCTGAACAGGTAAAAGAGCAATAGAAGATTGACTTGTCCAACTACTTATCCACTCTCTGTCAACTGTTGTGACAGGCTAGTGATGGAACACTGTCAAGAGTGCAGGGAGATGTGGATTCATGCCTTTACCAAAAATTAGGTTAAAGTGAAAGGTTGAAATTCAAGTTGGGGGTCACCTGTTCTGTTTTCTATACTGTAATGTCATATCACCTTTTAATTCTATTAATGAAAAATGTTTTTCAGAAGGATTTGAACCTGCACCCACTGTCCTTATATTGAAGAAACTAGCTTCAAGTCAGGTGTGCTTTAGACTGCTCAGCCACAAAAGACATAACAGGAAAGCAAGGTTCAATTATCCTTTTTAAGAAAGATCCCAATGAGAAATGTTTACTTCTATTAATGCACTTAGGAAAGGCATGTACCTTAAAACTCTCAGTTTTATAAATGCACACATTTGTGCACTTATAAAACTTGATTTAAACTTTGTAGAAAACCAAGCTACAAAGAAATGACTAATGTTTTTTTCTCATTAGCTTTAATTTGAGTGACTGATGAGATATGAACAGAGAACAGACCAAGTGAATCAAAAATAATTCTCTATGTTGTCTTGATAATAGTATTGAATAATACTGAATAATAATTCTTGCTATGTTCAATGTCATTTTTGATAGATATAAGCTATTCTTTCATTCATTGCAGTTAGAAACCTAATGTTTTGTGGTATCTATCAAGGTCAGTTAGACTGCTTATGATATAATATCCTACTGTTTACCTCTGTGTGAACCTCCTATGTTTAATAGTTTTTTTTTTTTTTTCATGCATCTATCTTGAAGAAGTTTTTCTTCTTTCCCTTTAATTTTGTATCTATTTGTATGCACCTTGGGTACATCCTTTATGCTTCTTGAGTCTCTTTTCACTTGTGTAGATCTTAGACAAGTTTTTCATGCCTGATATTATTGTGTATGGCTAGGAAGAGACTGGATATGCACAACATGTCTACAATTCATGTTCAGGTCTTCAAATTTTTAAGTTCCTAAACTGTGATAATTTTATGTAGTTTGTTGCATAGCAAAAAAAATGATAGTGTTTTATGATTTTAATAGAGAATTCTTATCCATCACACTTTGAATTATGCTATTTGAGCAAGACAAATTTTTAAAATAGTATGAATCAGTTAAAGTTGCACTCAAAAAATATCAAGGACCTAAGATCCAAAATGGCTTCCTTTAAAGCAAGAAAAACAAATTGATGCAAAGTGAAAATTGTGTGGAATATCCTGCAAGATACAAGAAGTGTGAAATGCTGAGAAATGCCAGATGAACAAATTGGTTAATATATTCAAAATTCACTAAATGTTGGGGACAAAATGTATATTATAATTTTTCTTTTTTGTTCATTTGCTAAATCCTTTTCTGAAATGAAGTAAAGAAAGTATTTAAATTTAACATCTGCGCTTATCTTCCTAAAGATATGTTAGTGAACAATTGTAATATTAAATAAAATAATATAATTTATAAAGTGGAGTTTTATTTAAACATTCAGATTACATATCACACAAAACACACAGACATAATGTTCTTTTTACAAGTTTGTTTATTGGCTTTTTAACTTCTTAACACTGGCAATGGCTTTTTAACTAACTACCTGCATTCAATTGACATTCTCTTCAATTACAAATGGAATATTTGATTTTGGGCAGTACTTAAATTGACTGGCCTGCTAATAAAAAAAAAAAAGGTAAAGGAAAATTTTTTTTTGGATATAATTTTTGTAGATTGGCATCCATTAGGCCTTCCTCAAGCTACATTTGTCAAAATTGAAAAATATGGATTTTTTTTAAATTTATATTCATAATATAAAAAAATCTATCCCTGATTTTTTACAGAGTTATTGAACATACTGTAATTCCCCATGTATAATACACATTTTTTTCTAAAAAAATAATGAGCAAAATCAGGGGTGCGTATTATGCGAAGCTACAAAAATCTTTAAAAATTTGCCATAAAATAAAATAAGAATTATCATAAAACTAAATTAGAATATTATTATCCTATGTTTAAAAACATTTTTTTTAAATAAGAATAGGAAACGCTGGCCATAATGAAATTGGAGAGGTTTGATTACCAAACAATGGTTGTGTATTATGCATGAGTAGAAGCATTTTCCCACACTTTCAGCACAATTTTAGGTGTGCGTATTATGGATGAAGGCGTATTATTCATGGGGAATTACGGTAGATGTTATTTACAAATGTTTCAAACTGTGCTTACATCATTGATATCTGCATGTTTTTCTGAATTTTGTAAAATTTCAATTTTTAAAAAAAATTTTTTTTTTCCCCGAAGTTCATGCACAAACATTGTGGGATAATAATTATTGACCTTAAATGAAAAATAAATTGATATATACTTTTATTAATTTTTGTTTTTTTTTTAATTATAAAAGTGTATATATGTTCTTTATTTAAAAGAAATCTTTTCATAAAAAGAGAAAAAGTAAAATTTGTTTTTGTATGCAAAAGAGCTATTTCCAAAAAACTGTAAAATTCAGGGATTGATTTTACACTGTATCAAATATTATGAACAGGACCGTCATTCTAAAATTATAAAATAAAAACAAAATTTTTCAATTCTGAAAATGTCATAACAATCTAACAAATGCTAATCTACAAAAATTATTTCCCAAAAGATTTTTCCCTATTTTTTTTTATGAGTGGGCCACTTTACTTAAGTTGTACCAAATTTTGTTTCATTGAAACAGCATTTACATTTGAATTGTGCAGCAGCTATTTACATTAACATTGTTTTCCTCAGATGTAAAAAAATATCAACAAAATGGATGAACACTTCAAATAGTCATAACCATTTCCAAACTGAATTTATTTTTGAATTTTATAATTTCTAAGATAACACAAATTCCAATTCAGTGAACATATTAATGCATCTATACCATATATATATATATATATATATATATATATATATATATATATAAAATTATGCTCAAACTCATTCTGATTTATGAGTATCTTGTTTTGGACATTTCCATGGAAACTAAGTGCAATAAAATTACTAAACAGTGCAAAAAATAGTTAATAAAACAGTCTGCATTATCATCAACAGTACATGCACTTCTGGCTTACTGCCTGTGCTGTACTGTTGATGTTCAAGTCATCATTGTAACTAAATTAATTTATTTCCCTTATTGAAAACTCATCATTGAATCCTCCTGGACATTCACGAATCATAGCTGCATTTTCATTGTATGAAAATTTAATCATCTATCAACGAAAAATCAAAAGAATAAACTGCTAATTTTGAAGCATTGCTCTGGAAGCTGCCATGTTACTTGAGCTGAGTCCCTCTATAGCCAGGTATATTTACCTGGCCTCCCAAAAGCTGGACATGACACAAGTTTGTTTAATATGGGGAGCACCATATGCATACTTATGCATATGGGTCAGGGACAAAAATTAATTTTTGCCCTGCCCCCACAACCACTGTCACACTGGCATCAGTGTTACACTGACCCAACCTCTTTGGTGCAATTAGGAGGTGCTGAGCAACTTCTCACATCTAAAATGAGGTGAATCATAGCTCCACTTACAGAATGGGGTGGGGTGTTAACCACACATCAGTAAACCCTCATTGGCTAATGGTTAAATCCTGTACCAGGTATGGCCAATTTGTATTTAGATTCGGGTTGTAAACAAATACATGTTTGGCTGGCCAAATCCGGTGGGTCCACCTGAATGAAGAATTTTCATTCTTAATTTTTGATGAGTCTTTTTTATTCATCTTGCTTTTCTTTGTTGCTTTTTTACTGCAATGCTTCAGTCATTTTACATTCTGTAGCTATTAGGCAAACCACAATAAATAAATAAATAAAAATGCAGAAGTAGCTTCAGACAAGATTCAAACTACCATCTTATTAGGAGCCAATTCAACATAGATGACATCAGTTTGGTCATAGTCTAATCAGTAGGTGAAAACAAATTTTGTCAAATAACTTCATCCTTATTTGGTTCACACCATGCTGTAATATTTGTTTGCAACTGGAAGTTAATCTAATAATCTTATGTTTTCTGATTTTCTTAGATTAATTATTTTTCTATATAAATATGTTTTTATTAGTTTTTCTTTTATCTTGGGTTGTGGGTTTTGGGGTGTTTTTTTCCACAGAAAGTATTTTTTAAATTATACTTTCTTCTTTTCATGCGACAAACTGTTTGCATGAAATTATTTTAATTTTGTGGATTTTTAATGGAAATTTTGAATTTTAAGTATAAATTACCAATATTCTGTTTATCTGTATCCCAGGTTCAGCAGTGTACATGCTAAGCAAGTACTTTCATCCCTCTTAGGGCAAGTTTTGCGGTTCTTAAGCAGGTGTGATGGGGGATATATTAACTTTAACTAGCTGCTTTAAACTGAGCCAAAGCATTTAGATATTGGAAAAAATCTTTTACAATCATACCCATTCTGTCAGTCATACTACTTTAAAATAGATCTTTCTAGTTTGTGAACAGACATCTGGATCTTGGTTAAGTATTTTATAAAATTTTAATGATAATTACTGAGTACTCTGCACAACTGTGAGAAAATTTTTCATCTATGCAAATGATCATATGACTTTTAGAAAAATTATTAAAGTAATTTTTGTATAATTTTGCTGCTCATCTTGGGCAAGTTTATTTTTCTTTCTTTTTTAATTTTTTTTCTTTTTCTCTCCAGTACATCCACCTACAAGTTTTATCACCTATAACAGGTGTAGGAGATAAGTCATCAATAACTATTCCACACTTATGTGTTAGCTTATTACCTTAGGCTAGCAGTCACAAAAAAAAAATATCCAACATTTTAATAGATAATTGATATTGCTGTTTTTTTTTTTTTTAATATATTTAATTCAATAACTCCACAATGTTTAGTCTTTACAATTTTTATTTTTCTATGTTTCATTATATATTATTCTGTTTTTATTTTGTTTTGTTTTTTAATTAATATCATCCCATGCAAGGCAGTAAAGCCACTAAGACACAAGGGATTACAGGATGTGGAAGAATTAGAAACTGAAACAATAATAGTGGGTGGGAAGAGAAAAAAGTAATCAGAAGGACAGTAGATAGCAGTTGACATTGCATTTAAATTTTTGCAGGTTAAAGTTCACTGGAAAGCATGGAACCAGAAGAGAGTTCCACAAATGAGAAATGTAAGAAAAGAAACTGTTAACATTGAATTTACAATTACATCTAGCCAGATCAACTGTAAATTGTTGCTAAAAATACAACAGAAATGTTCTCCCTCAAAAATTAATATAGTTAAGGGTGATAAAGTGTAATTCTCTTTTGAAAGATAATGTTTAAACAAACTACAGACGGTGCTCACTTTACAGTGACACAACGTGATTTTTCAGTTTTATGATAGCAGTCAACATTCAGTAGTTATTGAATTGATAAATTTTATGTTTTTATGGATGAGTGATGCCATAAGATATTTCTACCAATGTTGGGATGAGGTAGCAACATCCATCCAGCTTCCAGTCTCACTAGCAATTACAAAGATTAACATCATGCTGTTTAACTTCATATCATGCAGAGAATTGTTTTGTAGATTTGGTGTGGGATGGGGGGGATCTCTGTTTTCTCCAAGGGCATAAACAACCTCAGCCAGAATGTGAATGCTTTTTGCCATTTGCCAGTGTTGTTAACCACTATGCCACCCAACATTTCCAGTGATATATATATATATATATATATATATATATATATATATATATATATATATATATACTTAATATGCATACAATGTAGAACATTTATAGAATAAGAAGAAAAAAAATTTCTGAAAAAATTCTACTCAAAACCAGATTGTTTTTTTTTGGGGGGGGTGCAAAAATGCTAATGTTTGTTGAATTAAATTCTCAGCTTTTATCCTTTTATTTCATACAATCTACCTTTTTGTGATCACCTTCATGTTGTTGTTAAATCACCTTTTTAGTTTGTTCATTAAGATTTGCACTTTTATTTTTCAGGAAGATCATTCATCTGTTGTTTTTTTTTTCTTTTTGTTTATGAGTTTGACATGCAGAATTTGGTACTTCCTTAAGTTTCAGAATAATTTTGGTTTCTTCCATTACTTTCTGTGAACAAAAGACCTTTTTTGGCTAGCTTTTCAAATTCACAACACTTCTTCAGGGTTTTGTAATGTTGGTCCAGGCTTCTTTAAGTTATATAAAATGTTTGTAAGATTAATATTAAATTTTATTAGTTTTTAAATCCGCTATCTGTTAGAAATTTGGTGCTAGAGATAGTTTCACCCAACACTGCAAATTGCTACAAAACCAAAACATTAGTCTAAAATCTTGAGTCACTTGCTTAAATAAGGTTTTTCAGATCAAGACTTTCATACAGATGTTATTCATGACCCCAAACTCATTCAGAAATATCTAAACTGTCAGCTGTATACAACCGCTTTCTCAGATCAGTGGATAAAAATGGTTTCGAGCAAAGTTAACCCATAGGTCTTAGCAAGGACCATCCTTCTTCAAACCTGGTAAATTGGCGCTACAGAATTGCAAACAAAGACCTGTACCAAATAACCAGAATTATATCACTTGAGAACTTTCAACAGCAACAACAACTAAAAGGAATAGCACATGTAACTTTAAGAGAAAATAATGATATAATCAATATATTTACATAATGCACTAAAAGGTCAGAAAGGAAACCTCCATCAATATTGGAAAGAGCAATAACAGCTTCTGGATTTGAGAAAACTTTTTTCCTGAAAAATTGTTTTAATAGAAAGATTAAAAAAATTTCAACTGACAATGACATTAGTTGCTCGATCAACAAATACCAGAAATAGCTAATATTATCAGTGTCATCATTTTATTGTAGTATTTTTCATCTTTTGACTAAGACATTAATAATATTCACAGTTTTTTTTGGGGGGGATGACAAACTTCAATCAACAATAAAGCTCACTAACTATAATTAAAGTAAATCCTTAGCAGACAGAGAAATACAATGACAACACCCTCCTCCTTGTACTCAGTAAAGTGTTAGAACTTGAACAATGATCTAACTTAATCAGAGATATCATCTGTTTTTCATTAAGGACCAGACATATTACTGAAAGCATTATCATTATCATTTTGAAGGACATTAAAACATGTCTTTTGTAATCATATTCAGTGAAACAGAAAATAATTATGGCACAAGAAAATGCCTTTGCTTATACTGAAACTAGGATTATACCCTGAAAAAGCAATACTTTGTGTCTGGTAGGATATAAAATGTATAGTCTATCATAAAGTGTTTAACTATAATAAAATGGTTATGTTATATTCCGTGCTAAGTGAATATATACTTAACACCAGGTGGATAATTTTTTTTTTTAAGCGTTTCACTCCAAGCAAGGCAAGAAGCCACTAGCACACAAGGGGTTACTGAGAATTGGAGCAAGAGCAAATAGGAGTAATAGAGGAAAGGATGAAGAGAAGGATAGATCAAGGAATCTGGAGACGTCGATTGACATTACATTTGAATAGTTGGAGATTATAGCTATCAGGGACACAGGAAAAGGGGAGGGAGTTCCACAGGCAAGAGATGCGAGACATGAGGCTATTGAGTAGAAGAGACGGCTACTTTTAACAGTTTTGACAGTGAAAGGGTGTGAGTGAGATGCCAGCCTCGTAGAATGCTTAAATTCATGAAGTTTGGGAACCAGCAAAAGCAGCTCCTCTGAGCAGTTACCACGAAAGTATTTGTAAAAAAGACAGAGGGAGGCGACGGCACATCTTTGAGAGAGCGACTGCTGACAAGATGCCAGATCAGGGCCAATTACATTGCATATCCATCTCTGGATCTTATCAAGAACTAGGAGACAAATGTAAGGGGCACCAGACCATATATGGCAGCAATACTCCATACAAGGGCGAATGATTGATTTGTAGATTTGAAGGATCAACTCCGGTGAGAAAAATTTCCTGAAGCGGCACAGGGAACCAACTTCAACTTTTTAACTTTGTTAAGATTTACTTTCTTTTATGTTTGTCCTTGAGAATTAATGTTCAGCATTGACCTTTAGTGATACTTTTTTTATCCTATAGCTGCAAACATAAATGTTTTGTGATTAAGCTACAATGTTAATCCCCATTCAAAAGCTTTAATGTCTAACCTTATTATGCATCAATGCAGTTAATTAGTTCAACAATAACTGTTTAAGTGACTTGTTTTAATCCAAGGAGAGACTTTTTTAATCAAGGAAGGCAATAAATCTACTAAGATACAAGAGGTTACTGAGTATGAGACAATAGGAGAAAATAAAACACTATTAAGGAACAAGAACAGTAAAAGAAAAGGAATTAAGAAGACAAAAGATAATGACTGACATTACATTTAAATTTTTGAAGATCAAAGTTTACTAGACGAAAAGCCAGAAGAGAGTTCCACAAGTGAGAAGTGCAAAAGAAGAAACTGTTAACATAGAACTTACATTTACATCTAGTCATTTCTAGTGTAAAATGATGAGACCTAGCTGCCAATCTAGTAATGTGCTTAAAAATTCATAAAGTCTAGGTACCATAGAAGTGAGTTCATCAGAACAATTATCATGAAAGTATTCATAGGAAAAGTCTCATGGAAACTATGTTGGAAACAGTGGGAAACTGACTTAAGCCGAGATGCCAGCTCCTTTGCAGGAGTTGACCCATGATTTTAAACAATGTGCATTTCAAAAGTAAAAGCTCAAGGCAGTATTGGTGATCAATATCTTTGTTTGGAATCAGGGAGCTTTCTGTAATTGTAGGTATTTTTCATTTACATTTGAGTTGTAGTTTTTTAGGACTGGAATTGTCAAAGGAGTAAAATAAAGCACCAAGAAATTTACCACAGAACCATAAAGAAATTATAAGAAATAATAATGAAGGCATGGTGCTTTCTAGATTCCATAAGTATTTATAGTGTTTATTTTTTTATTGAATGAAAATGAAATTTTTGTAATGTCATATAAGGTTTTGTGTAACAGTATTTACTAATAGTAAGGTTAGAAAAGTTTTTAAGGGTTAATTTGAAGTGTAACAACCGCACTCAGTTTGCATTAAAAATTTCCAGAATTCTTACATTTAGGTGTAATTGTACATGCTCCATTTGAATTTGGCTTGATAAATTTGATAAAATCCACCATTTTGGAGTTATCGACAATGAAAGTTTAGATTCATTTGTGTTGTTGGCAGCAGCCATTACTGTCATTGTTTGCATACATTTGCTGCGGAAAGCTAAATGCAGAAGACTACAGAAAGCTAAGTGTAGAACTGATCATTCTTGTCTAAATTTGTCTCAATTACTGTGCACAAGAACTATTTACATAGATACGCTCAGTTTGCACAATGATACTTACACTGATAGCTATTCTGCAGCAAATGTATGAAAACAACGCCAGTAATGGCTGCTTGCAATGTGAATGGATCCAAACTTTCATTGTTGATAATTCCAAATTGGTAGATTTTATCAAATTTATCAAGCCAGATTTGAATGGAGCATGTACAATTACGCATAAAGGTAAGTATTCTGGAAATTTTTAATGCAAACTAAGCGCGGGTGTTACACTGAAAATTAACCTATTTAAGTATTTACAAATAGGTTAGAAAAGTTTTTAAGTATTTACAAATAGTAAGGTTAAAAATGCCTTAAATTGTTAAAACTATTTTAACCATATAGTTGTTCTTTCTTTTAAGTAGTAAAACAGTTTGTTTTTTTTTAAGCTGGACTAATATTTTGCACTTCATAGCAACATGTTTATAAGACAGGAAATTTTGTTGCTTGGTTACCAAGATTAACAGTGTTTCCCTATTTCTTAATATATTGATTATCGTTATTTACACTATTTACATTCAAACTAATTATGTATTTATAAATTATTTTAGATTTTTTTTTTCTTAGAGATTTCAACTGTCCATCACTTGGAGTTATGGGACAGGTAAAAAGGAATTTAACATGATTTCAATGACTTTTCAAGAGAAAAACACTTTATTCTGCATGTCAAACACAATACATCTCTTTTTATTATTTTTGTTCATTATTTTTTTTCTCCCCTTTTTTTGATGATGTGTGTTGTTGGAACTCTGGTAAATACTCAGCCAAAGTAATAGTCTGTGATATGCTGGAATTTGGCATTTCGCATTCTAATGCAAAAACATCTTTCTGAAAATTTTTTCAGAAGGATTTGAATCCTTTCCAAAGAAAGTTTGCCGACACCCTGGAGAATGAGATGAATCGTTACTGTCAAGGCTGGGAAGAACCTAAGGCAAGGAAGATAAGTACAGATGCTGATCAGGGTTCATCATCCATTATAATAATAAGTAAAATTCTCTAGGGGGCAGATGGGTCCTTATATAAAAATAATCACATTGAGTTTGTAGGTGAGAAAAGCCACATCAACTTAGTAAATCATGATTAAACTGTAAATTTTATACTTCAGGAATTTTCTCTCTCTCTCCCTCTCCCTCTCTTAATTGTCTTTACATCACAGCTACAAGTTTGATTCAAAATTACCTCTAATTACTGGTGCCCTCGTTATAAAAATTATTAAAATTCTAAAATTTATATACAATGTGCTGTGTGAAAATTCAGGGAGTATAGCTTTAAAGATAATAATTTCCTTACTCTATCAGTTTGGCTTCTACCATTGTCTTCAAAATAGTTCCTTTCAGAATGGTATACACAATGTATCACAAAGGCTACCAACAAAAATTAATTTAATCTGAACTGTTAAAATAACAGGATTTTTTGAATAGTTAGCTTATAAGTATAATCCTTGCCTCTATTATTAGTCATAAGGTCATTGCAATACTTCTCATTGCTGCATAGTCCATTTTTATGTTGAAAAAGTAATATTATTTAAAGATTTTTGTGCTAAGCTAGTCACTGCAGCAGTTTGCTGAACTGCAAAAATAACTAGTTTTATGCTTGAAAATTATTTTGATCCAATTTTTCAACGTGGCTGAAGCAGAAACCATCATTTGATTGCTTCTCTTCATTGGATTCTCAAGAACTTTTATTTATGACAGTGCCAGAATATATAAATTTTGCCAGCTCCCATTAATAGTTCACAAGTAAAGCAACTAGCCATATTCACTGGGCTCTGGAATTGGTATATCAAACATTTATCTGACTATGGATTTTTCATTTATAGCAAATAATTTAATATTAACAAAAAAAAAGAAGCCTACCTCATACACTTGTCCTGGCATCTTTTCCAATTTTCAAAACAGTCTACAAAGTTCTCTTTCAAGGTTGCCATCAGTTGCCTTGTTGCGTTATTCTTAATCTTGACTATAGTTTGAAATCTCTTCCTTTTGATTGGTAAAAGCCAACTCTGGACAAGGACAAAATTATTTAAAAATCTAAAATTCTGCTTATGCAAGAGGTGATGCTTTACTTCCTTTTCAAAAATTTATACCAAAAGTCGAATAGTATTTTGATGTGATTCAAGATTTTTTTACCCATTGACTCTTAACACTTTCACTGTCGACATTTCTTTGATGTGTGTCAGTCAAGAATAGAACACTGATGATTACTCAGAGACTAAACAGCATTACTAGAAAGCAGGTATTAGTCACAATAGTATGTGAAGGAAAAAATGAAAACAAAATGCAAATCTCAAAAAGGGGACATTATGTAATTAACATTTTTTGTTGAACATGTTAAATAAAATGCCTTAATAGCTTGTTAATAAGAGTTTAAGATTTTTTTAAAGAAATAAATCTGTTATTTGTGGCTATAGATGCAAAATACTGATTGATAAAAATAGTTAAATTGTATGTAAATTTTCTTTGAGTTATTTACATTCTAATATGATGATTAGTTTAACATTAATACAAAATATTAAAATATCATTTCAAAAAGTTTACTTCTACTTCTGTTCTATGATAGTTATCAGGTTTAGTGTATGAAATTTACATGCAAATTTAACAACTATTATAGGACAGAACTAGTATTATAAATGTACTTTTAAAAGGGTAATTTTTTTTTTTTATACATCAGTTTACCTAACTCTTTACCTGAATTACCTTATAGAAAAAGAAAATGTATACAGAAGACAAAATTATACAAGTTTGCTCAGCAAAGTTAAAAGTAGCAATAATTCCTTTTTTTTTTTTTTTTCTAATTTAAAAAAATAAAAATAATTGGTTTGAAGACAAACATTCTTTCAGTTTATTCTGTTTTTAATTATGGGTTAAGCTTTGATATTTATTATTAACTGATGAACCCTGATCTTTCTGCCGTGTTTGTGTCTGCCTTTTCTTTCCCAAAACTCCTTCTTGCCACCATCACTACTGTTGCTACAACGCCACTGCTACCTTGTCTTTTTATTTATTCATTTGTTTCTTTTTATTTAGTTGTTTGTTCATTTTTTTTTTTTTTTTTTTTTTTTCTCCGGTCATTTGTTCAAAGAAGTGTTCCTGTTATTACCCCAATTGACCAAGCACTGTGACACAAAAAAAACCTATATCCATTGTTTCCACTGTCCAATTTCTATAACTGCTACTATTCCAAGCATTGTCTAGACAATTAAACTCCTCCTTTATATTGTTGATGCTGTTGCCACGTTTTTGAAGATTAATTCCAAAGCCTTCTTCATTTTTTTAAAAAAAGACAGAGATGGTGATAGAAATGGTTGCTTATATTGCAACCATCTTGAAGAAGGTTGCAGAACAGATCAGCTGAAACAACATCAACAGCACAAAGGAGGAGTTCAGTTGCCTGAACAAAGCTTGGAATGTTCATCTATTCTTGAAGTTATAGACAATATGCTGCTAATTATGCTTTTTTTATTTCCATTTCAGATCAAGTTTAACATCTGTCACTTAAGCAAATAAAATGATAGACAACTGGAGTGGGGATAGAATCCATAACAATTTTAGTTATTTAGACAGGACTTATACCTGTAGTACTAAGTTTGTAGACAATGCTGATACATTTAAACTGAAATTAGTAAACTGTTATATTCCATGCTAATAAGGTTGTCACAAGTCAATCCAGTAGTGAGTGCTACTATTGGAAGGTCGGTAGTTCTCGCATAAGTCATACTCAACAGATCCCAGCTAGTCTCAGTAGTCTGTTGACTTACAGATACTTATAGATAGTTACTTACTACCTATAGTATAGTCACTCATGGGGGGGGGTGACAGGTTATTCCATTACATCATAAACTAACTCCAAGATTTTGTTTTCATCTCTTCTAATAGTTATTTTAAAAAAAAAAAAAAAAAAACTATAGTTTTGTCACAGTCAGAGATAAAATATTAGGTATATTCATGAGCCATGTTCAAATTCCAATCTAGGCTGTTGCATTCACTTCACACTTCCATTTCTTCTCTTCTCAGCTGTGGGTTAAATATTAGGATATGCTGAGTTCTTTAGCTTTGGGTGACAGCCATTTGCTTCTTGCACCTATTCACATAATATAACATAAGTTGATGGTGGGTGAACTGAAATAATCTGATGTTGTCCATAGGGATAGGTCAGGTGATCATGCCAGTCAAGGTAGTTATCAAACATCTTGTAAAACATACTGAGTAGCCATCATGTAGGCAGGTATGTCCTGCTAAAACAGCTCATAACCTACCTTTTGCAAGAATGTATCAGAACTGATTGAACAATATTTGAAGATATAGAAAGTGTGGACATAGAAACCAATGCTATATGATGACTTTCAGTTTCACATCTCAAACAATCTTCAGACATATACTCTAAAGATTACTAGAGGCATGAAACTAGCAGTCATCATGCAGTGTTGATTTCTATGTCTACAGTGTCTATATTGTGAAATTGGAGGTATGAACCAAATGCATTGATATTTGAATTGCAATATTTACTGCAAATTGTTGTGCATTTTTTCCTTAGGATTAGGAGGGAAATCTCTATCAGTTATTGTTTTCCTTAGCAAATATGACCATGTCTTTCCAAGAGCCTACTGAACTAATTTTTTGTGTTGCTTTTGTTGTTATGGTATGCAGCTCTGATAGAGAGTAAAGGATCCCGTGATCCTATGATGAAGTCCAAATAATTTTTTTTTAACCATTTCATCTCAACCAAGGCAATAAAGCCACTAAAATACAAAAGGATTAGAGAATATGAGAAAAAGAAAACATTATTAATGAGAGAGAACAATAAAAGAACAGGAATTAAGAGGACAGTAGATGACAATTGACATTGTATTTAAACTTTTCAAAGTTGACTGGAAAGCAAGAGGCTGGAAGAGAGTTCTGTAAGGGAGAAATGCAAGAGAAGAAATTGTTAACATAGAACTTATGGTTACATGTAGCCATTTCAATTGTAAAATGATGTAACCTAGCTGCCAATCTAGTATTTTGCTTAAATTCATAAAGTCTAAGTACCAAAAAGGAAAACTCAGAACAATTATCATGAAAATATTTATAGAAAAGGCATGAGGAATCTTGTGGGAAAGGGAAATGCCAGGTCAGTATGAAGAACAGTGCAGATTCTTTGTATTTTTCAAGAATCTGTAAATGTATAACAGAACCACCAGACCAGATTTGGCAGCAATCTCCAATGCATGAATGAATGGTAGACATGTAAATGTGTAAGATAGATTCTGGTGAGAAAAATTTTCTAATAAGGAGCATAACTTAAAAGTAGCAAAGATTGAAAGATGTGGCATAGACTATCCTGTTGAATAGATGCATAATTCAAAGCTGGGGCTTCACTGTCATCGTCTTTTTTTTTTGCTCAGCAACGTGAAAATTGAGGAACATCTCTATGTATAAATATGGATGCATTTCTATTACAAGGATTGCTGGGAATGATGTTATCTGTTTGGATCTCATATCCACGAATGAACGGAAACAAGACACTTGGCATATAAACCATCAGTTCTCTTTTGTTGAACAAATCTTTTCTGTAAAAAAAAGAAAAAGAAAAAAGACCCCGCTCTTTCCTTATAGATAAAAGACCTGAAGAAGACAAAAGAATATTTTGGTGACAAAAAACATCAGAAAAAGACAGTTAAAATTTCTAAGATATATAATGAGGAAAGAAGGCTCAGAAAATTTGATACTGACAGGACATATTTAAGGCAAGAGGAAAGCAGTGAATAACCTACCTGGCAAGCTTGTGTAAATGGTTGGCAGAACAGGTATTAGGAGAGATAGCAAAAAGACAAAATTTACTAAACACTATAAAGGACAGGAAAATGTGAAAAGCCATGGTCACTCACATTTTGAAGGGACACAGCACATTGAAAAAGAAGTCTGACCAAGTATTGGAATGGTAATGACTCCTCACAAAATTACAGACATTATTTTCCATAAGAGGGTTGTAGAATGGGTCATCTGAAACATTGTGGTAACAACAAAAGCAACACAATGAGTTCAAATAACCCTTGAAAGGATTATGGTGACCCTTATTAAAATTATAGACAATAACCACATTTTTATTCCCTTTTAATTGTCTTTTAATTATTGTACAACCAGATTTTGCAAACTTATCTATATTCACAAGCCATATATAAGTCTGTATAGTGAAATAAGTATAGGATAATTTTACTACCCTTTTAAATTTTTAATAAGTCTCTGTGTTCATCTTGTCTGGTTTTCCACACATTGAGATCACTCTCCATTGATGCCATATAGTTCTCTCAGTCCCAGACCCATGCTGACTATTGGCTTATACAGTCAGTATTGGCTGACTATTGGCTTATACCTGCCCAGTATTGTTCATGCACAAATTTTGTCAGTGCTACCTACTCTAATTAGAATGTTCTCTCTTAACAGCCAATGGTAAAATGGGGCATAACTCCTGGTACTTACTGCACCACATGCAACCAACTCTGGGTCTCTTGTCGGGTTCACTCAATTCTTCATTAAAATCTTATCTCATTTAAATAAATACATGTAATTAATGGGTGATTTTTTTTTTAAAATGTCTATAAAGCTTAGAATGATAATATACTCTTTCCATAAAACTTTTTAAAATTAAATTTGCTTTAAATGCTGGTATACTGTTACTTGATTAATTCTTAGTTAAAATAACTCCGTGAAGATTGAAAAGTGTAGTTGAAACTCATTTAATTCATTGAAGATTTTTTTTGTTTATTTTTAAATTCTCTTAAACTAAGAAAAGGCTTTGCTGGTCCCAAATAATCATTACTCTTTTTTTTTTTTTTCACTAATGTTTACCCAATACAAGGCCCAAGAGCCACTCAAGGTAGAGGGTTACTTTTTGGAGTTATATTAACATAAGAAAGGAGAAGTGTTAGGAGTACAGAGCTGAAGTAGACTTTTAGAAGGAACTGCAAACCCAATCTTAAACAGGAAACAAGGGATGAACCTTTACTCTTGTTCAAAAGACCAGGGAGGAGTGCAAACAGGACGATAGGTGAACCTATCTACTCCTATTAATGGAAGAGAGAATAAATGAAATAAATAGTTAGAGAATGTTAGGTGCAGATGTTGGGCATCTAGAACTGAAGCAGACTTTAGAAAGAACCAGAAACCCAATCCTAAACAGGTTCTCCACAGCTTCCTTTGCTTTTAATAACTGCAAACTCTGTATTGCTATGATTTTGGGGTAGGGTAAATATAGTAGAGTGGATTCCTGTTGGCTTTCCCATGATTTTGAATTCTGGTTTGTTCTTTTTCATAGGCTGGTTGCTAATCAAAGCTAGAGAAACTATTTTTCTCTGCTATTTTAGCTATATATTTGAAGGAGGTGTATTCATTCTTTTTCATAGGACATCATTTTGAAGGGAACAGAAACTGTCTCAACTAGAATTTGAACTTGGCTTGTCAAATCCATTTTCTGTAATGTTAACATATGATCCACTGGCAATTCCAACACAATACTTTTGAAAATAATATTTTTGACATTGCTTTCAGAATCTACTGTAACAATTTTCCCATTGATAATTCTTTTTATCATTTCTACTTTTATATTTTACTCAGCTATATATTCGCTCCAGATTTAAGAGTAACCTGTTTTGAATTTAAAACCAGGGCCTTTTCACAACTTTATTCCTGTTAGAGGAACCCCTCCCTGATTGACCATGTTTTCAAGGGTGTAGCCATATTCACCACATTGAGGCACAGTGGAGTAATGGGTAGCAGCTCAGATTGAGGAATCGGAAAGCCAAGTTCAAATTCCAGTCGAGTCCATTACATTCACTTATGTGCAAATATTCTTGGGAAAGGTATGAATCCATCTTTTCTCCTTCCCAGGTATGAGTAAAATAGCAAGTCAGGCTGGGTTCTGTAGCTTTGGATAGCAATCAGTCTAGGAGAAGGACAACTCTGAATTCAAAACCTCCAACTATGAGTAAATAGCCTTGCCAACCTGCAATTGACCAAGTATGGTGAGTACAGCTACACCCCTGAAGACATGGCCAATCAGGGAGGGGATCCTTTCTTATAAATAATAAATTGCATAAAATAATATATCTGCTTTTGCTCAGTGACAGATGTTGCACTTGATATATTTTTTTATTTCCCTTTTCATTTTTAATGTTTAATTTTTAAATTTTATTTGCAAAAGATTTTTTTTTAATTTGCAAATTCCCATCAAATAAAAAATAAAGCATAAGTTGGCTCTGTATTTAAATAAAATATTTTCTTAATTTTTATAGATTTTTTTTTTAACATCAAAAGAATATTTAATCTTTTTTTTGTTCTTTGTCATTTTTCTTTATTATTTATTTTCATTTTGTGACATTTAAAAAACTCTAACAGTGCATTAAAAACTGTAAATAATAAACACTGATTTTTTTTTTTTGATCAGTTTTCCTATCTTTATCAAGATTTAGCTGCTGTATTGTACAGCCTATTCCAGATATTCTGTTAACTTTTGGCACCCGCACTCTCAGAATGAAACCCTTATTTGATCTTCTGGAATATGTTATAATAATTTTGTACCTGTCATATCTGGGTTTTCTTGAGGAACACTAGGATGTGACCTGTAAAATAATGACAAAAAAAAAAGGACATCACCCTGTTGTCCTGCCAGAAGCTTGTTAAATGCAACTGACACTTGAGAAAGGCTGCAGAGTTCAGCAACCAAATGTTTTGATAATGTCAACAAAGAGTAGGAAACTGATTCAAAAGTATCATTGTATCACAGTATTAAGCCTCAAGTATTAAAATCCCTTTTTTTTTCATTGCCAACATAAATAGAAACAAGAAGAGATTTTTATAAGACTTGAAATTAGTGAGAAATCAAAGACACTTATAAGCTATATTTCGTAATATATTGCAAAAATTTAGAATTCTTGTCTAATTAGAAAATAGTTCTCTGTAGAAATTTTGTTTTTGCCCTTATAAACATTAATTCACTTTGTTTTATTTATTTTTTTTTACCTACTGTTATTAAAAAATGACTATATTCTTATGTCCTGATAAAAAATAGATATTATCTAGACACTTGAAAACTTATTTCATAGGATATTTCATTCACTATATATCTTAAATAATTATTTACAATTAGCCCAGAAGCTGCCCTTCAGACATGCTTTCGGCTAGCTCCTGTGGAGGGCTTTTGGTTTTTTACCTTCAGTGTCCTATATATGTTAAAGTTATGAGAATTTAGAAATAATAAAATTATTTTATCTTTATTTTACACATTAATTCGGCATAATCTTTCTTCATATATGCAACCGATCTCTGTAGTTTCTTTACATTTATTTTGCACACAATTTTTATTTTCTTATAAAATTACCATTCTTTATGATCCCTTCATATAAAGTCACTCTTAAAAGACATTAGACAACCCAAACTATGTAATATTTCGAATATGTCACAGTAGACATGCTAGAAAAAGAAAAAAACATGAGCAATGTACCATGCCTCGCTTTAAGTTTTAATTACAGTTTAATTAGATATCAATTGCAATTGCAGTAAAAAGCGAAATTAAAATTAAACCTTTAATAAAAAGTATATTTAAAACCTTTCATTCTGTTCAATATTTAAATTTAACTTTAAATGAATTATTTATTATAATTTTTAATTGCATGTAACAACAGTAGTTACTACTTGTTACTTCAGGTTGCATATGATTTACCAAGATTGAAGAACAGACAGATGGATGGACACACATACACTGCGCTTTATTATTATAGAAAGATTAATTGGAAGAAAAAGCCTTCGGTTGAACTTTAGACTAGTAAAAAATAATAATGCTGTAAATAATTGATGAATATTAATACTTCTATTGTTCTCATGATTAGTGTTTTAAGGAATGCAAACAGGCCATTGAGCAAGAGTGCATATTACACATGAATTGCTGTGTTTATTCAACATACGTGTGTAAATCCTGAGATTGAAAACAGACAGACACACATACACTGCACTTTATTTATATAGATAGAAGAAGAAGATTAATTTGAAGAAAAAGCCTTCGGCCAAAATTTATGCTAGTAGAAAATAATAATGCTGTAAATAATTGATGAATGTTAACACTTGTATTGTTCTTGTGATTAGTGTTTGAATGAATGCAAACAGGCCAGTGAACGTGAGAGCATATAAGGCATGAGCTGCCGTGTTTGACACGCATGTGTAAATCCTGAGATTGAAAAATGGACAGACAGACACACATACACTGCCTTTTATTTATATAGATAGAAGAAGAAAGAAGATTAATTTAAAGAAAAAGCCTTTGGGCAAACTTTATGCTAGTAAAAAATAATAATGCTGTAAATAACTGATGAATATTAATACTTGTATTGTTCTTGTGATTAGCATTTAAATGAATGTGAATAGGCCAGTGAGCAAAGTGTGCATATTATGCATGAACCGCTGTGTTCATTCAACACACATGTGTAGATTCCGAGATCAAAGAACAGACGGACACACATACACTGTGCTTTATTTATATATATTTGGTGTTGCTTCAATTATTTTTTCATTACCATTTCACAAATTTTGTTTCCAGCTTTTCAGTGAGGAAAAATGAAGATTAACAAAAAAAAAAAAAAAACGAAAAATAAACAGTAAAATTTTAAACTATTTGATATTTTTTCTATGCATGATTTTTAATTCACTTGATCTGCAAAATAGCTTACTTTAATGGCCTTATTTCTTTAATCTTTGCACTGCATGACACAATTGATTTATTTTTTGTTCAATGTTTTTTATATTATAGATAGGTTTATTTGCAGCCTTTTGTGATTTGTGTGCCTTTTTTGATAACCAAATGGAGTTTATAAAGAAAAGATATAATAAAAAATATAACTGTGTCCTACAGTAAAATTACCCTAAATATATATTTTTTTTTTATTAAAGTACATTCTTGCTATTAAAAACTGGATAATTAAGAACTGTATTTGTGTTTTGCTTAATCTTATTTTTCACCAACATTTAATATTTCTTACTTTTTTCTTAATCCATGTTTAAAACAAATATGTAAATATGTTGTTATTGGGTAGTCCTTAGGGTCCTGCAATAGCTAACATTTTTGTAAGGTTTTATGAGCAGGTTTTACTTGCTCATATTGAAAATCCTCAGTGTTATTACCAATATGTCGATAGCACTTTTCCTGTCTTCAACAATGAAGAGTAGTCTGAGGTGTTCCATTAATTATTGAAATATGTAAATCTTTACACAATGATGGCTCAAATTAATTCTAGGGAGATCAGAGTTTATTTAATTGATACTATTTTGGATTTGGTAGTATTATCAATATGTATTTTACAGACCAGACCATCATTGAAAATACCACTATCACTGTATGTACAAAGTTCAATGACAATTTCACCAGTAAAACACTGTTAACACAATTCAAATTTTTGGTCACATGTCTCTATCAGAGCATATGGAGATTTACCAAATCAAAATCGTACAATCATTTAACATAGTTCAAATATTAACATGTTGATTTATATGTTTATAATGTAAATCTAATAGAAGGATTTCTACAGCATTGAAAAATAATGGTTGGTAACTTGACAGTAAAATAGATAAAAATATATCATAAATTCAAAAAATCTTATTTTTTGCTCAGATGCTACAAAGTGAAAATTTTGGTATGTTAATCTATATAAATTATGCTTTCCATGGTAAACATCATGGTAACATCAGAATTTATTCTCAATTCAAACATTCATACCAATTGGTACCTTTTGAAAGAGTGTACTTATGAAATTAACTTAACCAGTTTCAGCTGGGATTTGAACCCTGTTCTATTTTCTGTACTGCTAACCATTTGGTCATCTCTGTCTCCTTATCTACATTAACTGCCATGTAAATCTAAAATTTCATAACATTTGAATGAAAGAAAACAACACAGCAACATCAAGGGAGAGACTATCCATATGTATTGATTGCAATTGTGACTCACTTCTATGTGCAACTATAACAGATACTATGCTGGGCTACCATCAGCAGCTGAAACACAGATCCATGGTCTCTTGAGACCAAGGGATGCCACATATATATGTTGAAATATAGTTTTAAGGTATGCTATATTTATGGGTTAAAGTGCTCAATATCAGGGTCAGAGTGTATGTAAATATAAAAGTGAACATTAAAGTCAACACCAAGAAATGGCAGTCAGCTTAAGCACAATCATCATCCTGATGTTTCATGTTGTCCTGACGATTACATTTAAGCATGAAAAACAGTCTGTTTCCTCTGAGTGTTGACTTCAATGTCCACTTTTATATTGACATACACTCTGACCCTGATATTGAGCACTTTAACCCATAAATATAGCATACCTTAAAACTGTATTTTAACATATATGAATAAGTCTGCAGCCTAATGATGGAAAACATTTATTTTATCCAACAAATATTTACTTTTGAACATAATCTCAATGCATTTTGTCAATGCATTTAATTCAGTGGTGAATTATTAATCACATAGATTGAACATTATACAGTGAAAATTTTAGATCAAAATCCAACAAATGAACAGATGTCAGGCTATGAAATTAATGATGTGCCCTTATACACCTAAAAATAGCATTGGGAGATTAAAAAATATTTAGCTTACAATTTACATTGTCACCTCAGTTAATCACAAGTATTTACATTATAATTTGCTAATTTTCTTTGTAAAAATGTTTTTTTTAAATTTCATATTAGGTTTTGTTTTTGAAACTAAAAAGTAGTTTGTTTTTATATCATAATTGAAAAGCCTATCCTTTCTTAACTCTTTTTATATATATTTTGCTTAACTTCATATTCTCCAATTACAGTTAATCATCTTAGTTTTTAAGATTTCAATTAACCATTTTTAAATTGAACATTTAATAAGGGGCTTTTTGTTAATAAAAGTTTCACTTACATGCATTAAAAAATATTCTTTAATTTTGATTATGTAAATATTTCCATTATCAAAATTAAAGAATAAATAATTTAAACTTATATATTCAGTAAATCAAGAAAATTTCAAATTAATTATCTGGTTGAGGTCAATCAGATGTCACTTGAATTCTTTTTGCTTTATTGAATAATATAGCTCTAGTTATGTTAAATGCATTTTTAGTTCTGCTAGCCTGAAAAATATGTTAAATTATTGTAATTTTCATGTATTTTTTAGTTGTATTATTATAATTATTATTATTATTATCATGCTTATAGTTAGTCAATGCTAATTAATATATAAAAGTTCACTAAAAGTGCTCAATACTGTGAAGAGCATAAATAAACAAAAATTATTAAATATAAATACCTTAACAGCTGAGGTTTCACCCTGCTAAGTTATCAACCATATAATAATCATCAATGTGTATTTATATATTTTCTGTCCCATCTGTAGTGGGAAGGAAGGTAAATCAACATAAATTTATGTGTGATTACTTCATTTAGTCATTTTAATAATCTATACAAATAAAATATTTATCTGTATTTAGACAAAATTGATTCCCAAACAAAAAGAACCATTTAATCAGTTCCTTTTCTTCTACATTTCTTAGACTGCAGTTTTATTTGTTCAAGCTTTTCATATGAGGGACTCAGATACCTTTTGTTTATTAAGTGTTTGTCTTGCTTCAACTTGGTCTTGAAATAGGCTTTGACATCACCATCTTTGTTGTTCTGTTACTAAACTTTTTCTTCCAAGAGATATTTCCATTTCACTACTCTATAAAACACATCAAATTTTTAACATGAAAAGATATTGAGCAAAAGGGATTTATCTAATAACAGGAGTAATCAATGAATCATTGATGTCATTAAATTTCTAAAAAATATAAAGGGAACAGATTAATTAAATGCTTCATTGACCTCCATTTTAGTTGTGAATTCTTTATCTCCATCTTATTGAATCTCAATAAAATTGTTTCAAGATTTTTGTTTCTTTGCATCTCACTATTAAAACTTTCTAACAATTGCCATCATTTTTGATGACATGGATTCACTAGCATTTTTATAATTATATAAAAATATAACTTAGCTTGACAATCCCCAACCAGAAGGGTGAAACTTAAGTTGCTAAGGTATTTGCATTTTATAAATGTTATGTTATATATTCATATCCCCACCCATCTCTCATGTATTGTACATGTATATGGTATTATGCCAAAGTTAAGGGAATTTGATCATGAAAATAGTCACTTACTCAAACACCTAATTCCTTTTCTGCTGTTTTTATATTCTGGTTTATAAAGGGCACTTCTTGCTATTCAATTTGTGTACACTATTCAAATCCTTTAAATTTTGTAAGTGGCATTATGCACACAATTTATGTAAAAAAATATAAAATGTTTACATCAAATTGACTATAATTCTAATTAATATAATGCAACCATAATAAAAAAAAAAAATAAAATAAACATAACAATTTCTGTAATATTTATAACTCATTGCAAAAACATCAAAATTCTTTTAATAAATTTTGTCTTTTTTTTTCTTTTTTTATTCTCTCCCCCCAACAGTCTGATGCTGGTTATGCCCATCTGAAGAAACCAGACACAGTGCCCGAGTGGCTGAACTGCCTCGGTCTTTCCGAATACACGAATACCTTCATCATCAATGGTTGGGACTCAATCTCTTACCTCGGATATCTGACCAACGATGATCTGGTTAATATGCAAATCAGAAACCCAAAGCACCGGGATCGTCTTCTGCGAAGCTTGCAAGATATGAACCTTAAATTTACCGGCTGATATAAGAAAGAGACAAAAGAAGAAAAAGCTTTCAGAAAGTTATAAAAACATTTTTGACAAAACAGAAAACAAAAAAGAAAGCAAAAAAAAAAAAAACCCTGAAAAAAAACAAATGTATTAAAAGAAATTAAATGCAAGAAGAAAAGATTAAAGTGGAAGTAAAAACTTGAAAAGAAGGAAAAAATCCTTATAAGAAAAGACAAAGAATGAAGAAAAGCAAAATGGAAGCTTGGAAACCAAGATATCAGTAAATTACAATATTGTATTATTCATATCTGTATACAGACACACACAGACACACATTCTTGAATATGCACACACATACACACTCACATAGGGATGTTTGTATATATGGATGTGTATACACACACACACAAACACACACATATATATATACATACATACACACACACACCTTCACCCTCTCTCTTTTTATTTGATTCTTTTAATTTTTTCTCCTCCTCCTCCTCTACCCAATATTTCCAGTATTTGTTTCGGCCATTATTTCATTAATTACAGGCCTAAAATGCTTCCTGATATACATTTGGCATTTATATGTGTATGTTTTTGTATCTACAGATATATATGCATTTGTATATGCATATGTATATATGTATAGATGATCTTCATTTACGTATCTGTGTGTGTGTACGGTATATTATTGTCAACAATCAGGGTGGCCAAAAAATGTCTTCAAAACATCATTGCAAAAAATCTAATTTAGAACATGCAAAATTAATTGTTTTATACACTCTCTTCCCCACCCCCAAAATATGGAAATTGTCTAGCATTTATCATAATACTTTATACAGAATTTTGTTAACTTTTATAAACATGGATAATTTTATAGTCTTCTTTTGTGCGACTTTTATCAGTTAATACATAAATCAATTCTATGGATATTTACACATGCCCAGTATAAACTAACATATACTGTTTATTCATAATTGGGCATATATTGGTAAATATATTCAGGAAGGAAAAATGCTCAATATTGGAAATAGTGCATGTAGGTATGAATAGTCGGCAAAGAAATCAACACTGCATGGTAACTGGCAGTTTCACATTATAACTGATCTTCGGACTATTTGATGACAAGGTGTAAAACTGCTAGACACCATACAAAGTTGATTTCTATATCTGCACAATTTATACCTATATATATATATATATATATATATATATATATATATATATATAATTAGTCTGCTTGTAAGTATAGTAATATAAGTTTTACATGTAATAATTATATAAGTTTCCCTCTTATATAGTTGTTTACTTTTATCACAGATGAAATTATTTCAAATGAACTGAGATTGAAACACTTGCTGTAAAATAGAATAAAAAGAATTTTATATATATATATATATATATATATATATATATATTCAAACAGGTTAAATAATTTAGACATACTATGTCTGTTTATTTTTGTTTTAATCCTTTCAAGTTCACAAATCAATTTCTTGGTAGCCATAGAAAACTGATTAAGAAAAATACCAAAATTTTCTTTCAAATATTTTTATTTTTCCAAGTACTTTCAGTTTCATCTGAGACTGTCTTCAGAAGTTAAATTGTTTGTGTATGTGTATAAAAAGAAAAACTTGTGAATTTAAAATTGATATAGAATGATAAAAAAAACAGTAAAATTAACAGTAAGAATGTTTTGAATTTACAGAAATACGTATACACCTATACAAACAATTTAACCCACTGAAAATGGTCTCAGATGAGACTGAAAGTACTTAGGAAAATAAAAATTATTTGTAAGAAAATTTTGGTATTTTTCTTAATCAGTTTTCTACGGCTACCAAGAAATTGATTTGTGGACTTGAAATGATTAAAACAAAAATAAACAGACATAGTATGTCTAAATTATTTAACCAAACCTGTTTGAATGAAAATATGCTGCCTAAATACACACAGACACACACACATTATATATATATATATATATATATAGTTCTAAGTTAGGTTATATTCATGGGTAAAATTGCTCAATATCACCATATGTAAATATAAAAGTGAACACTGAGGTCAACACTAAGAGGTGACAATCTGTTTCATGCTTTATATATATATATATATATATATATATATATATATATATATACATGCACACACAAAGGTAGAGAAAATTTAAATTATGTTCAAAACATTTATATTCGCATTGGAAGATATATATGTACACCCCCCCCTCTACAAGATTTTAATTCATAAAATTGTTACATGCCTGCAAGCACTTACAGAATAAATATATATATATATATATATATATATATATATATATATATATATATATATTCAAACACATCAATATATTCTACACTGTTTAGTTAAAAGTACCCATTTACACACAAACATATCCATATACAATGATAAATACACACACACACACACGTGTATCAGTTTTTGAAATAATTGAATTATATATTCATGTAAAAATTCACTAAAACTAATTTTTTGAAGTTAGGGTTTTAAGAATAAACTTAGTAACCATGTTAAAAGATATATCCTTAATCACAGTTTTGAGTAAGGTGGTTCAAAGCTTGAATCTCAAAATTTGAAAATAATCATTTTCAGCTAAAAATTATATTTAATGTTGTTCCAATGCTCAAATATTTCATATCCCCTTAGAAGGACCTTAACTCTGAAACACATTTCTGTTTCTTCCAGCTACACCAGCTTCTATTAATCAATCTGGGTATTAAAAAAAATGGTGAGACAGATTCTGTATAAACCTTTGTGTTGCTAGATAGACATGACGATATAAAGGTGATATTAAAAATGATCCCTACCATACAGATACCAGCACTTCAAAAGTGGGATGAAGTATATCCCATGATGCTTCAATGAGTTATAAGACTATAACATTTTGGCTTTTTGATTGGTTCCTTTGATGTTTTAATTTCTGGAAACAGAAGAAACTTAATTGTCTTTTCAACTGAGGATATTTTTAATTTTGTATATTTTGTTTGTTTATTTGTCACGCATGTCTTTATTCCTGTTTATACATTTATTATTATATTTTTCTTTTTAGTTTGGTGGGGATAGGAGCCTTTTTATGTATATTTTATCGACAAATTAACAATCAAATACTGCTGAATTTAAGGACCCAACTGTTAATTTACTATATCATAATAAATGTGTGTATGTATGTGTATGCATGTAATATTTATGCTTCCTCTGAGTAATGACTGCACAGACCTCAAACAAATATGATCTATGCATTACTTTAAATTCATGTATAAGAGATCTGCAAAAGTTTGGATTGCATTAGGGAAAAGTTTAAATATACAGTACAAGCATCATTTAAACAAAAAATCCTATGATGTTTTATATATATATATATATATATATATATATATATATATATATATATACACACACACACACACATACTAGTACAGGATTGGTATAGATGGAATAAAATTCTGATAACCAAAAACACTATTCTTAAAAGGGTGCTCAATATAAAGTAGAGCAAATAATTTTTTATTTAAAAATTATAACATAAGGATGTTATAACATCACTACAAAAATAACCATTTTGTTTCAATACATCTGGGGTCTTGTCAAGTGATGGTGTTGATTGCAAAATAAAGAGTTTTTTTTTTTTTTTTTTTTAATTCAAAACCAACCAAACTCCCTCAATAGGGGAAACATTGTTACGTAACCTATGACAACCAATCAGAATGCAAGTATATGATAATTCAAAAAACGTGACATCGTACCCTAAATACAAACTATTAGTGCATTAAAGTTAATGCTGGATTAAATTGGAAATCAGTATGAACTAATTTTAATTTCCTGGTAAAATTAAAAATCACAAATTTCAAATTTAACTGAGCATTAAGTTTAAAATATTACAAAATTATTCAGAAATGGAATGGGGGGGGTATATAAATATATATTTTTATTGTTCTTAGCGAAGTGACAATTTATCCATTAAATCCGATGCTAGACATTTTTCACTTCTTACATAGGCGAATTTTTGAAAAAAATTGTTTATTTTGCAATCAGCACCATCACTTGACAAGACAACGGTAGTGTTGAAACAAAATGCCTATTTTTGTAGTGATGTTATAACATGCTTATGCTATAATTTTGAATATATATATATATATATATATATATATATATATATATATATAATTGGGGACTTGTTATTTGACTTGGGAAGCCCCACTATTTTATTTCATTATTTTGCAATAATTCTGAAAAAATTTTTTAAATGCAGCTAAGGTCTATCAAAAAGTAGAGTGTGTCTGACGGAAAATTTTTCTTTTAGGTTTTCTTGAATTACTTTTTCATATTATGCCCATTAATATTGAATCCTAAAAGGCTTTGAGTGCAAACATTTTCACATCATTTAAATATTGTCTAAGTTAATAGAAGTGAAAGATGGTAGAAAAACTTTTTTCTTTTAATTTCTAAATGAAACATTTTCACTGTTCTTATCTTATTACTAGTTTTACTTCATCTTCTGATTGTTGCTTTTACAAGATAGCAAAGAAAAATTGGTGAATCAGAAAGGAGTGGCAGGATGATGACAGATTTGTATTTCTTAATCATCAATGCTTCTAGTGATTAAGACAATGTTTATGACGGGCTCTTTAGGAATGGAATGAATGTTCAAGTCTTGTCAAAAACTGTTACTTTATTTCTTATTCTGCACCATATTTGCCCCTATCTTGAAAGTGTATATCAATCCAAAATGATGGAGTAAAACTAGTAGCAATAATGAAGAATGCATCTAGCTAAGGTGTTATGATAAAAAGCAACAATAAGATAGAGTCACAACAAAAGTAATAGATATGAACCTTGTTTGACATCAGTTTTTCTACTATTTAATATTATTACAACATGACTCGTACTTCTGATTTTAAACACTTCAGAAAAGCAAAATATGTCAAAGTAAATGGTTTGTTGTTAATATTACATGATATATGAAGAACTTAAACAATAGTTTACTAAAGTAAATTATTTTAAAATTTCAATTTGCTTTTAAATTCAAAATAATTAAGTAGCATTTGAATTGAGCTCATATAAACTAATTCTCCATTCATGTTTGTTGTGATTATCCAACAGTTATTTGGTTTCAGGATCAGACACATTTTGGGTATTATATATATGGTAGATTTAAGCAACATGTATTCATGGAGACAAGTTTGATTAAAAAGAACCAACAAAGTCACTCTGTTTAACTTTTTTTCTATATTTTTCTAATTTTCGGAAAAGGTGTTAAGTATTGTGCTTAAAGTTGTGGAGTATCGTGCTCAAAGTTATGGATATGTTTCAGACAGTTTATCCACAACTTCAAGCACAATACTCAGCACTTTATTTGACAATTGGAAAAATATAACAAAAAAAAATTAAACAGACTGACCTTGTCAGTTCTCTTTGTCAAACTTGTTTGGAGATAAAAGTGAACATTGAAGTCGACACTCAGATATGACAGGCTGTTTCATGCTAAATGCAATCGTCAGGCTGCCTGACGATTGCATCTAGCATGAAACAGCCTGTTTCTCTGAGTGTCGAATTTCAATGTTCACTTTTATATTTAAATACACTCTATCTCTGATATTGAGCACTTTATCCCATAAATATAGCTCACCTTAAAATTATATTTCTTCATATAAAAAGTGAACATTGAAGTCAACACTTAAGAGATGACAGGCTGTTTCATACTAAATGCAATCAACAGGCCATATATATATATATATATATATATAAAACTGTAATATAAATGTAATGTAAACTTGCATATTTTGCTTTTCTTAAGTATTTAAAATCAGAAGTATGAGTCATGTCATAATAATATTAAATAGTAGAAAAGACTGATGCCAACTGATACTTAGAAGTAGAGAAAATAGAACAATTTCATGAAAACTTGTTTCTATGAACATATATAGAATACACCTCACTGATTTTCTTACCTGTGTTTATACAAGGTCATTTCTAAAACCTCTGCATGCCTGATGATTTTTATTTTTTTTAAAAAGTAAAAATTTAATGGTCAGGTAGTTGGACACATTTTAGAAAGTGTGATAAAATTAAGTGTTTGCTATCAAATTGAAACATGTGAGCAATTATTTATCTCCATACTGCCTTTGCAAATTTATCCACACAAATTTAAATTCAATTTATTTCCAGTAGAGTTGTGTTTTTTTTTTTTTTTTTTTTGTAAAATATTAATTGATCTGAGAAATTAACTAGTGCTTATCTTTTGTACTTTAAAAACACTAAGTTACACTGAAATTTTTAAATATCAATAGATCAAGAGTGGCATTAAGAGTAGACAAAGTGGCTTATTAAAATATTTCCTGTATACAAGAATTTTATGTTTTGACTGTTTCATATAATTCTGTATGTAGCTCATTTGATATAAGAGATAATCTGATTTGGTTCAAATCCTTATCTGCAATTCATCATAGGCTAAAGTCAAGTTTCTCATATCTCTGCCTACTACAATCAGTCCTTTAGTGTCCTTGTAAAATCCACTATATCCCCAAACAAAAATAAGTATATAAATACTTTTTCAGCAGAATGAGTATTAATATTCAAATACAAAATTCACAGATTTTTTAATTGTATGTATTTTCAACACGAGGAGGCGGAGGAGGAAACTAACTCTACCTGTTATATATATATATATATATATATATATATATATATATATATATATAAAAATGTCTGTGTGTGTGTGTTATAAGAGTGTGTATGTATACATACATATTTGTGTGTGTCCAATGATCTGATATATGGGATCCTCTTTACATTGTCTATAAGATGTGGATAAGAGGCTACAGACTTTCCTAACTTATGGGCAGTGTGAAGAGACTACTTTCTCCAGATCGTTTTATAATGATTGATGTTTTAAAAAAAAAAAAAAAAAAAAAAAAAAATGAAAAAACAAAATCCCAAAATGGATAAATAAATGTTGTGTATTTTCTGGTTCTCTCACCAGACAGATATCAGTATTTTAGTTTCTTGCCTCTTTTTAAAAAAATAAAATAAAATAAACGGATACCCCCCTCCCATCTCTCTCTCTCTCAAGTAGAAAATAATTTTAACAGCTTCAGCACCAAAGGACGTTTCAGTTTTTGCAACTTTACCTTTTCAGCGCCAAATGATGTGAATTAACATCCCCCTTTCTGAAATTCATGCCTTGTCTTCATTTTGTCCTCCTCACACACTGCTGTGACCTGCTTTCCAGCATTTAGTCTCGGGGCTTGGGGTGATACGTTGTTCTATTCTTGGCCTACAAAAAATCAGCAGAAAAGTTATCATTGGTGCTGAAGTTGTTACTAAACAGTACGGTTTGCATATCAGATATCTTGGTAATACTATTGTATAAATCTTTCTCTCTCTCCCCATATATATATATATATATATATATATATATATATATATGAAACTTTTTACTTGTCAATAAGAATTTATGATTTTTGGAAAATTGTGGGGAAATTCTTTATTCAGCACCCCTGCCCCAAACTGATTGAAAACATTCTCTTAAATTCTTATACATTGAGAATTTTGTTCATGGCATGTCAAACCTCTGCAACACCTACAATCTCAACTTATTTTAATTTTTTTTTTTTTCTTCTTTTAATCAAAATAATGAAGTTTGGTGGATCACAAACTTAGAACTTACAAAAAAGAAATTACAGTGCAGCAAGTAAAATTATATATTGATATTTTGTTTAAAACAATGCATGACCTCTTAAAAAAACACAGTTTAAATTTGTTATAATCAGAAGAAATGATAGCCATCTTTGTACTCTGAAGGAGTACTCATCTTCTTTAACAAAATGAAATTAAAAAAAATGATTCTTGGTGAAGATTGTTTTTCTTTACAAAAGAACAGTAAACATAGATGAGAAATAAACATTTTATTTTTATTATTAACATTCTGAGCTAATTAGCTCTGAAAAAAGAATAAAACGAATAATGAGATATAAAATCCATGTTTTGAGAATCCTACTTAAGTGAGATAATCGATGAAAATGAAATTAAAAAGTGTCAAAGTTGAAGCTTAACCGTGTGAATGTGTGTATGAACCGAAAAAAAATGCCCACTTGTGAAAAAAAATTATAAAATTATGCCTGGAAATGAGAAAACCATATTCAAATTTAAAAAGAAAAAAAAATTAAGTTTTACAAAAATAAATGAAATGTCCTTTTAAAGAAAAGAATTTAATCGTTAAATAATGAATATGTATAACAAACAAAGCAACCCAAAAGAAAACAATGTCATACTAATATTAAGAGGTCAGTTGTTAATTTTAATAATAATAATCAGTCACATTGGTTGAACATGCATTTTTCTTTTAGTTATTAAAGGAAAAGCACACATACACAAAAAAAATTTAAAGCTTTTATAAATTTTGCATGTAATTCTTTGGAATTCAACTTGCAGATAATTTTAAAATCATTTTTTTTTTCTATATTAAAAAAAATTGTTTTACTGGATGATTAAAATAATGAAAATTAGTCCTCCAGCTTATTTTTCTTAAGGTTCAAAAGGGGATCATTTGTTTTTCTTCTTATAACAGTATTATTAAAATCTGGACTTTTTGTTAAGAAAATACTTTTGTGAATACAGAAGTATTTACTATTGTTTTCCAATAAAGAATTTTCTTTTTTCAGACCAGGTTTTATATATATATATATATATATATATATATATATATATACATATATATATGGCCCAAATGTTTAAATATATTTGGTCCTGTATCCATGACACTCTTGTTTTTATTCCTCATTTCTAAAAAGAAAATTTTTGGTCAGAAAACATTTTGCAGTGTAGACATTATTTCCTGAAATTCAGGAGACATTCCTTTAGAAGAAAAGGAATTCTACATATATAAAACAATGGAAATCAACTTCCTATCTATTAAAATACACAAGAAATTCCAAGGAAGACTGGTTATTGAACAATAAACCCCAGCACTTTTTATTATTTAAATTAAAGTAAACCTAAAACATGTTTTATCAGCCCAGAAAAAAAAACGTTGCACTGTTGTTACATTAAAGACATGAATTTCTTTCCTTTAACAATGAACATTTTTTTCATTTATTTGCAATGATAAATTTAAATAAATTTAAATAATATTTTCTTTTCAAGACATTGTAACATAAGGTTGTAAAATGGGTCTCTACATCTCTATAATCTGCTTTCAACTTGGTTGTATTATTTTTCTGCTATTTCTGTACCAAATTCTTACTAGTGGCTGCTAGTAGTCGAATGTTGATTTTAAACCAGAGGAAGGAAAGTTCAATCACAGCCAGTTCCTTTGAATATTAATTGTAGTAATAATTTTCTGTCATGCTGTCACTCTTTGGATTTGGAACATTGATGTATAAAAGTTGGTTTGCAGGTTTGTGGCAAAGGGGAATAATTGGGTTGTTCAGTCACAGCACAAAAGAAAATGCTTTATTTCTACTGTATTTGTGTACATTTGTTTTTTTTCATGAAATAACAACATGGATATAGATATACACCAGTCATATTAACAAATAAAGTAAATGGTTTTTAAACAGCTACTTAACCTTTAACACACTGTAACTTTGTTTATTGAGTAAATGTTTGTTCTGCCAATTCAGATGACTTGCTAAACAGTAGTGTGTTTGAATTTCACGGTTGTGTTGTCTTGTCTTGCTATGACAACAAGAGAATGACTAAAATCAAGAACTAAGTTAGTTGAAGTTTAGGGGATGCCATACACAATGGAAACTGAAGTTATATTATTGAATAATACAGAGTGCTGAAGGTTAAAACATAGATATCAGATTTTAGATGATAAATTTTTTTTTTTTTTTTTTCAGTCTGTCAACAAAAATCATAAATCCTCCTTTTTACAAACCTGCAAATAACTAGAAAAACTTAACAGACATTCCTATATTTAAAATAAAAATTAACTTCTTGATTATTATAAATATAAGAAAAAATGGTTTACCTTTTCCATTAACGATATCTTTAATTAACAACTCTTGGTTAAACCCTTCCATAATAATATGATTTTAATTGTTCAGTATTTTAGATCTGGATTAACTGACCTTTGTATTTTTATATTAAGAATCCACTGGATCTTCCCTTCTAAAAAACACTGACAACAAAATCCATATTGATTTTAAATAATTTCTATAGAACATAAAATACTTAAGCTGATCAATTTGCCATTAATAGATTTTATTGTCAATTTGTCTGAATAATATTATTGTCTACATTCACATAATAAAGTTTATCCCCCCAAAATTAAATAAAAGTTAAAGTATATTTAAATATATACTGAATTATTAGCAATAGTACTAACCTTTTTTCTTTTTCTTTTTTAAATTCCTGGTTTGGCATCTTTAAATAGGTCTGAAGTCTTTGGGTATTTCTCTGACACGTCATACCATCAAATATTATCCTGTGATAACCAATTGTAGAATAGTTATGATCTGCTTGTTGTAAATGTATAGTAGTTTGTCTCCAGTTATGATTTCTTTTCATAAATCTAAGACAGGTACAGGAAACATTTTCATTATTTTCTTTAATAACTCACAGCAAAATTACAAAGGTCACTTCTTGCTTAACAATTTAAGATTCTCTCTCTCTTTCTCTCTCTTCTCAATAAGCCATATAAAATTTTTGCAACATAAAGAGACAAGAACATAAATTTCATCAAATGCCTCAACCATTTTCGTTTTTTTTTTTTTTTCAAGACTTCAAGTAATGCTAATCTTTATATACAATGACTTACTTGGACTAATGGATGATGATAATAATAATAATAATAATAATTCCTCATCTCAAAAATTCAAACAAAAATGCTAATCTATACAAAAATATAATTGTGCAAAGAATTTTCAGGTCAAGTTAAATAAAAAAAAGTTTTAGTATTTCATATAAAGTGATGAGTCAATTCATTTCATCCCCAATTATTAGGAGGGTGACTTTGGAAAATATCTTCTTTTTTTTAAGGAATAAATCTAAAATTTTGGCTCAATTCAGTTTTTTAAAAAATTATATTATATTTTCTTACAGAAAATGGTTTCATGGTACATTAATTTTATTGTAATAGACAATTACATACACACACATAACCTTTTTGAATATCACATCTTAATTACCAAGGGACAGTTTCTCCACTTGGTTGATCTAAAATTGTGCAAGGCTACTTTTAATGTTAAAAGAACTTCCCTTCACCACAATCATTTTTTTTTTTTTTGCTAAGTACAAACATTCAGATCAGACAAAATCTATTATTTCTTATTGTATGCTTTTTCTGAAGATAAACAGAATTTTTGTAAATTTGCTTTAGTTGTGTAAAATTTACATCTTAATTTCAATGAAACATTAATCAAAACTTAAACTGGCAAAAAGTGTTATTCTTTTCTCTTTTCAAGTAGAATCATTTCATCTTTCAAGAAACTCAAGATTCAAAGAGTTTTTCAGACTGATTAGAATGTTTGGTGCTCAAAAGAATAAAGACAACAGTTTGAAAATCTTGCAGAATCCTGAACACTATCTGGCCGGTATTTTATGTACTGAAGATGTGTCATTGCAAGATTATAAACCAAAAATATTTTATAACCAGTTAGATCTTGGTGAAGTCTTCCTTACTTCTGTATGGTCTGTCCATTTGTGTTGGTTTCATGTTTTCCAAGTAGTGACCCTAGTTTTATGTTTCTGTAAGAAGTGCCCATAGATGCAACCTATGTTTACAAAAGTAAATTGATTGAAAAGAAAGTATTTTTGTTTGCAACAAATAAACTAAAAGGTTTTAATCCTTCAAGCAAAATAAAAAGTACAAAACAACTGTGTCAGTCTGTTGATTTTGTTCAGATTATTAAATCCTTAGCCTAGTTTTAAGCCAATCAAATGCTTTTTATAGGAACACATTTTTCTCCAATGAAAATGACAAGGAAATTAATCTGTAACCAAGTAACAATAACTTTTATATTCTTTACAGGCAAAAGTTCCAAATTCTTTCTTGTTGTTGACATACTTATGTTGATATGAAGTATGGGTCCATAATGTTACTGTAAAATACACAGAAATTTTCATGAAGATAATCAGTTATGTCAGGCTGGAAAGAAAGTCCACTCTATTATTTAGGCATATAATTAACATATATTTAATGACAAATTCAATCAGGTTAGTAATTTCCTACATTTTCACTGAGAATTCCATCGAGCAGGCAATTTATTAATTAATTCCTTAGGCATAAAAATGTTTATATTTTGAGGCAAAAAACATCTGTTACTTTTTTTTAACCTCTTCATAATTGCCATACCATTTCCTATCCAGGAAACACTGTAAAGCTCTGAAACGGTAATATTCCAATGGAGCAAATTCAGTGAGTAGGCTGAATGAAGTGAAACTTCCTTAACACAATTTTCTTGTTTTCATTTTGCAATCTGTGATCTTGTATTGTCATATTAGAGTAACACATCTTTCTAACAGATCTCAGTGTAGTTCACATTTTCTACAAAGACTGGTGTAGCACTTCCAGTTGATGATAAACTCTTGGAATTAACCTGATGTAATGGAATAACCAGTCACCCTCATGAATGATTACTCTATAGGTAGTAAGTACCTATAAAGTCGACTGTCTATGAGAGACTTGAGAAAGGGTGAGAGTGAGACGACGCAAGCATGTCTGACTTTCCAATTAGTGACACTCTCTACTAGATTGACCTGTGTGCATAACCGTACCGTATTTCATATTGTACTGGTTGTGTACAATAAACCTTTCTTCTATAATCAACCATTCACTCTTGCATGGAGTATTGCTGCCATATATGGTCTGGTGCCCTTTCTGTTTGTCTCGAGGTTCTTGATAAGATCCAGAGACAGATATGCAACGTAATTGGCCCTGATCTGGCATCTCGTTTAGTCACTCTCTCACAGACATGCTGTCGCCTCCCTCTTTTTTTACAAATACTTTCATGGTAACTGCTTCAATGAGCTGCTTTCGCTGGTTCCCAGACTTCATGAATTTAAGCATTCTACTAGGCTGACATCTCGCTCACACCCTTTCACTGTTGAAACTGTTAAATGTAGCCGTCTCTTCTACTCAATAGCTTCATGTCTCACACCTCTCGCCTGTGGAACTCCCTCCCCTTTTCCTGTGTCCCTGATAGCTATAATCTCCAACTATTCAAATGTAATGTCAATTGACATCTCCAGATGCCTTGATCTATCCTTCTCTTCATCCTTTCCTCTATCACTCCTATTTGCTCTAGCTCCAATTCTCTGTAACCCCTTGTGTGCTCGTGGCTTCCCACATTGCTTGGGGTGAAATGCTTAAAAAAAAAAATTATCCACCTGGTGTTAAGTATATATTCACTTAGCATGGAATATAACATAACCATTTTATTATAGTTAAACACTTTGATAGACTATACACTTTATATCCTACCAGACACAAAGTATTGCTTTTTCAGGGTATAATCCTAGTTTCAGTATAAGCAAAGGCATTTTCTTGTGCCATAATTATTTTGTGTTTCACTGAATATGATTACAAAAGACATGTTTTAATGTCCTTCAAAATGATAATGATAATGCTTTCAGTAATATGTCTGGTCCTTAATGAAAAACAGATGATATCTCTGATTAAGTTAGATCATTGTTCAAGTTCTAACACTTTACTGAGTACAAGGAGGAGGGTGTTGTCATTGAATTTCACTGTCTGCTAAGGATTTACTTTAATTATAGTTAGTGAGCTTCGTTGTGGATTGAAGTTTGTCATCCAAAATGGGAAATTTTTGAGGTAAAATACTTTAGACAAAGCAGATGTTCCTAGTTGCTCCTGAAGCTTATGACCCCATGCATTTTTTCAATGTAAAAAAAAAATAATAAAAATACATAGAAAACAAACACACACACACACACACACACACACATATGTGTGTGTGTGTAAATATATAGAAAAATAGGAAAAAAACATGTTAGGTAAATAATCCGGAATTCTTTAGTATTTTTGTTTTTATTTTTAAAAAAACAGTGCTCCATACAAAAGTAGAGCTTGCTTATAAAGATGTGTAAAGTTCAAGATTAGTTATTCCTAAATTTTCGCTTGAGGATGAAACAGGGCTTGATACTTTAATTCAATTTAATTTTAATAATTATATTGACGGTTTTGGCTCTTGCTTTTGAAACGTGAGAACTCTTATGTAGCGAAGGAATCATATTTTTTTTTAAAATAATTATAAATATATAGTTTTAAGGTCTGCTATATTTATGGTTAAAAGTGTTCAATATCAGGGATGTAAATATGAAAGTGGAGGTATCCTGTTTTATCATTGATGCAATCTCCAAGCCTGAAAGTTGCATTCAAGCATGAAACAGACTATCAGTGCTGGGTGTTGACCTGTGTCCTCATATATATATATATATATATATATATATATATATATATATATATATATATATATTTAAAAAAACAATTATAATTTATAATTATAATTTATAAATATAGGGTGAATGATTTAAATGGCAAGAATACATTGTTTAAGATGTATTACTCGCCATTTAAATCATTAACCTTAATATTTGTTTTTTGTATGAATGAGTCATGAATTTATAAATATATATATATATATATATATATATTGCACACACTTCTTAGCTGTCTAACCACATTGAGCACTGTTTTGTTTACACCTCATATTAAATTGAGTAAATATTTATTCACTTACCTGTGTATGCATGCTAATGTGCCTATATACAGCTACTAATATCTAGTTATTTGATTTATCCACGTCAATACCCATATATATAATTAAACAATTTTAACTTATCCTAATAAAACAAATGACTGGACTTTCTTTCCGGCCTTACATATAGTTTCATTAATGGAGTTGGCATTATGTGTTGTTCGCTTAATGAAAAATACTTTTGTTCATTTAAAAAGATTGATTGAAGCATTAGTTTATTGTAGTTAAAAAAAAGATAATTTTAAAAAATTGTGTGTATGTATGCATGTATGTTCCAATAAGAACTTTCTTTTCTTTTCAGTAAATAATTTTCTTTTCTTTCTGTTCATTATCTTTTTTTTTTTATTTGCTCTCTCTCTCTCTCTCTTAATTTCTTTTCATTTTCTCCCCTTTCTCATCATTATTCAATTATCTTACTCTCATTTTCCCATTTCTTTTCTTTTTTTCTTCCTTTTTTTTTTTTTTCATTATACTATTTGTAATTCCCTGTTTCACCAAAACAAAAAGAAAAGAAAATACCTTGTATCATTTTGTCTTTCTTTTTACTGTTTCTTGTTTGATTGTAAATATTTTTTCTTTTTCTATTTTGGTGCTTTTTTTTTTTAATCAATAACAAAACACTATGAACAATAAAAAAAGAGATTATATTGTCTATATGCTAGAAAAGAACTTTATCAAATAAACTTTCTAATGAGAGCTATCTATTTATTTTATTTTCTTAACATTATAGTTTTTTTATTGTTTTGTTTTTTTTCTTTTACTTACAACATATAAAACATTGGCTACCATCATAAGGTAGACTTGAGATGCATTTCACAATCTGATAAAAATGCCAGCTCTCTTTTTAAATGAATACTTTTTATCTTTATTTAGTTCTGTTTTTATTAATAGCCGGCAACTTATTAGGCTCTTTTGTACTATTTTTTAAGTGTACTTTGCACTAATTTGAATAATTACATAAAGATGAGTGCCATTGCTGTTATGTCTATATCAAGATCTCTCCCCTTAGCTTCTGTAAATAAAAAGTTTCTTTACTATGAAAGAGATTTGTTAAGAATGGAAGGCAAGGTTCATCATTGTTGAAGATGATGAATCAAGAATTTAATTCTCATATTACAATCACTAACATTTCTTTTAAAAGTAATCCAGTCAGTTAAGAATTGGCCCCAATACAATCAATATATCATTATGTCTTAAGATGGGCTTAGTATATTCAAGAAACTGGGATCATTTTGAATGTTTTGTGCAATATTTGAAAATATTGAGCCATCTATGAGTGATACAATACAATGTTATTTAACGATTTGAAGTAATATTGTACAATAAGATTGACAAAAACAGTCACTTTTGGGTTACTTACATTGTATAGTATTTTTGCCAATAATGATTGTTGTGTGTGTGAATATATGGGGAGAGAGAGTGAGCTGTTTTAAAATAATGCAAGCTTATCAAGTATCTAACAAAAAAAATTGATACTTTTGTGAACACCGATCAATTTTATAAAGAAAAATAGTGGAAAAATCTGATTAAAATGTTTAATCAGATTTTTCCACAATTGTTCTTTTATATATATATATATATATATATATATATATATATATATATATATATATATATAGTTTTTTGAATTTGCTATGTTTATAGGGGAAGAGTGCCCAGTATTGGAAATAGTGCTTTTAGATATTAACAAAGTAGACATAGGAACTGACAAAAGACTTGGCTTGAAATGACAATGACGCATGAAACTGATAGGAATCAACACTATATAGTGACTATGTCCACAGTCACATTTTATTTATTTATATATATATATATATATATATATATATATACACACACTCACTTCATGAGAGCTTCAATAAGCACAGCTTTTTAGATCCAATGTATTTTTGTTTTTTTTTTTTGGAACAAAAATACTTTAACAATATTATACAACAAACATCTTGGATTATTAACTCACTTATATTTTCTTGACATTTAAATATTTCCCTATTATGTTCAAGAATCATTTTTAATGATCTAATATTAGTGCAAAATCTATTATGAGAATTTTAGAATTGTATAGGTAACTTTTTTGACCTATTACAGCTGTAATTTTTCAATAACTATTTTTACCAGATCAATATTATCCCAAAATGTAAGAAAGTCGTCTGTTTTTGTCTTGAAATCTGTGATCTCTTTATCTTGAATGAGTTCTACTTATAACAAGTGTCTCCTCAACTCAGGGTGTTAAACTATCTTCTTTGTGGACTCTAGGGTAATGCCCTAAAACTGAACAATGTCAAAAATATGCATAAAGAAATACAAGTTTAAATTACATGTATTTAATTTTCAAACTAAAATCTCTTGCCAATAACTTTTTCTATATTCATTTTCAATTAATTTTTCTTCTAAGCATTAATCTATATATTATCTTAGGTAATTTATTCTTGCTTTTGATTGGTTTCAAATTAATGATTATCCTGAATTCCATGCAACATTTGAGTGTTTGCTACTAATAGCCTCTTGTGGTTATTTAACCATATAACCTGACCTCCAAAAACTACTATTACAATATATTATGTTAAAAAAATAAAGTTTATCCAATATCTGAATTTGACTCTCTAGCAGACAGGTATACTCAGATACAAGCAACCTGAGTATGCCTGTCTAAGAAAATTAATATACTTGGATAATGGATAAACATCATTCCTGTTTATTGATGTTTGTGTTTGTGTAAATTAAATTTTTGTGACAAAAGATGCCACAAAAAATTCTGTTAAATGTAAGCTGAAAAAGAAATTGCTTGTTTGAAAAAAATAACTAAGATTTATAGGCAAGAACATAAATTAAAAATCATCACAAAATTTATAAAAAAAAATTTTTATCAATACAGGAGATGAAAAAATAACCTTATAAAAGTTTATATGTTGAAAAGAAAATTAACCAGTGAATTTTTTTTCCTTTTATGTTTATTTCAAATATCTCTTGTATATATTTTTCTTCAGAGTTGAATTCTGTCTTAATGTGTTTATATATTTTGAATACAATTTAATGTTTTAATACACAAGAAAACATGGAAAAATTTAAAAAAAAAATTAAACAAATTTTTATATCCCTAAATGTTTTCAAGATGATCCTTTCCATAATTGTTTTTTTAGTTTCTTGATTTAAGATTTTTTTTAAAATTAAATTTAAAGGATAAAGGTGTTTTTTAAAAGTCACCATCACAATGGAATGCAATTTTTATCATTTCCAAGAATAAGTTTATTAAATGTAATATTCCCTATAAGATTGATCTTGAAAAAGATTGAAAGTACTTATATAAAAAAGGTAATTTGGCACCAATCCTCGAAATTTCACCTTAACATCAAGAAACTGATTAGTATTTGGATTTATAAATATAAATATGTTCCATAAAAATATTATTCAATGAAACATGATTTTTTTTCTTTGATATACTACCTAAACACACACACACATAACACATTTTAGGCTCTCATATCAAACAGTAAATATGTTTCCTAAAAATTGTAAAATCTACAGATAATTGCATATCATATTCACTATATATGTTAACAAAAATTTCATCAGGAAATCAACATCCTATTTTTAAAAAATGTTAGTAAAAATTTTAATGTTTTCTGATAAAATATGTTGCCATTAATTGGAACATGTTTTTTGATCATGTCTTCCACCCACAAATTTACTTGAGGGAGGGGGACAATCTCAAATTTATAAAGTAGTCATCTGATGAATCAAACTTTAATTTGAATACATTAATTTCTCAAACATCACATTGCCATCAATTGGAAAATTTTCAGTTGATGACTTTCACCTACAAATTTAGCTGGGGAGGGGGTGTATTTAAAGTAGACATCTGTTTTGCCCCTCCCCATACTGAAAGGTTTAAAAAAAAGAATTTCCATTTTTTTTTTTTTTTTTTTTTAAAAATAGTCTTATTAAATACGCTTTTCATTTTTATGAAACTTTTTGAACCCTAATTTTGAAAAGTGATATTTTAAATTTAGCATCATACACAAGATGTAAAATTTTATGTTACTGCAAAACCCTTACCCCTATTGGTTGCCTATCTATATTTCCATTTACTGTAGTTTTATTGTTTCAAATTTATAGGTTTGATTCAAGGTCTTCTTTATTTAAATATATATGGTATTTTTTCTTTTTTATTTTTAATGCATATTTTTCAACTTTTGAAATTAGTTTAATTTAATAAAAGTTTTGAAAATGAAAGTTTGACTTTGTGAGCAAACCAATAGTTTTGTAATTTTTGGATTGTAACCTAAGAGTTGACGATTCCATCTATGCAAATTGATTCAAATTTAATTTGTAAAGGCTGCTTTTATTAAAATGTCTCTTTCCAAACAAGAAAAAAAAATCAATATGCCTTTGTCAATAAATTTTTATAAATGAAAATTTTCCTAAACTTTCAACAGGTCATGAATAACAATTTCTTTATGGTCTCCTGGATTTAAAAAAAAAAAAAAAAAAAAGCTATGAGGATTTCTTTGATAAATAAACCTTTAAAAAAAATTATCAGGGCTTAAATCAACTGTCAGTCACTAAATAGATGCCAAAATTTTTATTTTTTGATTGGTAAAATTTAAAAAAGTTACAAATTACTTATTTTCCTCTGTTCCAAATGGAAACTCAATATATATTTTCATCATTGCCTGGGTAATGTTAAAATGGTGTTTTTTTGTTTTTTTTTGCCACTAATTTCTGGTTGGTGGCTTTACATCTTGAAATATCTGGCTTAAATTTTTTTTTATCTTTGGTGGTTTTTTGATTTTTTTACCAAAGTTACATTAAAAATTTTTTGAATCATATCTCACCACTTTTTAGATATATGTTCAAGTTTTTTATCTAATATCACAAAAATAAAAAATTTAAATAATTTTAATCTTAATATTTTGAATCATTAAAAACAAAAAGATGAGAGGAGGAAGAAAAATGAATAATGTTTCTTTTTTTTTTTTTTTATTTTATTTTGATATTTTTTCTTCTTTCAGTATTGATGTATATTTGAAGGAAAAGAGAATAAATAATATTTAAAAAATCTAAAATGCTTTATAAACAATCGCATAATATCAAATAATTCTTTTTTTTTTAAAAAACTTTCTTCCCATCTTTCTGAAAATTTTGCTTGAAAAACAATAAAAAAATTTTTTTGAAGCAAAAACTGAATTTTGTCATAAATATCTTTTCTGCATTAATTGTTTTTCCAAACTTGCTAAAAATGAAAAAAAACATTAAATTTAAATAGATTTTTAATTTAAACAGGGGGCTACTTGTTTAAGAAGCTAATCCACTTTAAATTCAAAGTTCAAAGATTTACTGTTAAAAAATTTTTAAATTTATTTATTTATGTCAATGTTTTTCATTATTTTTTCAACAAATTTTGTTTTATTTTAAAAAAAAAAAATTCAATTAATTAATAAATTAAAAATTACCATTTTTTTTTTTTTTAAAATTATTTACATAAAAAAAAAAAATAAACAAAATGATTTTATTATTTATTAAAAATTATTTTAATGAAATTTGGAAACAAATTATATTTTAATATGTATTTCAAATTTTTAAACTATCAATCCAAAAATTTTTTCTAAAAAAAGCATACCATGATGAAAAAAAGGTCCCAAACTTGATAAAAAAAAAAGTTTTATCATCAAAATCTTTTTTTTATTAAGAGGAAACCAAAAAATTTTTTTTTTATTTTTTTAAATTTTTTTAATCATTTTAAAACATTCAAAATTTTGGTTAAAAATCTTTTTTTTTTTTGCATCAGCAGGTTGACCAAAATTAGTATTTTGTTTTTTGCATTTTTTTTTTTTAAAAAAAACATTGATTTGGAAATTCTTGCAAAAAATCAAATAATTGTCAGATTTTAATGAAACTTTCAGGACTTTTTCACAAATGAATGAAATTATTTTTTTTTTTTTTTTTTTTTTTTTTAGAAAATCTTGGTAAAAATTTTTTTTTTTTTATATCTGTTACTCCTATTTATTTAATTTTATGAAATTTTTGAAAATTAAATTTTTGCCTTTTAATATTTATATTAGTTAAAAGCAGGACTCCTTTGAGAATTTAAATCATCAATTTTTTTTTTTAAAAACAGAAACACCATTTACTGAAAATCTGCTCTGAATCATAAAATAAAAAATGCAATAAAAAACTAAGACATTATTTAATTAGAAAAGCTTTTAATTGCTTTTATAAATAAGATATATTAAGGACACAATTGTCTTAAGAAAAAAAATTTTTTTGATGAATAATGAATTTTTACAAGAATTGTTTTCATTTTTTTTAGAATTTTAATTATTATAATTTATTAATTTTTAAATCTTTTAAAATTCTGTATTAATTTCACCCTTTTAGATGATATTATTAAGTAAAAACTATATTTACTAATCATAAATGGAAAAGCTTAATACAAATCATCAAAATGCCAATATTTTTAAAAAGAATTTTGAATTTTTTTTTTGTATGTATAAACATGTTTATTTTTTAAATATACAATATACATGACATTATCAGAAAATAAGAGTGATAACTATAGTAAATTTAAAATCAAAAAAAATTTTTAAAATTCAATAAAAAATTAGATTACAAAGAATATTTTCCTAAATTTTTAAAGATTACTGAGTAATTAAAAATATATAAAAAAAATGTTCACATTATTTTCTTTAATTATTTTTACAGAGATAAAGTCTCCCATAAACAAAATTAGATAAATCAATTGTCATCAATCTGTCAAAACCAATAACACAGGTAAATAAACAGCTACTGTTGGGTTAAAAATGCATTTCTGCAATATTTTAAACTTAAAAAAAAATAATTTTGTTTCAAATCAGATTAATTATAACTTTAAATCAGCTAATATTCTCAAATAAAGTTTCAGAAAAATATATTTTATTTTGGAAGATTTTTTTAATAAAGAGAATTACATTGTGATGAAAATTTGGTTAAAAAATTTTGTTAAATCTATTTTAAATTTAAAAAAAAAAATTAATAAAAAAAAAACCTCCAGTCAATTTAAATTAGTTTTGAAAATACAGCAAAATATTTTGTTTATTGGAAATATTAAATTTAATCTATTAGCTTGAAATTAAAACTAAAAAAAAAAACAAAAAAAGATTTTTCATTTTTAAAAATTCCAACTAAAAATATGAAAGAGATGTAAAAGAAAAAAATATATTTACAAATTTTCTAAAAGTTCTTTAAGTTTTTTGAATAGCCATGCACTTCTTTCTTTTTGCATTAATGCAGGGTTATCCCAGTTCTATCCTTAGAATAGAGTGAAATGGTAAATTGCAGTGATTCTTAATAAGAAAATGAAGATAAAACTCATTTTCTTCATTTTTGATAGATATATTTAAAATTATTTCTTGTAATAATAAAGAGAAATTTATTCAATATAATTTCAATATTGCTTCCAACCATGGCATGATGACCTTTCAGAATTTGGAGCAACTTCTTCTGGATTGTCTTCTTAATAAGTTTGTGAAACCTGCCATAATCCTTTCAACCCGTATCTTTGGTGTTAAAAGGATTTTTGTTTTGTTATATTTCTTTGCAAACATAATAATCAAGAAAGTTGTTGTCTAGGGAGTTAGGTAAAACTTTTTGTAATTGTGATGAAATTGTCTGAAAGCTATGACTGGGTTTTAATTATATTTCTAGCATGGTGCAGAGTTTTATTGCCAGATATAGGGACACAATTCCATAAGCCATCCTCTTTATGCATATCAACACTTAAAATTTATATATAAAGGCATTGATTAAGATTCTTGTTGAGTCTACAGGCCCACCAATCTACTTGGAAAAAAAACAAATTTATCAGAAATTTTTAAGGCAAATAACTTGACAAAACATGCATTATCTTTGTAAAAACCATTACACTCATCCAACTTTATTCCTTTGCACTGTCCTCAATTTACTTAACACACTGAAATGTTTATACAACTAGTTTCTGACGAATGTTGAAGCAATTCACACATACCATTTCCAAATATGTCAGATGTTAAATTCCATGAATCAATGAATGGTGCAGTTTTTTCATATAGACAGTGCTCAACTAAATTGTTTGCATTTTTAAAACAAAAATTTAAGACAAAAGAATGCAAAAAATTAAAATACAAAAAGGCGAATTTTGCCCATCGCACATCTGTACATTGTTCCTAATTTTATCAATATCCTTCCTGAAATATCTCAACTTGGTATGTATACTTTAACAATTAAAAAAAAATAATGTAAGGCTGATCAGTTTGATAAGGTCATCTTGAGAGCATTCAAAAAGTGACCTAAAATATTCTGTTACCTGGTGCAAGGAATGGCTTGTTAATTAAAAAAAATGAAAAGGAAAATTATCTTAATCATCTGAGAGACCCTTTCTGTTTTTATAAGCATTTTAAAAAATCCACACTGGACAGTAACTCATTGTGCCTTTTAATGATCTCTGTTGAAGTAAAAAGATTATATTGAATCCATAAAAATCTAAAAATAAGCAAAATTTTGGTTGACTGTTCATGAAGACAATTCTTCTCTCCATCCAGAATTATTTTACATATTTTTAAGTCATTTGCCCATTAATCATTTGCCTATGCTTTTAATATTGCTGCTTGGACTTGAGGCTAAAAAAATATTTTAGAGATTTTTGATAAAATACAAAGAATCTGCAATGTTATTGGTCCTGACATAGCATATCGTTATAAGTCAAATTCCTTAACATCATAATATATTCTTCCCTGTGCCTTTCTATAAATACCTTCATGGTAATTATTCTGCTGAACTTTTTAAATATGGTACCTAGACTTTAGGAATTTAAAAAAAACTTTTACTAGATTGGTGGCAAGTCTAATCATTTTATAGTTGAAATGGCTAGATGTAAGTTTATTGCCAACAGTTTCTTCTCTCAATTTTCTTGCTTGTCCAACTTTATTCTGGCTCATACTTTCCAACTAAATTTGATCTTCAAATCCTTAAATGCAATATCAATCATTATCTAGTTTTCTTGATCCTCTTCTTTTATTATTCCAAAACTTAATAATGTCTCCTTTTTCTTTTCTTTCACATTCAGTAATCCTTTGTCTTTTAGCTTTATTGCCTTTTTGGGATGAAATGATAAAATAAGTCCTGTAAGTTTATTTAAAGTTATCTGACTTTTGCAAAAATGTCCAAGTCAATGTGTTTTTTTTTACAAAAGAAGCTCAAATTTCATTTACAAATTTAATGTTACTATAATTGACATTGAAAAACAAAAAATCTTTAACCAAAATTTATTAGGATCTAAATAAAAAGGATAAAAAATAATAATTTTTATCTCAAAAAATCCTTTGGTCTTTTCTGTTATTAACATAAAGATTTTGATGACAAAAATTTGCTTTTATTATGTTTTTTTTTTTTATTTCCTTATGTAACCTTCTACTATTTATTTTTTGTAAGTAGTTACTATTTACTAATCAAAATTTATTTGATACAGGTGAGATTTAGCCATTTTTTTTTTAATGATAACATGGTTATTGCAGTTTATAACAATTGCTCAGAATCATAATTCACATGAAGTCAGTTTATATATTTGATTGTAGAAAATTTTTTAAATTTGATTTTGGGATATGCATGCATTTTTTAAACAGATATTTAACTTTGATCTGGTTATATAAGATTTTTCTAATCTCAGTTTAGGTTATACAATTTGACCTAAATCTGTAATCATTTTTTTTTTTTTATTAACCTAGAATATGTTGAATATTAGAAATAATCAAAGACAAGTATGATGTTGGTTAAAATGTGATCAATAAAATAAATATTCACAGGAAACTATAAACATGAAAGTATTTGTCTATATTTCTGAGATGAGGTATTATTATGTACATTATTTACTTATTTGGACTATTGTCTTCATCTTTGTCGCCATATTTATCACAACGCTTTTGGCGTTGTATCTTCACTTCTTCAGGTGGTTGGAATTTCAAACCTTTTTAATTTATTTTGCTCAAAAAAGGTAGACTGTTCTAGTTCCACGTGCCATGTTTGATGGATGTCAGTTATCAGTTATCCATCTGCAAATTTCCTCTGAAAGTTCTCCACTGCCTTAACTGGCATTGAACTCACACTTTGGGTCCTGTCACTGGATCTAACCAACGGTTTTACATTGTGATAAATATGGTGACAAAGATGAAGACAATAGCTCATAATGCAAATAATGTACATGAAAGTATTGTTAGTTACTCTGAAAACATGCTCACAAATAAATTAATATTTCACAAACAAAATTTTGTCAATATTAACAGCTTGTTAAAGTATTCCGGTTTTCTTGTCATTAATACAAGATTTTAGTTTTGTGTGATACGTGACTGGTGTGGGCTTGCAACATTTCAACACTCTTGGCTTGAAACTTCTTCTGATTTCACTTTAATCATCACATGAATGGAGGAGTCTCAGTAAGGTTACATCTGATACTTTCAATGATTTTTGACACTGAGTTAACCACAAAGTGAGATTGCATGTAATGACTAGAACAACAAGCCATCCCTGTTTTAGTATTTCTTCAGAAGAGGCAATGAACTTGCATCTCATACTATAGGGTTTTGTCATTCATAGATGATAATTTTCACCAGCTATGCTATCAGAACAAAGCAGGTTTCTCTTTTCACTTTTTTACACTGTTTTTTTTTTTCTCCCTATTTATTTCATACTCTGTTGTTGCTCGCAGTAGTAGTAGTATGAGGAAGTGAT